>VTFQ01000001.1:55550195-56115195 GCA_036281575.1 Ancherythroculter nigrocauda
TTGTGCGCTATTGTATTATTTTACAAGTGCATACATGTGCCATCAAGTAAAACTGACTTGTCAAGTCACCTTTTTTTATATAGCACTTTATACTAGAGTTGTCAAAAGTACAGACTGTGCTACCAAGTTGGTACTGAAATTTTAAAAATGTGACACTTTGAGCGCTGTTGAGTGGATTCGTAAACACCTCTGATTGGCCATTGTGTTCATGCGCTCATCAGATATGTCTGCAAAGTGTTTGAATTTTAAAGCGGGAGCATTTGAAAGCAGGCGTCTGTCAGACGGCTCCCGTGCTGTATAAGCTCTCGGTGAAGAGCGTCAAAGATGTCTATTTACATCATGTTTTTGAAGCAGTGATCATTGTAGCTTATCTGATGAGCGCATGAACACAATGGCCAATCAGAAGTGTTTATGAATCCACTCAACAGCGCTCAAAGCCTCACATTTTTAAAATTTCAGTACCAACCTGGTATCGCGGTCGGTAGTTTTGACAACACTACTTTATACAATACAGATGGTTTCAAAGCAGCTTTACGGTGATAAACAGAAAATAATGATTCAGTGATGCAAACAGAATTTAATTCTACTGTAATGCAGCTCTAAAAAGACAATAGTAAACACAACAGTCATTATACAGTTGAAATCAGTTCAGTGTTGATTCAGTTTGGTTCAATAACTGTAAAGTTCAATATGAATTGAGATCAATTCATCTATAAAGCAGCTTTGGAGATGATGTCAACATCCAGCTCAGTTCAGTTCTCATCCAATAGTGTCAGTTCAGTCAAATCAATAATATTACTGAATATTAAGTGTCCCTAACTAAGCAAGCCAAAAGGCGACAGTGGCAAGGAACCCAAACTCACACAGTGACAGTAATGGAGGGGGGCAGTTCTCCTCTGGTCCGACGAATGAACATTAATTCCAGGCTGCATCCCAAGTCAAATTGTGGATTGATATCATTCAGAATATTTAATCCAGCTCCTTCTGCTTGAAAATGGGGATACAGTACATACTTTGCCAGCATTTGTTGAAGCTGGCCAAAGGATCTGTACAGAGGACTGGTTCTCATGGTCTTCGCTGAGGATCTGTGTCTCTAGGGCTCGTCTAGAGATCTTTAAAGTAAACCATTTGTGATTTGTTTTAAAAAAAAAAGGAAGATATTCTATTCCTGCTTGACAATTCCAAATTCCACAGCCTTCATTGTAATTCCATGTGATTGTATCTTTTCAATCACAGTTTGAAACAAAACCCCCCCATCCAATCACCAGCACGGGCTACTCGACATTCCCTGGCAGATTCTTACACGCCTGCATTTCCATATAGATGGAGCACCACATTAAACTGCATTGTATTGTCCATTTATCCTATCACCGTTTGTTCCAGATATTCTTTTTTTAATATTCTTCATCTTCCCCACCCTTCCCTGGCACATCCACGATCGTCTTTTTATTATGTGTGTGATTGGTTTCGTCTGCCCAAGTGAATGCGCTATGCTGTAACATCGGCTAAACGATTGTAGGGCAGAAAGAACTCAAGGCTGCAGTGTGAAATAGCTGCATTGACCCTGAGACCGGATAGTCCGCTGTCAATGTTGAGGTGGTCAGAGAATCCCTTAAGCTCCGCTGCCAGGGAAATGAGAATTAAAATGCAAGGGGAACAGTCAGATAGTCTTTCCCGAGAGTCACGGAGGAGAAGGGCAAAGCCAACTCCACACTTGTACACATATGCCAGTCTAGATTTGCATGACACTGCCCAGGGGAACATTTTATTGTTCAGAGGTTGCAGGATACTTAATACAGATCTCTGTTATGTTTTATTTACGTGTCAACTTTGCCTGTGAGGTTTCTCCTGAAATTCCTTTGGGGAAATCAACATGCAATTGAGGCAATCATTGACATGCTGCAGGTGAGCTATTAATTTGGATTGGTCTAGTGAGAATTTGATGAGAAATGTTGAGATCATATTGAGAAAACTGACTTTTAATAGCAGACTTTGGGATATTGACAAAAATGAGCACAGTTTGAGATGTTGTTGGTTAAATTACTACACTAGAAAATGGAAACCTAAAAAAATGTTAGCTACCCTGACAGCAACATAGTGTTGGCCCAGATCCGGCCCACATCTGGTACGCGTTTAATCCACGTGTACCAGATGTGGGCCAGATCTGGACCACACTATGTCTGCAGGGATGATGCATTTTTGAAGACCAAAACCAGGAAACGAGTTAGCATTTCAGCACTTCTGGTTCCATAGTCTTGAAGTCAATGGGTTTTTTGAATTGGTTTTCGGTTAAATGTTTGAAATATGGTCTGTGGTGAACACAAGCTCAAGATATTTTCACGTTTTATTCTACAATATAAAATACATAAGTAATACCCTCTTTTAAAGCTTTTATGTGTCTTGTCAAAGTCAGTTGCTAACAAGTGATTAAATGGGTCTACAGAGGATGACGGGGACATTAAACATCAGCTGAACAGTTAAACTCATCTACTTACTAGTCACTTTCACAACCTTGTGTTTATTGTGTTTAAACTATTATAACTCAAACTTTCAATAAAAATGTTTTTAAACAAAGTCTGAAAGAGCTGTCGGAAACTTAGTGATGGTGACGTTGAAGTCGAGCGGCCGTGGTGAAGTTCGTTTATCGCCTATTTAGCTTTTGACTTCTGCCAATTGTATTTACGCTTCAAAATTCATAAAGGTTGTATTTATTTCTGAGGATTATCACGATGAACAAAACGTGTAAGTTTTTGTTAGTCACAGACCTTATATAATCCAAAAGCCAATGGAAAACTCCTATTGGGTTTTTGGCAAGGGAACCAGGGTGATGCTAACTTCCAGGTTAGCCTAAAAAAATCTACTCTGCACCACTCTAATTGATCTAACTCTTAAAATTGTTTTGTTACTGCAACCTAGTATTCAGCCAGATTTAGTAAGGTCAAATAATATTTTCAACTTCAGTCAGACCAGTTTATTTAGATGTTACCATGCATATCAGTGTATTAATCAGGAAAAAACATTTGTGGTGACATACACTCATCAAGGTTCTTTACTGGCATCTGTGGTTCCATAAAAAACCATTACCACAAATGGAACCTTTCTATTGGACAAAAGGTTCTTTATAGTGGAAAAAGATTCTTTAGATAATTAAAATGTTCTTCACACTAAGAAAAAATTGTTCTTTCAAGATCTGTTCACTGAAAGGTTCTTTGGGAACCTAAAATTGTTCTTCTATTGCATTTCTACAAAAATCACATGAATCTTTAAGTTCAAACCATCATTTCTTTCTTCTGCAGAAGAACATTGGTCCAAACAACATTTAACCCATTTTACTTTCATTGTATGGACAAAAAACATAGACATTTTACACAATATCTTCTTTTGGTTTAGAATGGTATTAGAGTGATGACAGAATTTTTATTTTTGTGTAAACTATCCCTTCAAACTATAGTCTCCATTTGATCTCCATTTACTCTCATTGTTGCATCTTAAAAATAAAGCTTCTTTATTGACACCTATGGTTCAATAAAGAACATTTAACAATGGAACATTTCCATTTCACCATAGGTTCTCTGAAGTGGATAGGTTCTTTAGATTATATATACAGTATATATTTAAAAAAAAAAAAAAAAAAAAAAAAAAAAAAAAATTGATTCTTTTAAGAACTGTTCACTGAAAGGTTCTTTAGGCTGCTTCTGTTGCATCACTGCCCTTTTGGAATCTTTAAATCTAAATTCAATCTTTTAAACATGTAGGAGAAACATGGGATGTTAATAGATCTCATATGTGATTTTTCTGTCTAATGTGTGAAATTGCCAGCATTATTTTTCAAGCAGAATCAAAATGCTGCACAACGCCTTTGATGCCAATAACACCAGCACATACTCCGCTGTCCCACCTCTCTTTATACATCATTACTGACAGTATACAGTATTTTAGACCAAAGTCAGTCAGCGTAGATGGATGGTGAAGAGAGCATGCTTCAGCGCGTGATATAATATTGACAGGTCAGCCACCGCGGTCCTGCCGGATCGCTCTGCACCCTGGGGAACTCCGCTGTCTGTTTTGGGCCCCCTCCCCCTCAGCCGACAATCCCAACCCCCTTCATGTGCTCTGGGGGTAGAAGAGCGGCACGCCATGGTACTCTCTGATGAGCCCAGACTCCTGCCAGCGATGTGCATGACAATGACATAGAGAGAGTGTCTTGATAATTGATAGAAGACTAGATTAAAGTGCAACCAGAAAATTAACCGAGACACCATATTTTTATCTGACCAATCACGTAATAATTGAAAAATAATGGAAGTTGAAGCTCGCAGCACTGGGAGAAAATTACATGGATGCATTCTGACTGCATGCAAAAAGCTTTGCGGCTATAAAGAGTAAATTTGAAATGACTTTCTGGTGTAATCGCATTTCTGTCTTAAGGCTTGTTATGTGGAAAATCTTGATTATCATTAAATAAAGCAACATTTTAGAGTGCTCTGGAAAAGAAAGCATATAACTTCTTCGAAAATGTATTTTCTGTCATATTGCATGCAGGTTTTGATATCAGCTCATTAGGATACCAGAACTTAATGAGCTCCCACTGAGCTGAGATAGAATGCCTGTAGGCCCCTCTTAACATTTTCTAATACCCTTCCAGTCCTCGACCAATCCTCTTCCATGACCCTTTATAGTGGGATAAATGCAACGCTTGGTTGGGCAATGAAGGCTACACTTATAGTCTGGCACACACTGCTCTCTCTCTCTCTCTCTCTCGCTCTCTTTCAAACCCTTTCTTTCTTTAGCACTTCAGTGCCTGGCACTCAATAAGTGGAACCCCTATTTTGGGTGTTCTGTGAATGAGTTTCCATACATGGAAAAGCTCTGCAACAATCACAGTTTAAGATCTCTTTGAGAGGTTTCCATCCAGTCAACTGTCTTTTGCTGCCAACCAGAGAGCTCTTGTAATGGTTAAGGTCATTGTCATTATCAAGAGCTGTGTCTGAATTCCTGTGCATGTGCTGAATTTGATGAACTGACTTCTCGACTGATGTATATTCAGGTGTGTAGTATAAATATATTCCTGGAAATACTGCATCCGTCATGTTGGAATTGTCCTTTAGCCTTTGGGTTCTTTGACCTGTGAAGTATATGAAAATAATTTACTCAGGCTTTGTTAAACATGTACAATTTAAAACTTTCTTGATACTTTAACGCAACATTCGGGTTCCGGAAGTAAAAACTCCATTCATTTTCTCAATAGGAAAATTGATTTTGAATGATAACTTATAAACCTTTAAAGGGAGGTTATTAATCGATAGTATTTGCTTCTGCTGAAGCCATCAGCCTGCTTAAAATAATCATGTTTAAAAAGTGGAATTCCTGGTGAAAATACTACGTTACCCATGATGCTGTACAGAAAATTACACCAATCAAAAAGCCTTTATTAAGCCAAAATACTAGCTCTTTAGCTCCACCCACTCCCATGAAGCATTGCGAATGATGCAATCGACAACTCATTTACAAATAACCAACATTTGTAATTGAGTAGTTTATATTTCTCCATCATTTTTAATTTGATTATGCTGTTTGCAATGCTTCATGGGATTGTAGTTCTTTCCCTCACTAAAGCCGTTATACTTAATTTTCATTTGCTTCAAATCAAAGTTTGTATTGCTATGATTGACTTCATAGCCGATTGGTTTGGTGGCTTATATCTCTTTAACGAAGACTTTTTTTTGAATTCCTATGGAAAAAACTAATGGAAAAAATACTTCCGGCACCGGACGGCACTAATGCATTCTATTAGGCTACAATGAAAAGAGCCACTTTCACTGCCATTTTTTTTATTTTTCATCTTTTCAAATGTAACCACTCATTAGCGCCTATGGCTTTATGGGGGAAAAAAGTGTCTTTTTGAGTTGAAATATAAGTTAATATATTCTCAGAATTCATCTTGGTATTGTTAGAGTGTTTCATAAATACAGCATATCCAGATCTGTTTTTGAATATACTGCTTTTGAATAGGTATGCATATTCAGATATGGGAACACATTATAACTTTAATTGATAACACAAAGAATTCTGGTCTGTCTTACATTAATTTGAACAGCTATACTATCTGAGAGAATGGTTTTAAATTGAGCCAGACCAAAAAATCAACAAATAAGTGCTGAATTTGTTGGATAAATGTGTGCAGGTCTGAATATGTGTTTAAGATTCTTATGCAGTAGTACTGAAAAATGACATTTACTTCATGCTGTTGGCTAAATGAGTTGAATACTGAATGAGACAGCAGGAAGTTGTAGCTGATTCATTTTCTACTGCATGTTGTGCTGGATTATAAACATTGCTGTGATTTTATAGGGTTAAATTTTAACCTTATATTATTAGAAATTAAACTTCTTTTATCTGTCATCGATATTCAAATAACAGCAGGTGTAGAGCAACCAGTCTCTGTCATTTTCCACTGTCTGTTTCTACGGCAGTAAAGGGTGTGTTTCTCTGAAGAGCAATGCAGCGCGACGATCAGTTTCTCTTCATCAAAACACACTTCTTGCACAAATGTTTTGCAACATAGTGTGTTTTTGTGTGAATATTTCAATTTGTATGTAAAATATGTAATAAACTCGCAAGAACGCGATATATTTGCCCTTTCTTTTTCATGGCCATATATGGAGATTAGATTGGCTGTTGACGCTTCAACCTCATTTTAACCCTTGAGCTGCTGAATTTTATTCGCTGGTAAAAAACGATATAGAGATAAAGGTGCGATAATTGATGTACTTTACATATTACGTTTCAAGGAATGTGATTTGATCCACAGCGGCAAAATGTTACCTCATATTTTCGCTTTATATACAGTTTTAGGCTATAAATCTGTATAAGGAATGCGTTCATCTATTAATGTACGATATAAACAAGTGGTTAATTTACCTTCTGGCGTTAAACTGAGGTGCCTTTAATAGAATAGCTCGTTTAGAGGACAGATTTAGAGGCGTATGTGGCTCCCTGAGCTTTTTGCATGGTAAATAAAGAAGTGCAAAGTAAAGTGTACTTTGGCGTGGCTTCCCTTAAGGGTTCACATGCTATGAAATTCCCACTTATGAAGTCGTGATTACTAACTTATCGCATTCAAGTTTCGACATGATCGGGCGTTCAATTGCAAATTTTTACCTAGGAAATCGTATTTACGATAATTCCAAGAGCATGAAAACCGCATTATTCCCCTTAAATAGCCTACGCATACAAAACCTTAATTCCTTCAAGTATAGTGCATTGCAAATGATCATTACAACATGTTTCTAACGTATTATAGATCGAAAATACACAACTTTTTTGTTATGTAATGCATGACAACTAGCTAAATGTGATTTTGCGGCTTAATCGCGATAGATAGATAGATAGATAGATAGATAGATAGATAGATAGATAGATAGATAGATAGAAAAGGTGACTGGTGTGATTTTAAACCAAAGCAAGGTTGTCAGTATTCATGCATATTTCCAAGTTCTTAATTACAGCAAGCAAACACCGTTTAAACACACACACTACAGCTTTATATTCTGCATTTGGCACACGGTCCTCCTCAACCTCCCCCTCCTCGCGCGCTGACGTCACGCGCCTGCCTTGGCTTATTATTGCATGAACTATTTTGTGTAGTAGCAGCACCACTGAGCTTTTCCAGTGCCCGCCGCTTAACGTGGAGACAAATACGAGGGAGAGAGGGGAAGAGGAGGGGTGAGGGACAAATTAATCTTGGGCCACAGCGGTGGCAGAACGCGAGACAGTGAAGCATTGCAGCGAAGATTTTGTTTGGCTCGTTCGCACCAAACGGGCAGCAGAGACGGAATGGATCTACCTGCCGTCGGGGAGCATGTCTTCGCGGTGGAGGGCATCGAAAAGAAGCGCTTACGGAAGGTAAAACTGCCGCGAACCAGAACTACCGTAAATGGTGCGGAGGATATATGTGTTGTTCCTGTACTGTGCCCAACACATTTTCCATCGTTTTTCAGGGCAGAATCGAGTATCTGGTGAAGTGGCGAGGATGGTCAGCCAAGTAAGTGTTTAATTGGTTATTTTTAGATGCATTAACAGTAAATGCCGAGCGATGTTGGTCGTCCGGTACCCTACATTGGTCGCGCGCTGGGCTGTTTTGTATGAATTCCATCACAAAATTTACGCGAGCGAATATCGTTCTGCCATTGCACATTATTTAGGTTGCTCGTATATTTATATGTTTACATTTTCAATAGGCTACAAATGTATTGTGTTCGCGCTGCTTAACATGTTTACGATAGCTGTATTTTATTGCAACATGCGTTGAATTTAAATATGATTTATTGCATTGTCATATTCTCCCGTCAATGTTACAGATATAACACATGGGAACCCGAGGAAAACATTCTTGATCCGCGCCTTCTTGTCGCTTTCCAAAACAGGTGAGATGGAGGACGAATAACTGAACTTGTGGTAATGCCCATATATGGTCACGGGAGGCGGGGCCAACTCCCTGCACAGTGTAGCTGAAGATTAATGGTAGCCCCATGGGTCAGGTCTGCCTGCTACAAAGACCCTCTTGATGCTTGCCTTTTATCCAGTTTTGGAAACACTCCATTGTTATTACCAACAGTGCAAGTCGTGCAAAATGAATGTGCCTTTGTATATTGACCAATCAAGATTTAATTTCCTTCCTGTCAGTTTTAGAGCAGTGGTTTTCAACCAGGGGGCCATAACACTTTAGGAGCCTTTTTAAACTTTGTCATTGCAAGATGATGATTAAAGTTATTTTTAATAAATCATTTAAATGACTGTATATTTAAATATGAATGTGAATTCTAGCTCCCTTAACAACTGTTGTTTTTATTCAAGAACATAGTTATTGTAACTTTTGTGATCACAAACTTAATTGCAAATATTAATTTTAATATGTAGACATTTCTAATTTTAGGGGACTTTTAGTACTGTCAAAAAGTTTGAGAACCACCGTTCTTTGGAACAAGGCTCCTTTAAGCGCATACATTGAACCAACTTTTGTTTCGGAACAGCTTAGATCAAATAATTTCATACATTCATATATGAAAAATACATCAGTAGCAGTGTTCTCACAAGTGGACTTGCCCCCTACACTCATGCCTATGATCTAATCTGCTGTGTCAAAGGTCTTGTGATGTTCACACACCCTTCTGTTCTTAAGATAAAAGTAGAATGAGTATCAAAGCATTCCAGAATCTAAAGGAAAAGAATTGTGAAGTTTAGATAGCAGTTTTTGCAAGATATTTGTTGTGTATCACTCACTGGTTTAGCTGCACTAGAAGTGTGAGAGTGTCATATTACCCGTTGTGCGCTTGTTTTGTGTTGTAACCTAGTGATCAAAGAGATTGTCTGAGGCTTGTGATCTGAATGTTGTGCTACTGTAGATAAGAACACTCTTACGAATAAAGGTTTCAGAAGTGGGTTTTAACAATAGAAGAACCATTTTTGGTTCCCCAAAGAACCTTTCAGTGAACAGTTCTTAAAAGAATCATGTTTTCTTTGTGTGAAGAACATTTTGATAATCTAAAGAACCTTTTTTCCGCTATAAAGAACTTTTTTTGTGCAATGGAAATTAATGTTAAATGTTCTTCATGGAACTATTATTGATGCAAATAAAGAACCTTTATTTTTAAGAGTGAATGAAAATAATGGTTCTGTTACACATGAATGGATTAATGAATGTTCCTTTTAAGGGTTAGTTCACCCAAAAATGAAATTTCTGTCATTAATTACTCACCCTCATGTCGTTCCAAACCCGTAAGACCTTCGTTCATCTTCAGAACACAAATTAAGATATTTTTTAAGAAATCCGTTTCTGGAGTACACATAGACAGCAATGTCACTGCACCTTTTGAGGTCCCAAAAGATAGTAAAAACATTGTTAAAATAGTCAATGTGACTACAGTGGTTCGACCTTAATGTTATGAAGTGACGAGAGTACTTTTTGTGCGCAAAAATACTGAGCTGGCGTTCAGACGTAAACACGTGTTTTTGCACACAAAAAGTATTCTTGCTGTTTCATAATATTAAGGTTGAACCACTGTAGTCACGTCGACTGTTGTAACAATATTTTTACTACCTTTCTGGACCTCAAAAGGTGCAATGTTGTTGCTGCCTGTGTGGTTCAGAAACCCTCAGATTTCATCAAAAATAACTTAATTTGTGTTCCGAAGATGAACGGAGGTCTTACAGGTTTGAAACGACATGAGGGTGAGTAATTAATGACAGGAATTTCATTTTTGGGTGAACTAACCCTTTAAGCATTTTAGCTTCAGTTGTTCTTATAACCCAAGCTTTGAGAATGTCAAATATGTTGTGTTGAAAACTGTGGATTTATATATGTTTTATGCACTGTTTTCAGAGAAAGGCAGGAGCAAATGGTGGGATATCGAAAAAGAGGGCCTAAACCCAAACACCCCCTGGTCCAGGTACATCAGCTTTTACATGGACAACATTTGTTACTCCAAATGCAGTTTTTATCTTCCAGTCAGTGCATAAGTTGGCAATATTATTGCAAAAGGTTATTCCTGTGCACGTTCTGAATAAAAGTTTCGTTTCATTATGAATCAATAAAAGGCTCCTTTCTGTCTGCATGCATCTTAATGTACTGAGGTCCTTTATGACTTCATGTGCTTCTGTAGTTGATTTTACCTATAAAATATTAATGAGAATGGCGTTTGTAACCTCAAAACATAAATTCACATAATAAGACTGTATGCTGTTAAAATAAAGGTTCCAAGAGGTGGTTTTCGTAGCAATGCCATAGAGGAACCATTTTTTGTTCTCGAAAAGAAGAACCTTTCAGCAAACAGTTCTTAAAAGAACAATTTTTTTTCTTAGTGTGAAGAACATTTGTAACACTTTAGAATGGGGAACACATATTCACTATTAACTATGCCTTTTTTTCACTCAATAAACTCCTAATTTACTGCCTATTAATTGTTAGTAAGGTAGTTGTTGTAGTGGTTAAGTTTAGGTATTGGGTAGGATTAAGGGGTGTAGAATATGGTCATTCAGAATAAGGCATTAATATGTGCTTTAATAAGTAGTAATAAACAGCCAATATGTAAGCTAATAAGCAACTAGTTACAAGTGATAATCGCTCCCCATACTGAAATGTTACCAGAACATTTTAATAATCTGAAGAACTTTTTTCCACTATAAAGAACCTTTTGTGCAATGGAAAGGTTCTATGGTTCCAAAGGTTGTTCATGGAACCATCAATGCCAATCAAAAGAACCTTTATGAAAACAGCTAAATGTGTTGTAAAATAAATAACAAATGATGGACTTCCAGTTCATTTGAGAAGTCAATAAATATTCTCTCTTTGTCCCAGCTTCCTGCGTTTGCTCGTAGATCAAGCATCCTGGGTGGTCTTCAGGACACATCACTGGATGAGGAGAACCAACCCAAAGTGGATTCCCTCCAGATCCACCGCTCACGGCCGCAGCACTACCAGCTGAACAGTAAAAAACACCATCAGTATCAGCCCAGCTGCAAGGAGATATCCGTTGAACAACATATGAGCGGGAAAAAGAAACACTTTTACCAGCTGAACAGCAAGAAACATCATCACTACCAGCCAGACCCTAAGATGTATGACACGCCACTCACGGGACCCAAAGAGGTCAAGGGTCAAGACCCTTCCAACAAAGGTTGGAACCTCCCTCCAGCCTTGCAACAGAAGTGGATTCGGAACAAAGACACTGGCTGCCTGAGTAAAGTGAAAGATCTGTCTATCGAGCTCAAGGGTCTGCCGGATAACGGTAACAAAGCGGAGCGGGCACTCAGAACGAGCGCCAAAGAGTTTGCGCTCCCTAATGCCATCAGCAGCAAGATGAAAATAATCAAGAACAAAAACAAAAATGGCCGAATTGTGATTGTAATGAGCAAATACATGGACAAAGGTGTGCATTCATCCAAAGTAAAAAACAGGGATGTTTCTGAAGTGGAAATGCAACACAATGAGGAATCTACACTGATTAATACGGACAATCTGTCTGATGGTGAAACGGCGGATCAAGGAGAAGGCAGTGAGAATGGTTCTATTGAGAACAATAAGAATCTTTCTTCTACTAGTGAATGTGTTCATGAGAAGTCCCTCGAAAATATTGAACTTCCAAAAGATACGCCTAGAGAGACTGAACAAAAAGTGATGGATATATGCGACCAACCGAACTCTTCACCCATGGCAGCAAAGAAAGCTGCCCCATCCCACATTGACACCAGAACCAATCCCCTTAAGAGGAACCTGTCAGAACCCAGTGAGGATGTGAGAAACTGTAAGCAGTTCTTCAGCTACAGGAGCATCAGTGCACCAAACACCATGCTTTCTTCCCCTCAGAGAGAACCTATAAACCTGCATTACAGAGGCAGTCATGCCGCCAGAGCGTATAGTTATGACTTTAGCGACACCATTCCCGAAGAGCCTATTGATTTAAGCTGTGGTCCAACCAAAACTCTAAAACAGTTTCCTACAGGGGAGAAGGTTACAGGAAGCTCAGTGCAAGAGGAGAAAACAGACAGCCACTTGAAACCGTTTGTGGGTAACGTTATCATCACAGATATAACTACGAACTGCTTAACTGTGACCTTTAAGGAATACGTTCAAGGAGAATGACAACAATATGTTGGACTGTCAATCAACCAGCTCAAATTGGATTAATTTCAGATGCACTGATCATTGTCATTCCTGAAGATATATTTACACATTTAAACACATAAACTATATATATATATATATATATATATATATATATATATATATATATATATATATATATATAGGGTTTGTTTGTTTAGATGCCGGTTGTGCTTTTTAACACACAATTGCGATGGTTGGCATTTTGCTGCTGTTGAAATTGAATTGAAAACCCCATAACTGTACAGTGTGTAACATTGTTTATAAAACTTTGAATTGTTATGAATTTTGCTACTTTTGGAGAAAGCACACTGGTGGATTGGAAGAATTCATTGAAGATTGATGTTAAATGCACTTATTTACACCTTTCAATGTTCATGTCCATCATGGACCACATCATTTCTTTCTTCCAATGTTGGGGATTTAAGCTTTTTTCAAATGTACAAATAATTGGGATCCATACATTTTGAGTTGCTTTGGAAGGTGTCTTCATAATGTACATGAATGTACCTTAAAAAAGTATTTTTGGATATTAGCGTAACAGATTTTGTTTTGCTGAAAATATTTTACTTGACTGGATTTCCAGATGCTGTTGGCCTGTGAGGTCTTCCTGTGCAATGCTAGAAAAACAACTGGATTGTTTAATGTTCCCTATCCGTAAGACGTTTAAGTTGCACTTTATCATCTCCTGGATCTCTTTCATTAATGAATTCAATAATAATAATGAAAAAAAAAAACAATAAAGGCTGTTTATCCTTAATGCAGAATAATTCTGTAACAGCAGTATAACTATGGTCAGAGATCATCAAAACTGATACATATGACCAGAAAGTAAATGTACGTTTGATGCTTACATTGGACAGTGTAATGCTATAGGTTTTGTATGTATTGGAATCAATTTACAGTCAGTGCAATGTACTGTAATTACGCAATGAGATGTACGGTATGTAATGTACAAATTACACAATAATGGCATCACTGTTAAGGCCATTTATATGCATAACGCCATGTTTTATGCACACAATGAAGTGTCAGTTTGAAAATACTTCTTAAATCAATATTAAACTGTTCAATAATAAAAACGGATGATTTGTTTTATAATGTGTCACTCTGTGTTCAGTTTTATAATTAGCTACTTTAATTTTGTCTAATTGACTGCATACAGAGACTTCAAGGAGGAAATATATTAGGCAAATTTACGTTATGTTATGTGTTGTCCGAAATCGAATACTTCCCTATATGTGGAAAAACAGTAGCTAGGTTATGCCAAAAGAGTAGTAGCCTATGTCCAAATACATATATTAGAAAAGCAGTAGGCGAAAAGTCCCCGGATGATTTACGACTTCTGCTGAGATTCTGAAATGCACACAAAGCCAATGGAAGATAATAATAATAATAATAATAATAATAAGACTATTTCTGGTGCACATTCGATGGACACTTTACTCTCCACAGAGGCCACAGTTGCGACGCAACTGACACTGGTAGGTCACCTGACAGTAAAAACATGGCGAATGTAGTATACGACCGGGTTACATTCATATACCCTATTCATAGACAGAGTTGGGGAGTAACTAGTTACATGTAACGGCGTTACGTAATTTAATTACAAAATAAATATAACTGTAATCCATTACCGTTACTGAGAAAAAAAAGGTGTAATGTGTAATTAAATTACAGTTATGAAAATGCTTTATATTTTCTGTAAAAAAAAAAAAAAAAAAAAAAAAAAAAAACTAGGATATGTTGAATAATATTAATTTATTTAATTGATTTACCACGTTGCATTGAAATATGAGACACCAATGTTCCAGGACACAGAATAGGATATGCTTAATCAATAACTGTTTTATTTCCTATTTGAGTTTATGTATAGGCCCTATGTTTTATTAAGATTAACTGTTGTTTTTTCCAAGGCATTGTTAGATGCAACTGTTTCATGTGCAAAGATTTGATTTCAAAGTAACCTTCCCAAACACTGTAGGCTAAGTTCAAGCTCAAATGTACCTATACCTAGATTTCGGATGCAGCGAGAGGCACTAATGAATTAGCATTATTTTTCTTCCTCTGCCCCAACCTTACATTACCACAGTTTTATTTGGTTGAACATTGTATATGGTCTAATAAGATTTCTAGAGTTGTGATTAATGACATTTAGCAATGCTGCCTCCTAGGTGCAGTACTGCATGTTCATAAAGCACTTCCATATCTATCAACCCCACATCATTCTGCAGCCCCATATAGGCTCGTGCGTAAATAATGAAATGAATGGAAAGTGAACTGATTACTATTCAAAGAAAATGAGCGATCAAAAATACATGTATCATCATGCCATCTTTCTTGGTGAGTAAAATAAATCCATATTTTGTCAAGATGACCTTTAAACTGATTTAAATAATATTAGATCCACATGATAGTGATACTGTCCCCTTCTGAGGTTGCCACCATAATTCGGACCCAAAATTCTGTTCCAACAAGATATAATAATGCATTGGGAGAGAGGGGGGTACTTTGTACTTTATGACATGTTCTATTCTATTCTATTCTATTCTATTCTATTCTATTCTATTCTATTCTATTCTATTCTATTCTATTCGTAGTGTGAACTGTTATACAAACATCAGGTTTTTATTTTGTGTGGCAAAATAAAAACCTGCTAAAAGCAACACAATAATCAAATTAAATGAACAAATGAAAACCACTTCCTCCGAACATCTCTCTTTGTTTGAGATTTAATTTATTAGAAGATAAAAAAAAAAAATATATGTAGCTATTAAAATAGGCTATATATTATCATGGGCTACATATATTTCGGGACGACTAATAGGCTACGGATTATTTAAGATCTGTCGAATTAACCACAACTCAAGCAATTAACGCTGAATTATTTAATTTCGTTGTTTATTTGTCGTGTTATATTTTATAGGATGAAAACAAGTTTTTGCAGTTTTATTGATTAATATGAATCTGTTTTTAAAAAAGAAGCTAATTAAATTTCATTGGACACACCGTCTCTCTTTTAGCCTGAATTTAGGACATTTCTTGTCATTATAACGAATAATAGCCTATAATATTTTTATTCTTTCGATAAAAAAATTATTTTAAAAGAACGTTGTTTTTCGTATTAAAAAAAATCAAATTGATGCCGTGGTTGCTTATTTATGCGTAAATAATAATAATAATAATAATAATAATAATAGCTAATAATAACAACATGTTTTTGGATTCATTTGAATTCATAGAATCAAAAAATAATAATAATAATAATAAGAAGAAGAAGAAGAAGAAAAACATGGAGAAAAATAAAAACAAGCTAATTTTCCAAGTTTATTATCCGTCGCATCGACAGAATCGGATAAAAATCGAATGAATCTTTCAAATCAATAAAAGATTATTAGACCGCAGATCATTTTCACTTCAACACCGACACAATCAGGCTTAACATTTCACATGTGTGTAAAATAGGATATTTCTTAATAATAATAATAATATAATCTGTCAATGGCTTGACAGACAGTCAAACGACTGGCTTAAAATAAAATTTACAAGACTACTGTTTGTCCGAAGTAGTTAAGTTTATTGTTTTATAATAATTCGAAATATTTAAACCTATTATTTATTATTTAGAAAGAAAGAAAGAAAACTACACGTTTGTAATTTCCAAATTCGTCTGAAACCAAATTTACCGTAGCCTATTGATTTATTCAAATCATCTTTAAAATCTTAAAATCTATTAAATAAATTAATTTAATAAGGCTGAGAGCCTCGTGGTTTATGGCTTGTACAATGTTACAAATTAGACTACCTCCCAGCAACCCGAATATAAAGGATATGGACAAAATGACCTAACTATTTTCTTGCCTGTTGAAATCTATCGATGCGCCGCAGCACATATAGTGGATTTATAACTACAACTGTTATGCACTTACTTAGCTATCTTATTATTTATTTATTTATTTATTATTATTATTTATTTATTATTTTATATATATTGTTTTTAAACTTTTTTTTTCTTCTTCTGCTGTCATTTGACAGGACAGTGGTGGCATGACATGGAGGAACAGATTCAACATGCCCTTTTGCGTTTCGTCCATGTGCGTTTGAAATGAAGAATGAGCGTTTGAATTCAGTCCTATTAATTAAAAAAGATAAATCAAACTCCACAATAGGGTTTAGACTCGCAACACCTGCTGTATCGACATCGCGCCGTGTGTCTGGCGCTTTCTGTTAAATAAATATGCGTAAATATGCGATTAATAGGGGACTTATCAAAAAGCCCTGATTGCAGTTAGTCCGGACTAGTATATGTAATAAACACGACATATTTGCTTTCAAAACAACGCTCATAATTGCCATTTTAAACGCTCTCGCCTCGATCACTTGACTCCTCCTCCCAGCGCGGCAGCTCCACTCACACAGTACCGCCGTCCTGCAGTGCCATGGTAACAGCGATGACGTCTCTTCGAAGAGAGTATTATGGGCTATCGAGGATTATTCAGGCAGAGGGCTGAGGGGAAAAAAATAGCTGCGAGGTTGAAGTAAATATGGAGCTCTCAGCCGTCGGGGAGCGGGTCTTCGCCGCCGAATCCATCATTAAACGGCGCATAAGGAGAGTAAGTGCCCACACCAGCCTGCTCGTCTCGGCTTCGACTCTGTTACAGAGGCGCCTGGTTATTTGTTTATGTCCGCTGACATTTTATACGCGATAGGTTAGCTTAGCAGCGTTAGCTTGCTAATTTGAATCTCTCTGTGCTTTTACCCGCAGGGCCGGATGGAGTATCTCGTCAAATGGAAAGGCTGGTCTCAAAAGTGAGTGGTAATGACACGTTAACGGCAGTTGTTGTAACGGAAGGAGCGGTTTCAGGCTCCCCGAGCTCACTGAGCGTTAGCACGGCTGCAGCACGGACTGTGTAACGGGGCTCATGTGAACGTTAGCTGACAAGGCCAGTGATGGGAGACAGTCAATATACAAGCTTTATTGGTTGATTAAACGGTTCATATTGGGAAAAACATGAATAAAAAGAATATATATATATCCATTTATATATGTATCAATAAATATTATGCTTGCGCATTAAAAAAATCCCCTGAAGTGATTAAAAAAATGCACTGAATAGTAATAAATGTTTTTAAATATGCACTTTGAATTGGTTTCGGACGTTGTGATTTGCGAATAATTAAGCATGCAATTATTGGTGCAGATACAGCACCTGGGAACCAGAGGAGAATATTCTGGATGAGCGTCTTTTCGCAGCTTTTGAAGAAAGGTAAATGTATTTTCGTTATTTCTGTAATTAGAAATAGACAAATTAAATATTTTTTTGACGTTTTAAAATAGCATTTCTCTGATTCATTTTTTTCTCTTATTGCAGAGAGCGTGAGAGGGAGATGTTTGGTCCAAAAAAGAGGGGACCCAAACCAGAAACATTTTTAATGAAGGTGAATTTTTTTATATATATATATTACTTAACCTAAAACAAAAATCGATTTTGTACTTGTTTAATTGTCCTTTGCTTTCTTTCTTTTTAATGCTATTGCACTTTTATGAGTTAATTTTTTTTTCTTTAAATGTTGTGCATAAATATTTAAAATATATTTGGCATTTTTTATAGGCAAAAGCTAAAGAAAAAGGCAAAAACTATGAGTTCAGGCGGGAGATGTCTCGAGGAATACGGGTGTCGTTCCCGGTAGCGGAACCGGTTGTGACTCCCAGAGCACGTGAAGGACTACGGGCAGTCGTGCCAACGATTTTTCCACCGAGCACCATCAACAGAGGTGAAAGTGTCCGTGTGCATCCACCGGACTCTGAGAGAGACCCACTGATGCACGGGACGCCAGTTCACCGCCCGCTGGATTTTGCCAGCTCACCAAAAAAGCGAGGACCAAAGCCAAAGTTGCGTCCAGCTGGAGGTTCATCCAATGAAGGCGTTAAAAGAAAGGCAGATGAACCTTTATCTTATCGCCCTTCCAAAACCGAGAGATCAGGGGAGACCTCTAACTGTGATGTCATCCGTTTATCCCAGAAGATCCAAGCGGAATCCAGCCTCGTTCATAAGCAAATGGGAAGCAGGTCAAGTGATGTCAAATTTACACATGGCAGCACCATCTTAAAAGCTGGGCTTGGTGTTTTGGGACATCGACGGAAGGACAGTTCCAGTGGTGCCATAAACCAACAACCCAAGATGAAGCATCCTCCCAAAAACAATTTATTCAGATCTACCGATCAAACCAGAGAGCAACTGTCTCTGAGTTTTGTAGATGACACAGAGCAGTCCTGGTTGCCTTGTTTGAAGAATATGGAGAAAATCGTTGTTACTGATGTAACAAGTAACTCTTTGACTGTAACCATAAAAGAGAGTTCAACGGACAAAGGCTTCTTCAAAGAAAACAGATAATGTGGTTTTAGTTTATGTGTGTATGTATGTATGTATGTATGTATGTGAATGGAATATTGTAATCAAATTAGAAACAACCTACATTTCTATATCATTTCTAGTCTATAAATGTAAAGTCTTGCAATCATGTACATAATGCAAAAAAAAAAAAAAATATATATATATACATAGTCTATCTTTAGCCTACATTTCCATTCACATTTTCTATGAAAATGAAGTTTATTTTTCTATTTCTCAGATTTTATGTAATGTACACCAGTTGATTCCTCCTTTTGGTTGCCTTCTTCAGCTTTATCATGAATGTAGGCATAGATGCTGTTAACACATATTAACGTTTCGACTTAACGCACCTTTTTAAGGGACACATTGTTTAGTCCCTCTTTTATGAACTAATTGTATTTTTCTGGTTAGATTTTGTATATATTTGAAGGTCCAAACAGTAAAGCACACCCTTTAGAAAGAGAGAAGGGAAATACGCTGCGTATATAATTAAATCCATTTTAGGCCTAAATATTTAAGGCACAATTATTTAAGCTTTATAATCGCATTTCGTAATTTTTCGTTTTTCCGTTGAATATATAATTGATTTGGGGTTTCTGTGTCTTAATATTTCATTATAATGCGGTTTTTAGTCCCCGTCAAAAACGAAAATGTGATTGGTACAAATAATTTCTAAATTGCTGAAGTTCTGAAGTAAGCTCGCAGCCTGGTTTAAGTGGTGAAATTAAAAACATTTTATTATAATGTTTTTATAATAAAAATATATAATGTTTGATGTTAACTTGTTTAGCGGTTTAGCGTAAACAAGAGTTCAGTATTTTTGCGGAGAGAACAATGTGTACGGGAGCTTAAAATAAAAATGTAATTTAGCTGCTTCTAGGAGCCTTTCCCATTATTGATTTTAAACATTGTTCGCGCACAAATCCTTGTAAATCGTTTTTATCTTGCCTTGCTTTAATTTAATCAAATTGTTATAAAAACAGAAAGCTCTTTAGGTCGGGGTTTTCATTATAGACTGAGTGCCTGTAAACAAAGACTAAAGATCTTAAATAGTAAACTGATATATGATAAATATATCTTAAACAGCATGTCGGCCTATTTTGGCAGGATTAGATCACATTTACCGATAGCGTCGTGCGCTTTTAATGACATTCAAAAACATTAACCATTGTTTAAGTTGTCAAGGGAGTGGGTGAAAAAAAATGGCGACTGGTCAAAACCAATCATGTTCATTCGTCGTATTCACTCCGTTTCAGACTTATTTCTATTATACTTCTATTAGCTTATATTATTATGAACAATAATTTTAACAATAATTATTATTATTTGAATAATATGCCGCTGCACTGCCACACGAGCGTCGCGGCAAACAAACATTTCTACCGTAGTGTAATTTATGGATTTATTTTTTAAAGATCCCGTAGGTAAAGAATTTCTGGCCTATAGCGTTTACTGTCGGGCAACAAACGTAATTATTAGACATTATCAATAGCCTATATTTAAATAATGGCAAAAAATACAAACGCTGAAACGGATTTTCATTATCGGGATGATTTTGAATTGAAATGTAAAAACGATAAGCGTTTTTTGAGGAAGTTCAGTCCACCAAAAGCCACAAGATGTCGCCATGAACTTGATACAGATCCTTATTCCTCTTAATAACGCCTAATTCCGTGTATATCGAACTGATTTTTGCTTCAAAATTAAATATTGAAGAATACACTGATATGTATAACAGTCACAGATGTTCAATGTGTCAAATGTCGCCGTGTTTGTACTGTATATTTTCATTGGTTTAAATTTGGACTGTCAGTGTTTTGTGTTTTATTATTGAAATGTAAAAATAAACACATCTGAGGCATTAAGGATTCAACACTCAATATAACACTGAAATAAGTGTTCAAGTAATTCTAATGTTTTTAGTTTTTAAATGAACGTTTGTACTTTTTTTTTAAGAAAAAAAAAGGCTGCGATATTTATTTATTTATTTATTTTCACGGCAATTAATGGCTTTTAAATATGACAATATCTTTGCTCTTTACGGTCCCACCCTTTGATAGCTCCAACACGATCACATGAGAATGCGTATCAATAGTACGAGTGTGTAATCTCGTAGAATATATACGCCAAAACTCATTTTGGCGTGTTTATGGTACGCACTTTCTGGCGTGTATATGACACGCTCTTGGTTAGGATGGGGGTTGTGGGGTGGGGGTTTCGTATGTATAATACGCCATAAAGTGCGTATCATATGCACGCGAAAAACTGCGTACCATAAGCACGCCAAAATGAGTTTTGGCGTATATATTCTACGATATTACACACTCGTACTATTTATAAGCATTTTTGTGTGATCGGGCTCATATTTCTTATCGTATGCAGTGACATTCAGACATTTTAAGCGCAGCTTAAGTATACAATCGTTTTGACGCCTATTGAGATTCGAGAATTAGCCTATATTTCAGTATTAGAAATCACCGCTACATTCTGCCAAATCAGAATTTCAGAAGGGTAACATTAAGATTGTATGTGGGATTTACAGACAGAGAGAAAAAAGATTGTATTTTGTTCTTTGCGACCACGTTTATAAGTTGTGCATTATTTCATGCTTAGACTTAAATTATGCGCGCGCGACCGTAGAGCGCTCAATAATGTGCGCGCACTCGTCTGATACTCGTTTTCTGACCCTTAATAGCTTTCAATATATATTATTAAAATATTATTAATATAAGTTGACCTTATAATGAATCTATATTATGTTTGAAAATATAGCCTATACGTTCTTAATAGTATAGTCTATATTTTGAAACTGACCATTTTTTAAGGTGCACAGTTTTGTAGGGAATTTAAAGTGTTAATACTCCACATGTCCACCTCATTTACTCAGCTGATGACTAACCTCCCTAACTATGACAGAAATGGCAGGGTCATCACCTTTGACATGGTGCTTTGAAAGGTTCCCAAACTGTGTTCATGTATAACCTGTGTTAAATCCATAGATGTTATCAGGCTCAAACACATACCACCACTTTTGGTAAATAGGATTTATTAAATGTATGGGACTTGTTTTTATATATTCAGAAACCCTTTGAACTCTCAAAATATGTGAAATATGTAAAAGAGACATATGTGTTTTATTTAGCTATGCTGATTAATTTCAACATATGGATAACATAAAGCATAAAATAATACATGCATGTAAAGTAATAGAATACTATGAGTGTGTAAATTAAATGAATACAATTTATTTGATTATATTATAATTAACATTGCTATAACATACATTTTCAATTTCAAAATTTCCCAATTTAAAATGTAAAATTCAAATATTAATACCTTTCCCCATATTTCCGTATTCACAGATCATGATTTACAAATTACTATTTTGAGCTTGCATTAATGTAGCTGGCAAGTTCAATTCTTGTGCACATAAGAGAAGGAGAATTAACAAAATCAAAAGTATGATTGAAAGATGTACTGAATGTTACTTCATCAGTACGCGGGTGTTGTTGTCTCCCAGCAATAACCTGAAAGAAAAAAAGTCCCTTAAAAATTCCTTAATCCCAAAATGGAATGATAGGAAATGGCTGATGTAAACAAGGAATTCACTTCTTTCTGTGGAGCCTCACCTGACTAATGCCGCAGCAATAAGGCCACCAGTAATGGGCCCCACCCAGTAGATCCAGTGGTGAGTCCAATAGTTGGTCAGCACTGCAGGACCAAACACTCTTGCAGGATTCAGACAAGTACCAGACACATCACCCCTGAATCCCACAGAAGATGTTAATCTCCAGACCACACACAGGAAATGATGTATAACATAATCAACAAACTCACCCTGCTAGCACATTAATAATGACTGTGCAGCCCACCAAAAATGGAACCAAATGACTTTTGCTCTTGGCATTAACTGCACCCAATAAGACCACCATGGTAACTAGACACGTCATGGCAATTTCTCCAAATAATGCCTTCACAATATGGTCATCAGCCTGGAGAAGTGTAAATGCCGCACCTTGAGCTTTTGCATAGTTCTCATTTGAGGTCATTCCCTAAAAAGGAAGCAAAAAAAAAACAAAAAACATCCAATCCATTGAAGTGTGACTGGTGAATTTAATGTTGCATGCAAAAATGGCTCAATGTCACATGTATCTCACCTTGGCCATGACTGCACCAAGTAAACCTCCAGTAAGCTGAGAGATCAGGTATGGTGCCACCATTTTCAGCTTCATTCCACCACAGAGGTAGATGGCTATGGTGAATGATGGATTGAAATGAGAACCACTGTGACAGGGGAAAAGATTATTGCATTATTCATCAATAAGCTTTTTATCCAAAGCAACTCTCCAGAACTGGGACAAACCCCCTGAAGCAAACAGAGCAGACTAGATCGACAAATCCACATCACCCCAAAGATGCAGGGTTTTCAAAGGGGGGTCAGTGATCTCTGGTGGTCCCCTGATGGTACTGCAGTGGATCGGTGGATTCATATTTATAACACAACCCTGACCTATATATATTTGTGTGTGTTTATATATAAAATATACATATACACATATACATGAGTACAAAAATACATTTCTTCTCACCTGATCTCTGCCATACATGCAATCAGTACCGCCACTGCGAGACCATGAGCCAGAGCAGGTTGGAGTCTGCCGGCATCCTCCACATTTTCAATGACAGACACACATCCGATGAACACAAAGAAGGTGGTCCCCACCAGCTCAGCTACACACGGCTGAAAGACCCGCTCAAATAGGTTGGGCTCTCTCATAGTATGTTGTCCCATCTTATCCATCAGAGTTTTCTCCATGTTGTTAAGTTCCACTTTATCTTCAGCCATTCTTTCTGAGGCACGTATATCTCTCTGATGGCTGTGTCCTAATATCTTGGAGGGCATCTACTCATCATTTGAATGTGAGTGACAGAAAGCAAGCATTAAATTCCTCAATGACCTTTGAGGGCAATTGATGATTGAAAAGACTAATAATAAATGTAAAATGTTGACCAGTGGTAAGGAAAATATGCTGAAGGAGATTAAAATTTAACATGCCTCTGCACTCTGCTAATTTAGACACCTGAAACTAACACCAGAACGTTTAACCTGTGCTGCAACATGTCCTGGTTACATGGATTACAAGGAAAACTAGCTCAAGTTTAGAAAACTACCTGAAACAGTAACTTAATAATGGAAATTTATTTTCCCACCAAAAACAAAAATGAAAAGTTAAAGGTTAACCAAATAGTGGAGACTATAAAAGTCCTAGCACTATGTGATCACATTTACTTTTGTAACTACTACTAGGTAAAAAAAAAAAATCAAAGCTTATTCTGTATCAAAGACTAAAGACATAAACTAATGGATCATATTACATTGTGGCAAGAATATATATATTTTTTATAAGAAAACCCCTGAAAAGGCCATAGCCCTCTCTTGGTGCTAGGAAATTGAAGACTTATGGCCACTAGGTGGCAGCAGCAGCATAAAAGTCTAATCAGTGGTAGTGTTTGATTCCTGCCCAAATGGCACACTTCATATGCACTTACCATCCTGTGTACTTAAAATGGCCATCGCATGTGCGTGATCGTGAAGTCCGAGACCATAGGGCAGGGGTGTCAAACTCAGTTCCTGGAGGGCCACAGTCCTGTAGAGTTTAGCTCCAACCCTTATCCAACATACCTGTAGTTTTCAAATAAGACTGAAATACTTGATTAAATGAATAAGGTGTGTTTAATTATAGTTGAAGATAAACTCTGCTGGGCTGTGGCCCTTTAGGAACCGAGTTTTGCACCCCTGCTGTGTCCGTCAAAGCGGCATAACATCGCAAAAGTGCGGATCAACAGACCAAAAAGTAAACTCATATGATATATTTGACTGTATTAAACATAATACAGTAATAACATACCAATATTATGTGTATTTAACAAACCAATTAATAAAATTATATAAGATCATGTGAAAACTATAAAATATATACAAAAAATATTGCAAATGCAACTGAACTTCATACAAGTTCTTTGATATCAGAACATGAGGATGTGATTCCATAAGAGATCTCTATAACCTGTCTAACTCAGATGATGTAGAAAACGCTCACGCTCCCTCCAGTCTACCGGAGTATGTTGATTTAATCTTATTAGCTGATAATTCTGATTATGTTCAAGATGGACACATTTAACTCTCCTCTGAGAAAACCTAGCGATCAGGTGTTTTCAATCTCATCTGAAATGAGCAGTGTTGGGGGTAACGCATTACAAGTAACATGTATAATGTAATCAGATTACTTTTTGATGTAAGGAGTAACGTAAGGTGTAAAAGGAGTAAAGTAACTTTTTTGGGTGTAACGAGTACATTACAAGTAACATGCATTACGCAATCAGATTACTTTTCCGGTGTTACGAGTAATGCATTACAAGTAACGTGCATTACGTCATCAGATTACTTTTTCAGTGTTACAAGTAATGTGCATTACGTCATCAGATTACCTTTTCTGTGATATGAGTAAAGCATTAAAAGTAACATGCATTACGTAATCAGATTACTTTTTCTGTGTTTCAAGTAATGCATTACAAGTAATGTGCATTACGCCATCAGATTATCTTTTCTGTGTTACGAGTAAAGCATTACAAGTAACGTGCATTACGTAATCAGATTACTTTTTCTGTGTTACAAGTAATGTGCATTACGTCATCAGATTACCTTTTCTGTGTTATGAGTAAAGCATTACAAGTAACGTGCATTACGTAATCAGATTATTTTTTCTGTGTTACAAGTAATGCATTACAAGTAAGGTGCATTACGTCATCAGATTATCTTTTCTGTGTTACGAGTAAAGCATTACAAGTAACGTGCATTACGTAATCAGATTACTTTTTCTGTGTTACAAGTAATGTGCATTACGTCATCAGATTACCTTTTCTGTGTTATGAGTAAAGCATTACAAGTAACGTGCATTACGTAATCAGATTACTTTTTCTGTGTTACAAGTAATGCATTACAAGTAAGGTGCATTACGTCATCAGATTACTTTTTTGGTGTTACAAGTCATGCATTACAAGTAATGTGCATTACACCATCAGATTACCTTTTCTGTGTTACGAGCAAAGCATTACAAGTAAGGTGCATTACGTCATCAGATTACTTTTTCGGTGTTACAAGTAATGCATTACAAGTAACGTGCATTACGTCATCAGATTACTTTTTTGGTGTTACAAGTAATGCATTACAAGCAACGTACATTACTTGTAATAACTTGTAACATACATTATGTAATCACATTACTTTTTTCTTGTTAATGCAAATTACATTCTAATAACACAAATACATTTATTTATAGTAAAAAAAAAGTTACTGCAGATGAAGTAGTCACAGTAATAGTATGAACAGTAATCATACAGTCACAGTAATAGTATGAATTGTAGCTGAAATATAGCTAGTAATGCATGATGTCCACTTTAGTGGACAGATGATTAATCGGAATGTCCTCCCAATCTAAAAACAATACTTGGAAAAATTAACTGTGATATGACTCATTAGATATTGCTTGATACTACAATATTTTTTTTCACCTGCAAGAGTCTTCTAGGATAGAAGGAATGGATGGATATTCCAGAGCAACTTGACATTTCTGACTGGCCATCGGCCATCTTGGTTTGGAAGGGGGGAAAAACAACATACAATGGCTTGCCACTTGGTGGCAATGATGCACTAGGGTCCACTGTAGAGGTTGATGTGCAACTATGCGATCAAAACCTAGGCATATGCAAGAAAAAAAGCTGTCCACTGTAGTGACATCTATGCATGAAAGGGTTAAAAAAAATTGAATTGCTAAAGGTCAAATTGTTTTTTTTAAATCTGGACACTCAAGTTTACAGTTTACACTTGTTACTAATGATGTGATCAAACCACCTACACAAAACATAAGCCTGCAGCTCAGAGTGCACATGTGAACTGAATATTGATACCAACAATGGGTGGAAATAATCGAGAGGGAGAGGAGGAAGACATGTAAGAGGTGGTGGACGAGGAGGAAGAGGAAGAGCAAGGTGTGGAGAGTGTTGTCAAGGCAAGATCCGGCACACCCAAGGGTTTTTCTCTTTTGCCTGGCAAGAGACAACATTGTCTGTGATGTGAACAAAGTCCTCAAGCAGGACCCAACATGAAGATGTCATTCCGAGGCAGAATTAATCTCTCATTGACTTTGATTGAATATACTGAATATACAGACATTCAATAGTATACAAAATTGAATATTTAATTTGTATTGAATTGTACAAATTGTAGTGTTTATATTGACTGATGTGTGGATGATCTGAAAGCATTGTTTGATTTTGAGTACAGGTGAAATGGTTTTGAGCTGATTGTTTGATTTTGCCAGAAGAGTCAGGGGTTTTGTAAATGCAGTTTGAAGATTTGGTTTTGTGTTTAATGTTGTGAGAAAATGGGTGAAGCTTTCAAGAAATGTGTCTTAGCAATTGTAAAAAACTGTAAAAACAATTTCCCAAGAATCAACATAAGACATTAAAAGTTGAGGTGTTGATAAGAGAGTGCGCCTTTAGGTCAGGTGGATTTACTTTGGCAGATATTTTCCTTAAATAAGCCTCATTAAATGCATTATCAGGTGTGCAACCAAGTTTTATTATAATTCTTTGTTTCTACCTGAACACAGAATACAGAAAAACTGTAAATATTGAAATGTGGACCAATGACCTCAAACAACAGAAAATAAAATGGCATGCACTGGAACACTGGGCTGTGAAATCCCCATTTATTTCCACTTAGGACATTTTCCATAATACAGACTTTTTTCTAAACCAGTCCTAGGTTTTATGCCCATTCTGCACTATTGGTGTTAATATAGCCTAATAAAAATGTCTCAACTTTTAAAGATTCAATGTGGGGTTTTTAGTACATTTGACTTCAAATTTTAAATGTAATATCTTTGACCATGTCAAGTCGACTTTTTTTAAACAATGTCTTTAGTACCTTTCTGGAGCATGAAAGTGTTGATTATATTATCTATGGAGGAGTCATATACCTCTCGGATTTCATCAAAAATATCTTAATTTGTGTTCCGAAGATGAACGAAGGTTTTACGGGTTTGGAACGACATGAGGGTGAGTAATTAATGAGAGAAATTTCATTTCTGGGTGAACTAACCCTTTAAAGCCGATTAGCTTTATCAGCTCTTCCGTTTTGGTCTGAAGATGGCGCTATTAGGCTACAGAGAAAAATAATAAATGTGACTTCATGATACAGAGTGAATGTAGGCTATTTAAAGGGCTTGAATTATTATTTGCATTTTACAATTACACTTTTTTTTTGCAAAAACAACAAACTCAAGTTAGCATTAATCTTAGCCTATAACATGATTATTATTTGATTATATGATTTTAACCATCCAGTTTAATCAAAGTACTTCAGTCAAGGTGTCATGTGTCACAACCCACTGTGCTCCACAATAGGGAAGTGAACTGCACTTCCTATTTCCTCGGTGTTACTGCAGCTCACTGACTAAACCAGAAATCGAGAGGATGAGAAACGAAAGGAACACGTTTGACGCACGGTTTATAAATGAATATGAGCAGTAAATGACTCTCAGGTTCGTGTCCAGTTGAGCGCGCAATGGGAGCGTCGCGCGTGCGGGCGTCAGTTTGATAAAACAACGACTTTTCAAAGTTTTATATGTTGGTGGATGAAGAAGAATCAAGATGAAGAAGCAGTTCAACCGCATGAAACAGCTCGCCAACCAGACTGTTGGGAGGTTAGTGTGTTATATACTGATTATTTTGAATGTTTCTACTCTGATTCGTGTAAAAATGCACACTAAAGTTGGGAGTGTCACTGTGTGCGCGCGAGCAGGACTGAAGTGCACAGCGAAAGGAAGGTAATAAACTACAGGTCATGTATTTTATTTTCCATTGATTTGACACTTTGACATTATGTGTAGGAGTATGAATAGTTTCCCATGAACACAACATTGCAGAACTGAACTGACAGAATGAGATTGAGACATTTTGGTCTTCTGTATTTTTAGGGGCATATCTCGATTAGGATCATCAAACATCTATTTGACTGAAATAATAAATGCAAATATATGAGCTGTATAAATGTAAAACAAATTACTTCATATCGCTTGTTGGATAAGTCTGTACACCTCTGTGGCAGTTATTAATGGACATTTTATTGGGCTAATGTAGCTACTATATAAACTAGTGATTTTGCTCATTCAACAATTAAGGATGCACCAATATATTGAAAAACTGACAGATACTGGTCTGATGATAATTATTTTCATTTTATGGACAATATAAAAATATTGTCACTTAATTCATTTTCTTTGTCAATTTCAAAACAATGCTGTTATGCCTAAGTAAATTAAGACATCACAACATAATGTACAGTATTAAATATGGATATAAAATGAGTAGTTATTGAGAATAGGTTGGGGCTATTATTACAGGGATTCGCTCTTAAAGTCACTATGAAATCAAAATTAACTTTTTTTTTTTTAAATGGAATATAGCAGTATTTATTATAAATGATTTATCCATGCATGTCATTATTTTTTTTTTTTTAATTCATTAGCCCTCATAATCAAAATAACTTCCCCTCCCTCCCTCCATCTCTTTTCTGATGATGTGTTTACTGGCGTGAGGGCGGGACAACCTGTCACTCACATGAGATCCACCAATAGCAAACCACAACCATCAAATCAATTCCCTGTGGACCAAATCAAGTCCCGCCCTACATTTGTTCTTGTTTGAGAAGCCATATGAAACCTCCGACTTCCATTTCATGCTGACTTAAAAAAATTACATGTTAGTGTAAATGCGATCTAATATCAAAAAATATTTTGAAATGAGTGCCCTTAATTAAATATTAGCCGCTATTATTAACCATATTAGCTGCTTTTCCACCTTCGGGCCAACCCGTTCTCATTGCTTAACAATTTAAATACGTTCCATTACTAATATGGTTTCATTTTCCCAGAGTGGGGATAAAAACTAAGCTCTTTGGAATGTAACTAAATTGCGTAAGTCACTGCCTTAGTAGTAACGCAAGAGTTTACAAATATGTAAATAGCAACCGCATTATGGAGGACGATCAGATATTTATTTTTATTTTATTATAAACTTGCACTTACGTCACTCAAATAGCCCGCTTTGCAAGCTACAGAGAAACTGACAGCCAGGCAACAAACAATTGACCAATCCTGAGTGGCGACATCACTACACGCATTCTACCAACACGGTTAGCAAACCCTGAAAGAATTCTGGAGTGAGAACAGTTTGTAATCGTGCTGTGCAGAACCAAGCTCAAGTGGAAATGGAACCATTCCTTACTGTTCTTAGAACCGTTTACTCCGACGGTGGAAAATGTATATATAGAGATAACACATTATATATATATATATATATATTGTGCATCACTAACAATAATAAATATCAAATGAGTTTTACATTTTCATGTTGAAAGCAGGGTATTTTGATGAGGTTCCTAAGGTGTTCTGAGTGGTTGTTAGCACGTTGCTGTGTGGTTGCTTAATGTTGCTCGCCAGAAGCATTCTGTTGATCTCTGCAGATCTCAGGAAACAAACTCACTCAGAAACAGCAAGAGGAACTTTGAGTTAGCTTGACTGGTTTCCCTGGAGAGATTTTTCAAGGGCCTGTCAGAGAATGACAGGCATAATTTGCCTTCCCTTGCATATTTACTTGTACAAGGGTGAAAGGTCAAAATATCTTATGCTTTTCATTATTGAGCTTTTTTTGCATAAACATTGACATTTGCATAATGTTTTTGCCAAGACATTGTTTTTACAATGTCTTTATTGAGATTCACTCTTCATCTCAGAGTTAAACATCTCAGGCAGCTGGTAGATTCATCACTCGCTTGTCACAATCTATCAGAGTGTTTGATGCAGAATGCAGATCCGGGGTAATCCAGAGTCGGAGGTATAATAGTCGGGCCAGCTTTCATGGCAGCTTTCCAGGCCAGAGAGACGCCACGTTTTGATACAGTCGGTTAGGTTACGGCTCCAGTTAGTTTTGCCTCTGCTGCAAAGGAAACACTGTCAGAGATTTTACAATGATTGAAAGGCTTTGGAATTGCTCTGTCTTCTGTGATATATATAAAGTTACTGATATTTATTTTAACTCTGATAACTTTTAGTCATTGATTGAAGGTAAGTTTACACGACTGCTATGTACTAAAAACTGAAAAGTTTTTCTTTGCGTTTTTCGTGTACAGACGGCATAGTTGTCAAAACGATCCCCGTTCACATGGATCCGCGTGTAAAGAAACACTACGCGCCTACAGACCGAATGCGTAATACGCGTGATGTCACAAATTCTCATTCTTGTGGTTTACATGGAGACTATAATGGTATCGTTTTCAAAAATGTTCACTTTTCAGCCCACAAAACACTGTTGTCATGTAAATGAATGGCCAAATTGCATAAAAAGTTTTCTATTTTTAGTTGAAAATGGTGTTGTGTAAACAGCTCCTAAAAATGATATTGTAGGAGATATCATGCGTCTTTAGTCATGCTGTATACTTGTGCACAAAGTGAATGAAGTTTTAAACTTTGGTGCATAACTTAGAAATTGTAAGTTGGAAATGTAATTGATTTTGAATCAGATGCAAATCAGAAATGGCATAAAAAAATACACCGTTGCATCCAAAACATACTCTGGTGACCATTGTAATTTCTAAAAGTGGGTCATTTATTGCTATTTCTGAATGTAGAATTGTTCATATGTTTTTGGCACAAAATGGTGGCTCAGACAGCAGGGCTCTACTCATCAAATCTGTTCATTTAGATACAGGATACTTGTGCTTTTCAACCATGCTGATGAACATTGAATTTCCTTCTTTTCCTGAAACCAAAAACAGATGTTCAATGAGCTGGTCAAATGAAAATCATGGCAAGAGTCACTCTGTCTAAAGCTTTATTATGTGTCATTGATCTTAGCAGTTCATCTAACAGCAGCCCAGCTAACAGGGAATGTTCTCAGAACGTTGCCACACTTTCTGGCAAGGTTCTCTCAAAGTTATGAACAAATGATCTTTCAGTAACATCTGTTCAAATTTTTCTGGTCTTTAATAATGTTCTCAAAACATTAGCACAAACATTTTATTTATATCATATTATTAATGGAACATTTTTTCGGAAGCATTTTAGTTGGACGCTCATCTAACGTTTTTGAAATGTTTCAGAATGTTCATAGAACTTTCAAAAGTAACATTCCCTTAATGTTTGAAGAATGATAAAATAGAATGTTCCCTTAAAAAAGCATTTAAAAAATGTAATGTTTTGAATATTCAGAGAGCATTCAGAAATAATGTTTTCATAACTTAACGGGAACGTTAGCAAACCATTTTGTTAGCTATGAGTGCCTCCTCTGAGAGCTGGAGTTGGATTCTAGGACAAGCGGTTTGTAGTTTTCCAAAGCTAAAAATGTAATCATTGGATATATTCCAAAAAGGTGGTGAATATATCTTTTGTTGGGTGACCAAATACCGACTAAGAAACTTTAATCTTTTCATTTAAACCCCTTGTTTTTTAGGGTCAAAACAAAAGCTGCAAAGGTCTGTTAGGGATAATATAGAGTACCAGTTTGCAAGATTTGAGCTCCAGTACTGTTGATTAGATGTTATATTTACATTGGCTTCTGATTGGTGGAAGATTTAAATCTGCTTCAATATGATCACAGAATAGAAAACATTACTCATTACGATCCAGTTAATCTTATACTCAGAATCAGATTACTTAGAGACACTTACAGACTTCTGAGATCAATTCTGTTCCTTGAAGGACATTTTGATGAGCTAAAGCTTAGCTCTTCATAGATCTTTATCTAAACATGTTAGTGCTGCCAGTATGCTGTATTTTCAGCTTTAAATGTGTGTGAAATGTTAGCTGTTGTATTTCTGAAAGTTGATACCCAACCCGATATGCATTGGCTGAACACAAGATCAATGCTAATTCAGTATTGATGGAAATCTAAAAATTCCCTCCCGCATAATGTGAGGTCATTCTCAGCTTGTGTAATGGGATCTTAGGGATATTTTCTCTTGTTACGTGACCAGTTTTGTGGCTTTTATGTAAGTTTTCTGTGCTGAATGTGGATTGTTTCTCTCTTTTTGAAATGAAATTATGTCTATGACACCAACCTCTAATATCTGTCAAGAACTTTAATATTGATCTACTGAACCAAAATAATCACCATGGTGCCCTTGAGAAAGGTCCTTTCACCCTGATGGATCGTCTTTGTGTCAGTTGGTGCCATGATCGCATGAAAGTTGTAGACATAAATAGCAGTTGCGCTGGTTGTGTGGTGATAACGATTCTATGACATTAAAAAGATTAATGGTTTGGTCTTTTTTTGCTCTAGTTCTGACTGATCTTCACTGCTGGCTCAGCAGTTTTAGCACATGGAAAAAAAGCACTGAGCCAATTTCTCAAGCAATACTATCTGCTGTTTTTGAAGGCTAGCCAGATGTACACCCAATTAACAGATTATTATTAATAATAATCAAGAAAAGGTTATTATTATAACTGAAACTAAAATATAAAATCTTTTTTGTTACTTGAAATCAAATAAACATTAACTGAAATAAAATATATATATTTTATTTCAGGTAGATGACAAGGCAACATTTGAAACTTGATGTACTAAAAAACTAAAACTGAACTAAAATTAATAAAAACTATAGACAGACATATTTAAAAAAAAAAAAACATGACAAAATGACAAAAACACAACAAAATTGCTAAAAATTTTATGTGAAATTCAACTGAAACTGGAAAATATGAGCATAAAATGTAATTCAAAATTTTTATAAAAACTATAATATTACCTTAATGATACTAAAATAATTTATTTTAATATGATAATAATAAAAAGGCTTATTATAACTAATAAAAGGCTTATTATTATTTAAATTAACTTGTGAGAATGCAAAATGCAAATTATATATATATATATATATATATATAATATATAGGCTATATGTCTTCATATACTATTCTTGAGTATATGAAGACATTATCTTTTTTTTAAGTTTAGTTGTTTTTTTGTTTTTTTTCTTGTTTAAAGCATAAACCTCCAAAAGCAATAGAACAAGTTACTTCAAGTTAACTCTCATTGCTTCTCAAGTAAGTTTTTCTTCTTTTAGATATTTTTACTTGATAGATTAAAGGCTGTTCACACCAAGAACGATAACTAAAAGGATAACTATATTAGTGTCCACATCAGTGGATGATATTTTTCAGTTTATTCCAAGTGTGAGCTGCAGTTTTGTCGTCTGCCGCTTTAAATGCTCGAGCGCTTTAAATTAGGATGGATTCTGATTGGATCTCAATGTTTTTATCGTTCATCAGCTTGAAACATCTTTCTGAAAGTGATTCCATCAATATTGTTCCTCTGTGTCATTGTCGTTATAGTTGTGGTGCTACTCTTTTATATTTAGAATGATTTTTACAACTATTATTACACCTAGCTTTATCATTACAGTTATCGTCCTTGGTGTGAACTGGCCTTTTCAGTGTAAAAAGCTTAGTGACATTTTCATTTTTAGCTGTGTTCAAAATAACACACAAAACTGTTACACACAACTTCATATAAATGAATGAAAGTGCTGAAACTATCGCAGATCATGTCATGGGAACATTCAGACTGTGCAATGTCCACGTGGCAAAATTTGTGATAGTTTTATGGTCTCTGGTCAAAGGGAGTCTCTACTCATTATTTATGAAGCTCCACCCTCTTTTGCTGACAAGAGTGTGTGTATCAGCATCAGCAGCCCCGCCCCCTTTACTGCTGTTGCCATAACAAACAATGTGGAATGCAGAAAGCAGGAAGTGGATTTTTTTTTTCTTGTGACATGTGCCAAATCAACAGTTTGTTGACACAGTTGGAAAAATAAATTATTTTTAATTTAGAATATTGAACTGTGATGACTGTTTTGAATGGATGATGTTTACAATGATTCAGTCATTTTTACATGTGGAGTGAAGGCTTCAAACCTTGATGGTGGATTTTTGTTTGCCATTTTTTATAGAGATACTGACCTAACCTGCTTTCACAGTCAAGCTGAAAAACATCAAAAAGCACATGAATCTTGCTCATTATGTAGTCTGTCCATATAACCAAACACTGTTTTTCCTTTTCTTGTCCACAGAGCGGAGAAGACAGAAGTACTGAGTGACGACCTTCTTATGGTGACTATTTTCTCCCTCCATGACTTTATCACACAACACTGAACGACTGCACAAATCATCCAGCATTCCAGCTTGAAGTCACCCGTGTGATTCTAGTGTCGGTTGTGTTTGATAAAATTGTTTTAATATTTTGAATATGCTTTTATTTATGTTTTTTGTTTGTTTTAATTTTATTGCCAATTACAGTTTTAGTAATTTTGTTGTGCTTTTTTTTTAATCGCTTTTTAGGTTTCTTTTATTTTTATTTAAAGGGTTAGTTCACCCAAAAATGAAAATTCTGTCATTTATTACTCACCCTCATGTCGTTCCACACCCGTAAGACCTTTGTTCATCTTTATTTGATGAAATCCGATGGCTCTGTGAGGCCTGCATTGACAGCAAGATAATTAACACTTTCAACATGACGAGAATACTTTTTGTGCACCAAAAATAACAAAATAATGACTTTATTCAACAATATCTAGTGATGGGCGATTTCAAAACACTGCTTCATGAAGCTTCGAAGCTTTACGAATCTTTTGTTTCAAATCAGTGGTTCGGAGCATGTATCAAACTGCCAAAGTCACGTGATTTCAGTAAACGAGGCTTCGTTACGTCATAAGTGTTTTGATTGGTTCACCACTGGGGGGCGTGACTTTGGCAGTTTGATACATGCTCCGAACCACTGATTTGAAACAAAAGATTCGTAAAGCTTCGAAGCTTCATGAAGCAGTGTTTTGAAATCGCCCATCAGAAGATATTGTTGAATAAAGTCGTTATTTTGTTATTTTTGGCACACAAAAATATTCTTGTCCCTTCATAACATTAAGGTTAAACCTCTGTAGTCACATGAACTGTTTTAAAAATGTCTTTAGTAGCTTTCTGGGCATTGAAAGTGTTAATTATCTTGCTGTCAATGGAGGCATCACTGAGCCATCGGATTTCATCAAAAATATCTTAATTTGTGTTCTGAAGAAGAACGAAGGTCTTAAGGGTTTGGAACGACATGAGGGTGAGTAATAATGACAGAATTTTCATTTTTCAACTAACCCTTCAATTTTAGTTTTAGTTTACATTAGTTTTAGTATTTCAGTTAACAAAGTTTTTAATAGTTTTAATTTTCCTTAACAATAATAATCCTGAAAGTGATTAAATTATTACTTTTGCTAAATTTAGGCACAAGCATTACTTTAGAAAGTAATAATTAGAGTATCATGTTTTATTTTTACGGCTCTCTTGAATACTCATTTCTGATTGGTCAATCGCCGCATTCGGTGGTCAAATATTTTTGTATAGTACTGTATATTGGTATATAATTAACCATTGTCTCTAGTGCACGATTTCCTACACATGTGAGACATTTGATGCCTCTCATATCACTCCATCCAGGCTTTTTTTCTCACACATAAACTCAAATCAATATTTATGTATCAATATTTTAATATTTATGTCCATTTATTTATTCATTTGGTGAGTAGTTATGCAATAAGCAGGATAATGTACCAGTCATTTATGGCAAAACAGATGCTTTTGGAGTGAAACAAGACCATGTTTTGCGATATAGACCAACTGACTGTACATTATCCCTTCTGTATGTATTCATATTAATATCAATATTGAACATGAATGAATATAAAGACACAGCATAGCAGATATTGTACACAGGTATTACATCAGTTCTTATTCAGTGTTAACGGTGGGCTTCCCAGCGTCTCTTTCTTTTGCTTTCAGTTATAGTAAGAGTATCTCAGTTGAACTTTGGTCCATTACATTCGTCTTCTTCTTTCCCACAATCTCTCATCCTTCACACCCCTCCCCACTCCTTTTTTTCTGGCATCTCGCAGATAGCAGAAAAGCAACTGACTGTCTGAGACTAATTGATTTTATTTAGGCATTTCTAACGCCACAAGGGCGATGTTTGCACAAGTATGCATGCAGCTACGACTGTTATGAACAAACGATAGCCTAAAAATAGCTTGAAAAGCACCAAGCCCTAGCAGCTTTATGATAGCATATGTAGATTGTGATTTTAATTTCAGTATACTGCATGACAGCCATAATCTTCCAAAGCAAACGCTCATGCTCAAAACAAAACAAATCGGTCTAATGACTACCTCATTGTTTAAAAAGCATCTCATGTTGAAACATGTCTGTGCACAACGAGCTGAAAGGAAATCATTGAGACTCGACGGACTCTCGCCAGAGCTTTATATGCTGTTCCTTCACCTTCATTCATGCATTCCATGTCCAAGGGTCAAAGTTTAACTGCCTGATTGCTCTGAGTCTTACGCTGCCTCGGGTTTGCAAGAGGGAAAAGGAACATGATAATGGGCCATAAACTCCCTCTTGAAATGACTCAGACGGAGTGGTTTGGATTTTTTCTGGGTTTTGAAGGTCTGCCAGATTAAAAGGCAGCGGTGTTGGCAGACGGCCCCTGTTAGAGCTGCTTTCTCTGGTTGTGGTCGGAGGTCTTGAGATCCAGCTTTAGGGAGTAACACTTCGAACTGTACTATATTTTTCAGTAGCTTGTTTCAAAACAGGAGAGCTTTTTTTCCCATAATGAGCTGTTTTTTCCAAACGGCGTTAACAGTGTAGCTTTACTAAATGCTGCTTTTTATGACACATTGTATTGTATAGACAACACTACAAGAGCAATACACTCTCCTAAAATATATATTTTCTCCCTTATATAGTATCGGAAAGTCTCTTTCATTTTAGTTTGGATGATTCATGTAAAGGAACTGGTCAAAAAAGATTAATAGATTAAAAATTCATTGCGTCTCTGCTTTGCATTTTATGTCCTGTTTTTTGTTTTAAAAGGCCCCTATAATGTTCATTTACACGGTCATAATTTTGTTTATGGGGTCTATTAGAATATGTTTGCACCTAGAACTGCTAGTTTTCCTTCATCTTTAAACTTTTAGGTTTACAAATCATCTCATTAAAATTGGATAATATTTAGAGGTGGGATGATACTATCGATGCGTCGCAATTCGTGGATGGTTTCTGATATTTTCCAAATTCGATTCTGAGCTTAGTTTTTAACAGCAGATGGCGCTCTAGGCTATTTTTTAACCCAATGCTCACGAAGAAGAGCGCTTATGCGTTCGGCTGAGTCTGAGAATGTATTTGCACTTCAAAATGCTTTTATGATGCAAGATTAATGTAAACAATCCACTGCAAACACATTTGTAATTTGCTTAAACTTTTTTGAAATATGAATGATTATTTTATAAAAGGTTCAAGTGGTGTGTGTAAGGAATTGGAAGCAAACAGAGTACGGCTGTTTCTAAAGCACGCAGTGCCATCTGCTGTTAAAAACTAAGCTCAGAATCGATTCGAGAGAGAATCGTGATACGTACAGAAAATATCAGAATCGATCCAGGATCATTTCTCGATTCGTGATGCATCAATGTATTGTCCCAGTTGTCAAAAGTACCGACTTTGGTACCATGACGCTTTGAGCACTGTTGAGCTGATTCATAAACACCTCTGATTGGTCATTGTGTTCACACGCTCATCAGATATGTCTGTGATTGGCTTCAGTGATCAACGCTTCAAAAACGTAAATAGTCATCAATCAAGCTCGTCACCGAGTGCTTACACAGATACACATGGGAGCGTTTGAAAGCAGACATCTATCGTGGACCAGTCTGCTGATAGACTCCTGCTTTCAAAGGCTCCCGCTTTCAAAACGCTTTCAAATTCAAACGCTCCCGTGCGTTGATCATTGTAGCCAATCACAGACATATATGTTGAGCACGTGAACACAATGGCCAATCAGAGGTGTTTAAGAATCCGCTCAACAGCGCTCAAAGCTTCACATTTTTAAAGTTTCAGTACCGATAGGTAATGAAGTTGGTACTTTTGATAACTCTAGTCCCAGCCCTAATAATATTTAGAGCTTTGAAGTGCAGGAAGAAGTGTGAAGCACTTTAAAAAGTCCTTGAAAAGAGCTTGAATTTCACTCTCAGAAGTTTGCATGAACCCTGAAATGAATAATGTAAAAGAATTCTGCACTGAATTTGAATGCTTCCCACTAGATCTCGCTGCGATGTTATTAATACTGCGGCGAATTCAAACGCTTTCTCACTGGATCTCTGCGTAGTAAACAGTGTCACGTGATCGAGATTGGCGCGTAAGTAAAGCTGTTCTGAGCTCGCGCTGCATTGTCTATTATTGCTACGAGCTTATAAACAATCCGCGCTGCACAGCTCAAACAAGTAGTGTTGTTTCATTTCACTTTCATTTTGTTGGCCGTTTAACGTTTCTCACATGAAACAGAAATGGCAGCTCTCATCAGTTAAGTTATTGCTTATCAGCAATGTGGCGGTCGTACCAGTGCGACCTCTAACAAAATTTAGTCGCAACAGCAGGAAAAAAGGTCGCAAAATGCGACCATTTGGTCCAATTTAAACTGCAACATCACACTAAAAGCATAATAGGCCCTCTTTAAAATACTGTTTTCTGAAGGTATTTTGTTGCATTTTTTGTAAATTTATTTGTTAAATGCAAAGTTTAATGTGTCATCCTTTATTGGAAAAAATACATTTTAAATATCATCTATTATGTATGTTAGTTATATACATTGTCCCCTTAAATAGCTCCAATGTGGTCGTTGCAGTGTAGCTGCCTACTCATTTAACAGAATAGCTTGACTGTAGTTTAAATTATGAGCAGCGTGACAAACTACCATTTCAAAGTCATTTAGGTCTTGAGTCACACTAAGTAAGAGTGCTCCAGTGGGAGTTTTGACCCCTGCTGGGTGAGTGCTGCCACAGGCCGGTATGGCCCCGTCATCATTTCCTGTTTGTCTCGTTTGCTTTGCTTGGAACTGTGGAGCGCTGATCAGAACATCTGTACTGCAGCTCTTTTCCTCTTTGTTTTTCCCTTTTCCTCATTCCATTAACAAACCTGTATCTGAAAAATGATGGAAAATTAGTGGACGGTTACATTTTATATGCATTTTTTTAGCAGAAAATATTTTAAAGGTGTGTTTGTAATTTTTAAATAACTGTTTTCTATTTTATTATATTTTTTAGAAATTATTAGTGTAATTTATTCGTGTGATCAAAGCTGAATTTTCAGCATCATTACTCCAGTCTTCAGTGTCACATGATCCTTCAGAAATCATTTTAACATTTCTTATTATTATCAATGTAAAAAATGGCTGTGCTGCTTAATATTTTAATATTGTTGAAACTGTGATACATTTTTAAAATTAAGTATTAAAAAACTTACTCCGACATTTGTATCATATATATAGAGTTTTGAGATTGTGCTAAAACAACACAGACAGTATGTACACTTAGATTCTAGGTGAAAGTGTAGGTTGCATATATTGGTGAATTGGGTGCCTATGTGGTGAGCTTTTATTGAAATGAGTTTGAGTTGCAAACAGAAGCAGCGTGACTCTGAGATGCTGAAAAGAGCAGTCATCTCACACGGAGAGTTTCAGTTCCACTGCGACTGTCTGAAGTTATTTAAGGGACTGTCACACTTTGAGGATTCGCCTCTTGCACATACATGTGAGAACGAGAGAAACAAGAATGTCTCTATAAAAGAAAACGCTCAGCCAGTTTGGCTGCTTTCTGTTCCAGCTGTAAGAAGACCGGATCGCTTCTGCACTGTAACTGCTGAAGTGGTTTGTGCACAAACTGTAAACAAAATTTGATTCCTTTCTGGATCCAAACCAGCCAAATATTCTGGTTTGAGTAACTTGAGAACAATATGTACATGCAACTCTGACAAGTATAAACAATTTTTATTTTTAAAGTTGGCATGAAATGGAAATGTTTTCTTCTGTATTGTGATGTATATCCATGTGAAACTGAAAATACATTTGACAGAGTTTTTCTCAAAATGAAAGATGCCGGTAAACAGCCAGCTGGTCTCTAAACTCAGGCCGCTTGTATGTGCTAAAGTGCACACTTTGCTGGCACAGTGCAGACATTTTTCTTGCCTGGTTCCTCATGCTCACTGTAGCTTTAACTCTTTAACTATTGTCCACTTTAAAAGTTTTTTCAGGCCCCTCTGCAGCCTCTGTGTTTATGACTGCAGGTCAAAAACATAAATTGATGGCCAACTCAACGAAGAGACAACCAGAAAGCACAATTTTTCTGCTTTTCCTGGAGATTACTATACTTCTCATAATAGATGCACAAAAGATTTTTAAGTGCCCTATTTTAAAGGTTCCTAATTTTGTTTTGGAGGTCTCCTAAAATAGGTTTACATGCATCAAACGTCAAAAACGCTTGTCTGAAACGGTTCCTGAAAAGGATTTGGTCTGTCTAAACCCCTCCTTTCTGCAAACCTACTCTGCTCTGATTGGTCAGATGTTCCAGTCTTTTTGTCTTTCGACAAAACATTGCAAAAAGTTTTTTAAATGGAAACGGTGGTGCCTTGAACACCCTGTTCTGATGACGCAAGAGTTGCAACTACGGCAGCTGAGAAGGCCATTCTTTGTGTTCTTTTTGAAGAATTTTCAGAGCCTGATGAAATCGGTATAAATACGTGTTTTAATACTGCAAAATATGCTCAATATTACAGTCACTGCCCTATTTGTAAACAACTTTATTTGGACCCATTGTGCAAGCTTTCTCTTTAATAACGCATGGTTTATACGCATGTTGCTGCTGACTGGGCTGACATTTTTGACACACCCACCAAACAAGAGAAAACGTATCTCAAACCCGTTGCACACCGTTTCCAGGAAACATGCCGTTCAACCCGGAAACCGTAGCAAAGCGTTGTGCACAGGTTAGAGCTTGAACGTGCCCTTGTTTTGATTGGTCTACTTTGCTCTGATTGGTCAGATGTTCCAGTCTGTTGCGATTTGGTCAGATGGCCCAGACCTCATCCTTTGGAGGTGCAGCTTTTGAAGAAAATCTCGACATGTCGACAACATAAACCAAGCTCTTCCAGGCCTCAGCTACGACTACAGTGTTTGAGGGTCAAAGTAGATGTTGTTTATGGGCAACCAATGAAGACCATAGGCTGATATTATGCAAATGTGTTACAAACCTACGTAGGTTTGAGTTGGAAGTAAGACTTGAATTACTGACAACATGTTTCAGGCAGTTCAGAATCGGTTCTTTCTTTAGGGAGACAATAACTCCATTTATTGTGTGCAGTTTGATCTTTGAAACTTTGCAGTCCTTTTACTTTCACAAATAGCTACATTATATTACACACTACATGAAAGGTAATAGCCAAAAAGCATATTAGGGGCACTTTTATTCAACAAGAATGCATTAAATCAATCAAAGGTGGCACTAAATACATTTATAATATTATAGAAGATATCTCATTCAAATAAATGCTGCTCTTTTGAACTTTCTATTCATCAAAGAATCCTGAAAAAATATTAAGCAGCACAATATTGATAATAATACAAAATGTTTCTTAAGCATCAACTCATCATATTAGAATGATTTCTGGACTGGAGTAATGATGCTGAAAATTCAGCTTTGCCAGAATCACAGTCCAGATGAAATCACTGAACAGGCCTTTTGCACATTTATAAGAACAGGAAACTCTGAAGGGTGTTTGTGTACAAGACGTACAATACTTTGCAAAGACTCAAGTGGCCGAGCATTACAGGAAATGCAGAACAGGTGTGCCTGTAACCATGGTAATGGAACATTGTTGAATGGAACTTTTGATGATGGAACTGGGAATCACTGAAGTTCCAAATAATTTAAAATTTGAATCAAATGTGTGCATTAATACAGATCGAGCGCCGCCTGGAAAATGTGCGATTGGTCTCCCATAATGCGCACAAGAAGATGACCATGTGTCTGCAGGGTAGCATAGGCACAGATGCGGAGAAGAGGCATGTAAGTAACAGCTGCTTTTACATTTTCAAATACCTCCATAGTACACACTTCTGAACTGTTTTTTTTCTCTTAGAAAAAGCTTCCTCTCACGGCCCTTTCACAATCCATGCTGGATGGAGGAAATCAGCTCGGAGAAGAGTCTTTCATCGGGTGAGTTTATGAACTCTTTGGCTCTTTGACAGACAAAACCATCCCATAATCTGGTCCGTCTGACCCGTGATTCATACTCATATTGAGAGAACTTTGAATGTGACCAAACATCACTGAGTCATCTGTTTTCTCAGGCAGGCGGTTTATTTATGGTCCTGATCTGTGAAAATACAGAGAGGAAGCATCATGATTATCCAACAACATTTGTTATTTCATTGAAATGCATAATAGAATGATGTAAAATGTTAACTTATTATTGTTCATGATGGAAAATGTGACCCTTATGCTGCTTGATGATGATTGCTTCATAGGGGTTTTTAGCAAGAGTACATTGTTTCTTTTTTTAAATTATATTAGTTGTGCTTGATATTATTTTAAGGAATGTCTTACAACCGAGATTTTTTCCAGTATACAGTATACCAATTCTGTTGTACAGCACCTTATTTGACAAAAAGTTTTATAATTCATATCATTTGAAAATAAAAATGGAAAAATAACACTGATTTCATGGGGCTCTAAATGAAACAAGATGAGTGTGAGTAAATGATGACAAAGTTTTCATTCATGGGTGAACTATCCCTGTTTGTTTCTACAGGAGGATGATGGAAGTCTGTGGAGAAGCTGAAAACAAACTGGCCATTGAGCAGAGCCAACATGAAGTTCAGCTGGAGAGAGATATTCTAGACCCTCTTAACCAGCTAGCAGAGGTACGTAACGCCAAAGACCTGCGGAAAAACCCTGCTTTTAAAACATGCAATGTAGGTTATATCTCAATTTTTTGCTTAAAGGTGGATATTCCTAACATCCTGAAGCAGAGGAAACATTTAGCTAAGCTTGTGTTGGATTTTGATTCTGCGAAAGCCAGGTGTGTATATATACTACTGGGTTCAGTTTTTATTTATTTATTTATTTTTGAAAAAAAATTAAATTTTTATTTAGCAAGGATGCATTAAATTGATCAAATGTGGCAGTAAAGACACATATAATGGTTTCAAATAAAAAATGCTGTTCTTTCTTTTAATTTTCTATTTATCAAAGAAAAGAATCATTAAAAATTGTAACAAAAAAAAATATTAAGCATTGATATTGATAATAATAAGATTATATTAAGGATATTAAGCATTGATGTTGATAATAGAGTGCAACAGTCGGGTTCCGGTCAGGGGAAGTAAAAAACAATCAATAATCGTGTTTAACAGCAGAAATCATGGTGAAAAACTACATTACCCAGGATGCTGCACAGAAATTTACACCAATCAGAGAGTCCAGAAAAGAAACACGTGACAAAAGAGCTAGCTTTTAGCTCCACGAATGATGTAATCGAGTCGGTCTTCCTACCCTCTCAAAATACTTCAATGTTTGTGTATATATATATATATAATATATATATATGTGTGTGTGTGTGCATATGCATATTTTACAATAAACTTAGGTATGATTCACCTCGTAGCTGATTGTCTTGGTTCATGGCTTATAACTCTTTTACAAAGATCACTAAAAATCCCTATGGGAAAAATGAATGGAACCAAAGCCACTGAAAAAGGGGACAGGCACTGTTGCATTCTATATAAAAAAACAAAACAAAAAAAAACTATGACCAGCAAATCTTCATATTAGAATGATTCCTGAAGGATCATGTGACGCTGAAGACTGGAGTAATGAAAATTCAGATCACAGGAATAAATGACATTTTAAAATATATTCAAATAGAAAACAGTAATATTTTAAAATGTTATTAACAATTTAAAATATCTGTTTTTATTTTTGATCAAATAAATGCAACCTTGGTATAAGCGTAAGAGACTTCTTTGAATAGCATTAAAAAAATCTTACTGACCCCGAACTTTTGAATTGTAGTGTAAATGCATGACACTATAACCACATCAGCGTCTGCTGAGCATCTTGATGACATTGCAATGCAAATTGCTTGGACTAATAGAGAAAACGCTTCAAACTCCTGTAATACAGGTATCACCAGGCTACAAAGGCATTTCCTACAGCTGCAAATGCTCAAGCAATGGCTGCCAAAGTTGACACACTCAAGGAGGAGATGGATGAAGCTCAGAACAAAATGGAAATATGCAAGGTATGGATATGAGTCAGATTTGATTGAGGTTTCTAGGTGACCTTTGGTAGCACTTTAAGCCTAGTATGATCTTGTTTTGTCTTTAGGATCAACTGGCAGCTGAAATGTATGGCTTTTCCTCCAAGGAAGGAGAATATGCCCGCTATTATGTTTTGGTAAGTAATTTCTATGAGTTTATATAAGCGATTTATACTGGAATAATGAATTTAACTTGCAAATTTAACTTTAATTATCAGTAAGAAACTGGTCGAAGGTCAGTGGTATCAAAAACTTTAAATATACAAAGACTGTGCACTCATATTACTATGAATGGGAGAAAGTGCAACACGCAATATTGCGGAATAATTCCCGCCTTCTAAATAAAAGAGCCAATCGGCAGTTGGTAAAGTCATCATGTCACTGCAGCTGCCGTTAGAAGCTCCGGTTGCTACAGAAACAGTCAGTGTTCTGAGACGCGCGCTTGGGACTGCACATGCGCATTGGCTGAAAAATGCAGATTTTTGTCACGAGTAAAATGAGTGTTTAAAAATAACATTTATGAGAGTTTTTGTCAGATTTAATTGATTTCAAATATGAAATTTAATCATAAGCATAGTGAACAGCTTTGGAGAATTTGATGTTTCCCCGTTCAAAAAGAGAGGCGCTGCACTTGCATAACTGAAATAGCTGCCTGAGAGGCATTTCCAAGATGGCCGCAGAGTGAAATTACTTGCCTAAAGGGACTTTGGTGGTATTCATAGGTCTTCTTACTATTATGCTAGTAGTTAGCATGTCTAACCAGTGGAGTTAATTTAACTGTTGTCTATATACTATATTTTACAGTATATAGCCAGTGAGTAGATTAAAGATCATTTAGTCACAGACTTTTCTTCTTGTCAAACAAAAATAGAAAAGTGAGGTTTGTATTTGTCTTGACAGTTGTTAGAAGCTCAAGCTGATTACCACAGAAGAGCCTTGGCGTCCATTGAAAGCGTCCTGCCCACCATTCAGTCACAGCAAGGTGTGATATTTACTCTTCACTTCCTGGACAGAGCATCTGCTGGATAAATGTTTCATATGAATCACTCACAACACTTATGAAATCATGGCCTTATTAAAGGGTTAGTTCACCCAAAAATGAAAATTCTGTCATTAATTACTCACCCTCATGTCGCTCCAAAACTGTAAGACCTTCGTTCATCTTCAGAACACAAATGAAGATCTTTTTGATGAAATCTGAGAGCTTTCTGACCCTCCATTCTACACAACTACAACTTTCAAGCCCTAGAAATGTAGTAAAGACATCATTAAAGTAATCCATGTGACTCCAGTGGTTTAACCTTAATTTTATGAAGCGACACAAGTGCTTTATGTGTGGCAAAAAACATAATTTACCACTTTATGAACAAAATATTAATCTCCAACGCTTGTTCACGAGAGCAGACGTCATTGCGTGAACGTGCGTTGGAGAATAATATTTTGCAAATAAAGTGCTAAATTATGTTTAAGCACTTCATTTTATAAAAAGCATAATTTTTGGGTGAATTAACCCTTTAAGTACAATAAACAGAGTATTATGGAGCATGTGTTTTGTGAGCTGAAACAGACAATGTTTATCTGATCTCAGTAATGTTCAAACTGTCACAGCTTACAAACTGAAAGTGTAAATCTCACAAAATCTGTCCAAGAACTTGTTTGCTAGTGCACATTTCACCATAAAATAGCAACAACAAAAAAAGAAGTAACAAAGGAAATGAAGCTTTTTTTGCATTGTGACATTTACAACAATATTAAGCACATTTTCCACTCAAAATCTTATTATTGTATTGCAAAATAACCTAACTGTCTCTGTAAATTGTCTAGACATTTTTCTTTTGAGCTTTTTTATTGTCATTATTCACTATAATTATTGTCATTAAATATCCTCATAATGAATAACATGAAAAATCAACAGAAATGAAAGGCAGCACAATTAATGCATAATTTATAATTCTATATTAAATTAAAAATAATTTATTATATTGTCAATTCTTTAGTGTATATACGTATTTTTTCATATCACAGTAGTAGAATAAAAGCTTCATTTTATTTATTTACAGTATATAGAATATGTCTGGGTCATAATCTATGTCTATATTGCCTAAAGAAGCTTTTTTTGCATTTGTGACATGTATTTAGGCACATTTTCCCCTCAAATTCTTATTGTCGATACGGTTATTTGTTTAGGCATCTTACTTTTAATTTATTTTTTAGTTGCCATTTTTCACAACGATTATTTTTGTCATTACAGTATGTATACTTCTCATAATGAAAAATCTGCATAAATTAATACTGTATTTATAATTTATGATGATAATGATATTAATTTATTTTTCACATTACAGTAATGAGAATAAAATATTCCCTTTATTTGATAAATAGACAGATAGATAGATGACAGATAATAAATAAATAAATTGTCATTTTTTTCTTTTGATTTTGGGGTGAAATATGGCCCAGACATGTTCTTGACTGGTTTTATGAGATGCACCCAGAGATCTGGCTATGAATCATCCAGCTATGAATCATTCTTTCTCTTTCAAAGCTTCCTGTTGGCCAGCACTGTAACGTATCATTTTTTTACACTGTAAATCATCTTGTTAAACAGAATCTGTTAAACACACACACACACACACCTAGTGATGATTCTTAAATGTATCCTGTCATAACTCAAATCATTCTCATTCTCTCTCATCATCTGGCATAGATAAATGGACAGAGAAGCCAGCGTTTGGCACAGCTCTGGAGGAACATCTGAAACGCACAAGCAGAGAGATCGCGCTGCCCATAGAGGCCTGCGTCATGATGCTGCTGGAGACCGGCATGCAGGAAGAGGTATCTGACAGTCAAACAACACATGAGAACTAACAGATGAAATGACATGACCGTTTTTATCCCGAGGAGAAGTTGATGCACGTTGTTACTGCATACACAATAGCAGATAGTTGTCATTTTCAGGGAAGTGCTCAATCTTTCTGCCTTTTGAATTTTTTGCAAAGGGCACTTTATACAGAACCAGTTCCTTTTGTCTCAATGAGAAGAAAAGATAGACACATACATACATTCATACATTCATCTGGTGACGATCTACCCTATTAGCATAGATTCTGCAATGAGAGAGCCGCAGCAGTCTGCCATTTCTGTTTACTTGCTGTAGCAGCTGGAGATATACAAAAAAACATTACAAATGTTCTGTTTTTGGATGTACCAATGAACATAAGAGTCTCCATAGATTCCTGGCATCTGAGCCACTGAGGAGACCATGGTTGAATTTCATTTATGAAGGAAATGTGCCAAAGAAAGTTGGTAAAGTGTTATATATTTGCGCAAATCATTTTACGCTGTTGTCAGGGCTTGACATTAACTTTTTTGCTCACCAGCCACTGTGGCTAGTGGTTTTCCAAAGTTACTAGCCATTCAGCATTTTCACTGGCCACGATTTTGCTGTTGGGAAATTACATTTTATATGATTAAAGTTGACTTTGGCATGCTTAAATTACTTGATTTTGAGTCATTTTACTTGATTTAGAAGATTTAAAACCCTTTCAAACTTACAAATGCAGATTGACCACCCAAATCATATCAGCTGGTATGTACAGTTATTTTTGTTAGGCTATATAAAAAGAACAAAGAAGCAAATTACAAATAGTAATTAAAAAAAAAAAAAAAATTCAGATACAGTAGGTTTATTTAACATGTATACATTCATTTTTGATTAATGTATACATTAATTTTGATTAATGTTTGATTAACATTAATGACAGACGGGTATTTAATTGGGCTGCTGAATGCATGGACGTAATATACTGACACATATCCAGTTATTACCCACCTGTTTACGTACACTTAAGCCATAACCGACTGTATCCACGCAAGATACTCCACAAGATGGGCATTTTGACATCTGTGTGTTTGTGTATTTGACTATTCAGGCTCAAAGAGAACCGATCGCGCGCTAACACTAACAGCAAGTTAATCGATAAAGAATTGTAATTGAATTATAATTTTGTGATACGACGATCTTGGCATTTAATTTGGCTGTAGGCTGAAATTATATTCAACCCGCCAAAGTGGCTAGAGGGAGTGGATGTCTTACACAGCTGAAATCTACCCGCAGTTGGCAGGTGTTAATGTCCAGCCCTGGCTGTTGTGATGATTTGTGCTACCCACTCAGATTTTGCTACCTCCCATTAAAACAGTAGTTAACACAATGCAAATATAGTGTTGGTAGCACAATCTATTAGGTAGCATTATTCGTCAGAACACGGCACATGCTAGTCGATGAGTTGAATCAACTCCACAACAACTACATACATTTTTCCACTAACCGTTCAGAAATGTCCAAATGCATTCTGAAAGTTGTAACTTCTTCCTGAGTCTCTACATCAGTGTCCAACTCCAGTTTGAACAATGTAAGGCTGAACACCGTTACTGACAATTTCTGACATTCTGGCTGCGTGAGATTCTCCAGTTTTGTTGTTGTTGAGTATCCGAAGCGTGAGCTGTTAAAGCTCTGCCCTGTTTTGGAAAGTGAGAAGGTAGCAGCAGCTCATTTGCATTTAAAGGGACACACAAAAAACACCAAAGAGGGCCAAATTTGTCAAGTTATATTAAATGTTCTGTGGGGTATTTTGAGGTGAAACTTCTGGGAACACTATTACATCTTGTGAAAAGGGGCATAATGGGTTCCCTTTAACAATGACATACAGATTCAGAACTCAAAACAGCTGCATGTTCAGTCACTATTATCTTAAGGTTGAACTACAGATAAGTTCTGGATGACCTTAAACATTTCAAGAGCAACTCTGTAGCAGTATATCCGTGTTACAGACGTCTGCTGGTTCACTTCTGCTTCTTAGCTAAACCCAGACTAATAATAACAGTGAAAGGAGACAGTCATTTCCCTGTGAAACCATCACTGACACATACAAAAACTGCATTTTCAGACATTTTCATACATAAACAAATCAGTTTACAGCACTTTGCAAAGGTCTTGTGCATTTACAACATTTTCTTTCGTGTCAGGGTTTGTTCCGTATCGCTGCTGGAGCCTCTAAACTGAAGAAGTTAAAGGCGGCACTGGACTGTTCCACTTCCCAACTAGAGGAGTTTTACTCTGACCCTCACGCTGTTGCTGGTATGTGCTGTTTTTCGTAAATGAAATTGCTGAGGTACACAGCTACAGAGTTGTTTGCTAAAAAGTCATTTGTGCATTTAGAAGGACTTCCCAAAATGACAGTGTGGCTTGATTTGTTTTATTTTAAACCATGCTTGCTTGTATTTTTGATTACAAAAACAGGATACTGCCACTTAGCTATTTTGAAACCTGGAGCTTTTCATATCTGTTCATCAGTGTTAAGAGTACCACAACTAGAGCCATATTTTTGAAAAACTCTTTACACTTTACGAGTCGTGTTAAAACACAATCGAGGGATTGCAAATGCAATTGATGTTGGGTTTTCTTTTTCATGATTATTTAGGAGCCCTCAAATCTTACCTGAGAGAGCTGCCTGAACCTCTGATGAGCTACCAGCTGTATGAAGAGTGGATTCAAGCCTCAAAGTAAAGCACATTCACATACACCAATGTCCATGGTCAACTGGAAGACGCTTGATTTCAACTCAAAGGGTTTCTGGTCTGGATTGTAAAGTGGAATTAGTTTGGAAGTGTCTCAGTGGATCAGATGATTGGCATCAAAGTTTTTCAAAGGGTGTCAGGCTTGAAATATGCCCAAATGAATGTGCCCAGTTCTTGTGAAATTCAATTCTAACTCTAAATGCTAAATAAATGTTGATAAAAAAAATGATAGCCATGCTGATTAAACAGTATGTGAATTTCAGAATATTAGAAATTATATTGATGAAGATGTTTCAGATACTAAAAACAGATACTAAAATGTAATTAAATCAGTTTTTATTGTGTAGGTACAGCAAAAGCTGTTTGTGAGGCTCTTGTGTCATAGGCATATATAAAGACATTAACTTTTTTTGCTCACCAGCCATTTTGGCTAGAGGTTTTCCAAAGTTACTAGCCATTCAGCATTTTCACTAGCCACAATTTTGACATTGAAACCATGGGAGAAAAATATTAATATATATTAGGCTGCTGTCACTTTAAGACCTGACGCACGGATCCATTATACTGTTACACATGCTTTTTCTTTCTCAACTGTTTACGTTCACTTAAAACATAACTGTTTATGTGAATACTCGTAATATACTCAACATTATTTTGTGTGTATTTGACTGTTTGTGTGCAGTAAGCAGTTGAGTATTTCAACTTGCTGTCGGAGAGATGAGTGAGTGAGAAGCTGGTATTGTGTATCTGTTCTGCGGAAAATGAGTATTGGAAGCGTTTAAGATATTTCAGTATCTATATTTTTGACAACACTACATTGTACTTAGTTTATTATTTTAGAGGCCTTTTTAAAAGACTACAATTGAAAAATGTATTAAATAAAATTCAACCCGCCAAAGTGGTTAGTAGGAGTGACTGTGTTACACGCCACTGCTGAAATCCACCCGCATTTGGTGTGTTGGTGGGTGTTAATGTCAAGCCCTGTATATATCTCTTGTTTTTCTCTCTTTGCAGTATTTCTGACCCTGATAAGAGGCTTCAGGCACTGTGGGTAGTGTGTGACATGTTACCAAAGCCCAACAAAACCAATTTTAGGTCTGCTTGTTACTACATCAAACTCACTTTTAGCATTGACCTTTAACAAGCTATTATGATTGTAACAAGCTAATCCATGTCTCTGAAGGTACCTGGTGAAGTTTCTTGCCAAGCTTTCTCTGGAAAGCGACATCAACAAGATGACTGCAAGCAACATCGCCATTGTACTGGGCCCCAATTTGCTGTGGGCCAAAACAGAGGGGTGAGATCTGCTCACATTACCCATTACACAAAATGCTTCTCAAATTGCATCGTTTATATACAAATGTTAGATGGAGATAAATGTCTTTGTTGATATTACTCGTGGAACAGTTTGACATGTTACAGTTTTGTTCTGCTCCTAGAAGCCTTGCTGAAATGGCAGCCACTACTTCCGTCCATGTCGTGTCAATAATAGAACTAATGATCAACCATGCAAGCTGGTTCTTTCCAGAAGGTAAGACTCTGTTCCAAACCTAGTAAGCTTCCTCTCTGTTTACTGTCTAGATCAGTGGTTCTCAACTAGAGGGTCAGGGTGTGACTAAATTTTGTTAGAGGTCGCACTGGTGCGACCACCACATTGCCCAACTGATGAGAGCTGCCATTTCTGTTTCATATGAGAAACATTAGACGGCAAACGAAACGAAAGCGGAAAGAAACCGCGTTACTCGTGTGAGCTGCAAAGCCTGGACAGTTTATCAGCTCAGACAGTAATAAACAGCGCAACGCAGCACAAGCTCAGAACAGGCTCTCGCGCACCGATCTCGATCACGCAATACTATTTAAATTTGGCAAAGTATTCTCTATTATAAAGTACAGGTATCAGATCAAACAGCGCTGACATGGAAACCTGGAGAAATATTGAACCATGAATGAAGAAGTTATATAATGCTCTCCAATCCACAAAAAAATCACCAACATTCACCATGAATTTAATGTAGTAATGCTAACTGTAACCATGGTCGTTTTACATTTATTCATTTCAGGGTTCATGCAAACTTTTGGAGAGTAAAATTTAAGAATGTTTCAAGGACTTTTTAAAGTGCTTTACATTTTTTCTAACACTTCAAAGATTTAAATGTAATGTTATTTGTAATGTTAATGTGATTTGAAAACCAATGCTTTGTGGTAAACAAACTTTTATTTAAAGTCCCCCTGTAGTCGATAATTTTATCCCTTAAAACTCATCTTTGATCACCAAAATGACATTAAAAATTTTTTTCCTGTGAAAAAAAAATTTCTTCATGCTTTAAAAAAGCTTGAATGTAACTCTACACCCTTGCATCATTTAATATATGCAGATCTATGAATATGCTAATTAGCCCCACCCCCATTCACTCGCATGAGCTCAGAGATCCACTCGGTCAACTTTTCTGTAGTAAACCTGCAAAATGGCATCACTTTTTACAATGTCGGACACATAACGGTAATGAATATAATTAGCCTTTTGCTTGACTAGCTTACATTATCAAACAGCTGTTAATGTGTTGCTAATGTTACTCAAACCATGTTCCCATTCACCATCTGAGACTGCCTTATAAATATCCTTAGAAACGCTTTGAACAACTCAGAACGTCAGTGGAGAAAGGCATATAGTTTTTCATAACATCGTAATATACATCATACACCCACTATATTGCTAAATCTACCTTATTTTTTTTATATAGATCACTGCAGTTTTAAAGAGAAAATACTCAGCTATGGTGCTGACTTATGAATTTGCACATGGTTTGTCTTAAAGCATATTAAAATCACCACATAGACATATAAACAATATTAAAAAAACTTGATTTTCGCCAGAGGGGGACTTGAAATTACAGCTATAACCAGCAGATGGCAGCAGAGGAGCACTAAGTAGGAAAAGTCATAAAGTCTCATGAAAAACAAAAACTTTTCTTTAAATTGTGACTGAATTACACAAAGCAAGTAAAGAGCGCTCCTTTTACAATCACTGAAGCTGTCGGTTTAGTATGGTATATTTAATAAGAGTAGAATATTTACTTTTTTCCCTATAAAAATTAGGTTTTTACATGTTACTGTTGTTAATAAAAGTTTTTAAATAATTTTAGATAAAATAAAAAAATCTGCATCTCAATTCAAGCTTAGTGCTTTACTGTCAAATTTTCAATAAATAAACATGTAATATTATTTGTAACTGGGCCAAAAAAAGGCCTTTGTCTAAGTATATCTTGAAATGTTGCCTAAACACTAGAGTTTAGAACTGAGCTTGTCCTCTTTAAGGACAACTTACTTTTACTCAGTCATGGCTGTATAGTCATATCCTTTGCTCTTTTGCTCTTCAGATGTGGACTTCAACGTTTCAGGCATGTTTGCCATGCCTGGGTGCCCGGGTACCCCTGACTCCGAAGCCGGAACCATAGACAAGAGGCGCCAAGGCAGCCAGGGGTCGCTCGATTCTGACACACCCCGCAAAGACAGGTACAAGTCTCACCCCCGTGTTTACAGACATGACTCCAGCTCCACAGTAGTGTCCGCCTCGTATGTAGTGGCCAGTGAGTCCGTCACAGTCCAAGCAGACAGTCTGAGACCAGAGCTGGGGGCTGTTTAGACCTGTTCATTTCATATGACACATGCATCTTTTTCTGTGGTTTTGCCTCGTTTTTTGTTTTGCTTTGCTTTTATTTTTTGTTTTTGTTTTGTTTTATACTTTTTTGTTTTGTTTTACTTTAGTTTTTTGTCAACCGTTGCTTATTGTATGCTTTCTGAAATAAATAAAATGTATGCTCATAGCTATGTATAAACGCGTTATTGATATATTCCATGATCATGAACTGGGTGCCAAAGTCAGAGGGGGAAAAAGTCACGTTCAGAAGCACTAATGCAGCATCTGTCGGAATAAAATGATTAAAAGGAGCAAAATGTTATTATTTGTATTTCAGTAATTGCGATTTTAGTTATCCAGTTAGAGTATAAGCAGGAAGTGTTCAGTCCCGTCAGCAGCACTCTTATAAGCTTGGTATGTTCAGAATGAGTCAAACAGCTCCTGTCCTGCAGGCGATGATACCAAAAGAGCTTGAAAAGTTGAATGTTCTTGTGCCTCAGGTACAGGACAGTCCTTCAGTTGAATGTCAGGCTGCTGCAGTCACTCTAAAACAGATTTGACTGCTTCATTAATGAACAAAATTAATGTCAGTGTTATTTTAGTATTATTTATATTCTATTATAGTACTTCTTCACGCTAGCTTTTCTGCTTTACTTCTAGTTTAATTTTTAGTCATGCGCTTTTGTGATTTTTATGGTTTTGATTAGCACATTTCAGCTTTATTTCAAATAGCATTTTTAAAAATTGTTTTAATTAACAATAACATTGATTTACGCTTCATTAATGAATGACTGCTTCATTTTGCACTACTACAAAAAATTTAAGCTAGGTTTTGAAATTAAATTTAGGGGCAAAATACTAAAATGTGTCAAAGTTTGTGTCATTTACTGATGTAAATATACTGTATTTATACAGGTTTTTTTTTTTTTTTTGTAATTTAAAGGGATAGTTCACCCAAAAATGAAAATTATCCCATGATTTACTCACCCTCAAGCCATCCTAGGTGTATACGACTATCTTCTTTCAATCGGAGATGTATTTAAAAATGTCCTGGCTCTTCCAAGCTTTATAATAGTAGTGAATGGGGGGCGTGATTTTGAAGCCCAAAAAAATGCATCCATCCATCATAAATAAGAGCCAGGATATTTTTAAATATATCTCTGATTGTGTTCATCTGAAAGAAGATAGTCATATACACCTAGGATGGCTTAAAGGCGAGTGAATCATGGGATAATTTTAATTTTTCGGTGAACTATCCCTTTAAGGATACAACATTACCAGTGCATAATGTGTATTGTACTATATATTGACTGTTTTTGCTCTGTCAACTAAAATGTTTCCAAACGAAATCAACCATCGTGGGTCTCTGAGCAACACAGAGTAGTGGCGATCCTAAAAGATCCATGTTTTTGAATGAATTGGTTGAGTGAATGATTCAAAAAAACCTACTCATAAAGACCTACTGAGAAACTATGTAGCTTGTACATAATATGCATATAATTAATTTATTTTATATATTTTAGAAATATGCATGAAAAAAAAAAAAACTTTTTACGCTGCATTGCTAAATTCCAAAAACAATTTAAAATCTCATCTATTCCCAACATATCTCTCTGGTTGCTGTCCCAGTGGTCAGGTGGTGGTCCTGTCCTTCTCCTCCTTCCCTTCTGTGGAGACTAATACCCCACTGTCACTCTCTTGTGTGAGTGTTTCATACTGTCTCCCCTCTTCCCTGTAGCCCTGCTAACAAACAGCCGGAAACCGCCCCTCGTAGACCTGGCACAATAAATAAAAAGCAGCACTCCACGCCTAACTTCCAGCCCCCTCTCCCTCCCATTGACGCCGGGGGGGTTCCCGTGTTTGAGCCCTCCCTTCAGTCGCCCACTGGCGGGGGTCTGGAGGCTGGGCAGGCGGGAGCTGCGGTGCCTCAGACGCAGCAGCCTTTAGTTCAGCAGAACCCTGCTGCGGAGAACAGGTAAGGATTGGTGCGACCGTAAAATCCCGCTACCTCACCACGCCATCCGCTGCCAGATGTCAGGAGCTGGCCGCCGAAATCTGTGTTGTGTGCACATCGTTTTGTGCCACTGTCTTGATTATTGCTTCAAAACGCTGCTTTAAAATCAGTCAAATTGCTATCAGCTGGGTACAATCGAAGAGGAAGGTTACAAACCTTTCAAGATACCTGGGATGGCAATAATCAAATGCCGTCATTTGTTTCTGTGTCATGCACATTGTCTTATTGTGCAATTCTCATGTTTCTTTATTCAAAACACTTTTAAAATCAGAAAATGATCACTGGTAAAGTTATAAACTATCACCATTTTTATGGATAGCCCCCAAGCGCAAATAATAAGCTTTACGAAGGGTTTTTAAACTAGGATGAAGGTCTGTTCCAAGACAAATAGTGTCCATTTTTATGTACAGTCAAACCAAAATTTATTCAGACACCTTGAACATTTCATTCATTAATACAGTTCATTCACTATAGTTAATAAAATATGAAATGATCTCAGAGTTAAACTGTGTCAGAAAAAATTTATCTTAATTATGTCAGATAACACTTGAGCAAAACATGGTCAGGTCAAAGTGTCTGAATAATTTTTGGTTCCAAATTGTTATCAATTTATCTGGTAGTCTGGTAGTTTTGGGTATAATATGTCACAGTTTACTTTATTTTTGCTATCCTCAATTACATAAATGAACTATAGTGTCCTGCACCCACTAGTAAAAAAATATAAAAAATGTCTGAATAATTTTTGCTTTCATATATATATATATGTATTATAAAATATACACACACACATCATTTTATATATATATATATACATACATACAAGAAAAATAGTAAAATAAATAAAAAGTACTGTTTTATGTCATTTTATTAAATGAATTTTATTCTGTTTTTTAAAGACTACTGTAGTTGGAAATCATGCGACATAAGCAATATAATCAACAATAACTGATCAAATGAATTATTGTTTGCACCCAATATTTTACCCATAATATTTTTTAAAAGAATAATTTGAAAATCAAATGTGAAGGATTCAAACAAACACTTCTCAAAATGCAAGTCAAGGATGATTCTTCACACGATCATGCTGTCACAGTACGTCACCCGGTCAGGGCAAAAACCCGTCTAGTCTTTCTCTCCGTGTCTTTTCTGTAGAATATTCTGTGTTGCTTGAGTTTGTGTGTCCTGCCTTGCCTTTCTCTATTGCTTCTTTCTTTAGTGGAAAAGATGCACTGCATGCAGAAACAACACTGCTAATTATGCTAACCGTTTTTCTTTAAGGCATCAGTATTAACTTTTCCATGCAAGTCATTAACTCAACTCGGACCACTACATTTTAATTCCCTGCATGTTAACTGACCTGTGTATACATACTGCAGTGTAATCCCATGATATGAGTTCCCGCTTTTCTTCCCTCCCTAGTAACATGACCCGAGAACCTGCGTCCACACCTCCAGCCGTGAGGAACGGACCGGGAGGTTCGAGTGGGACACCCGCTCAGGCGAATGTGGGGACCCCTACCTCATTCATGATGCGCAGAGGTGAGTCCTAGTGGTCCATATCCTAGATGGTAAAAATTTCAATGATGACATGGCTTAGGTCGTGTTGCGCCCAAAACATACGCCGTTCCTCAGTAAAGCTGTGATTTTTATCTTGCATTTGCTTTTTTGTTGTCTTTTTTTCACCGTAATAGTGTGTGGGAAATGATTAAAATAAAATAAAATGAGCTAAAATGCATGTTGTTATTGTTCATAAAATCAGTCACAAAAATCATGAATGGATATTTTTGTTTCAGGTACAAAGAAACAAGCGCCGGCACCTCCCAATAAGGCCACGCCTACCACACCTCAGAGCATAAAGGCGGCTCCTAACTATCCCACACCAAGCCAGCCCTCTGCCCCGAGCATCCCTCAACCTCTCGTCGCACCCCGTCGCAACAACCAGACCCCCATCCAGGCTCCCAGCCACCCTCCTCCTCAACCTCCTTCCCAGCCATCTTCCCAGAGCACAGAAGAACCAGACCCGTCCCCTCCCAGAACCCCCACCCCACCCGGTACACCACCCCATGACAGCTCCCAGCTGCGCCCCAGACCCACCCCTCGAGCGCGACCCAAACCCACTGGCCCGCCACCACCCCAACCGCCTAGCGACGGTGCCAATGGTGTCTGTGTTTCTGGATCCAAGATTATCTCAGGTAAAAATATGGACTTTTATTTAACACTATGAGCAATATAAAATATCTGCTTTTAGATTTGTATTATTATTATTTTTACTACTACTATTATTATGTGTTTACTAAGGCAAGGTTTATTATTGCTCATACTTGAAGTTATTTGAACAAACATATTAAAAGCATTACATTTGATGGAAATCAATGAAAACAACAACAAAATTGTGACATTTTTGCACAGGCTGGCAAAAAATAAATTAATAAATAATAATAAAATATAGCTGCAAGCAGCAATTTTGGGGCCAAGCACAAAAGAGGCACAAGAAGCCATCCAACATGGCTGTGAGCATCAGACCACCTGCAACAGTGAGCAATTAAAGACCTATTAAGATCATTTTAGGCAAAAGATTTGAAAAATCACAAATACAGTCAATAATAAAGATTTACTGGTTTAATATAGCATTTTATATCATAATACTGCATTGTAGTTAATGGCAATTTCATGTTTTGTTCAATTATAGCGCCACCAAGAGGCACAATCCCACCACCTTTTTTATGTGTCCTCAGAGTGAGCCCATACATGTATGTGTCAAATTTGGTGAAAATATTACATTTCGTTTCGGAGTTATAGACATTTATATGAATGAGAACATAAAAAATGACCCATGGATGACTTTGTTTTGATTTTTTTGCCACTTCCTATCAAAATTTTGACATTTGGGCTGTGACTCTTATTTAACCAGTTTAGGTTCCGTGTTTCCTACATTGGTTTCATCTCGGTCGGACTAACGGTTTTGAAGATATAAGCAATTGTTTTTTAAGCGCTAAATCACCACAACGCACAAACTATTAGCCGAAACCTAGCATGTTTGGTATCGCTGGACTCGGCAAGGATTCAGGAGTCTAAGGATATGACTCCCGTGAAAATAAGCGAACCACAAAAGTTAAAAGCATTCAAATATTTTTTTTCTCCACTAGGTGGCACTGGTCTGAAACTTCTCAGGCTCCTTCAGGGCCTTGTGCTGATGACCCATACCGAGTTTCATAACGATATGCTAATGTGTTCATAAAATAGAGCATTTTAACCCAAAATTCAAAATGTCCGACGGTCAAAATGGCTGATATGGAAAAATTGGATATTATTCGACTCGGCATGACGCCAAATTTATGATTTTTGGACAAACCCATCAGAAGTTATAAGCAAAAAAAAGCCATTTTTCATATCTCCGGACCAGTAGGTGGCACTGCACTGAAACGCTGCATGTTGCCTCAGGTCATGCTTGTGATCACATGTACCAAGTTTGGTCAGAATACGATAAATTGTTTTGGAGATATAGCCTCAAGACTGATTTAGCGAGCTTTTCGTCAAATTTATTTGTGCCGTTTTCGAGAACGGTTTGATTTATCAAAAACTTTTGATAACTTTTTGTCTGTTCTATGGGCTGCCATAGACTCGAGCAGAAGAAGAAGCAGAATAATAATAAAGAAAACGAACGCCAACGGATACAATAGGTGCCTTCGCACCTTTGGTGCTTGGCCCCTAGTAACAATGAAAATAATTAAATTATTTTATTAAATAACATACAATTGTTTATAATCATAATTAAGAAAATTAATTCATTATACAGTTGAGCTCAAAAGTTTACATACCCCTTGCAGAATATGCAAAAATGTTAATCATTTGAACAAAATAAGAAATCATGAAAATTGCATATTATTTTTTATTTAGTACTGTCCTGAATAGACAGATGTTTACATAAAGTCCACAAGATAAAAAAAATAACTGAATTTATAAAAATGACCCAGTTCAAAAGTTTACATACCCTTGATTCTCAATACTGTGTGTGGTTACCTGATGATCCACGACTGTTTTTTTGTTTTGTGATGGTTGTTCATGAGTCTCTTGTTTGTCCTGAGCAGTTAAACTGAGCTCTGTTCTTCAGAAAAATCCTCCAGCTCCTGCAGATTCATCAGTTTTCCAGCAACGTCTGCATATTTGAACCCTTTCCAGCAGTGGCTGTATGATTTTCAGATCCATTTTATCACACTGAGGACAACTGAGGGACTCAAACTCAACTATTAAAAAAGGTTCAAACATTCACTGATGCTCCAGAAGGAAACACGATGCATTAAGAGCCGGGGTGTGAAAACTTTTTGAATTGGATGAACAGGGTAAATTATACTTTTTTCTCTTCTGGTAAACATGCAAGTATCTTCTGTTGGTTCCGAAGGGCAGTACTAAATGAAAAAAATATGATCTTTAAACAAAATAAGAAAAACTTGCACATCATCTGCTTGTTCAAAAGTTTTCACCCCCCGACTCTTAATGCATCATTTGAACCTTTTTTAATAGTTGTGTTTGAGTCCCTCTATTGTCCTCAGTATGAAAACACAGATCTCAAAATCATTCAGTCACTGTTGTAAAGGGTTCAAATATGCAAAAATGCTTGAAAACTGATGAATCTGCAGGAGCTGGAGGATTTTTCTGAAGAACAGAGCTCAGTTTAACTGCTCAGGACAAACAAGAGACTCATGAACAACCATCACAAAACAAACAAACAGTCGTAGATCATCCAGGTAACCACACACAGTATTAAGAATCAAGGGTTCGTACGTTTTTTTTATCTTGCGGACTTTATGTAAACATCTGTCTATTCAGGACAGTACTAAATAAAAAATAACATGCAATTTTCATGATCCTTCTTATTTTGTTTTAAATGATTAACATTTTTGCATATTCTGCAAGGGGTATGTACATTTTTGACTGTATTTAAATGTAAATATTTTTATAATTGTGTCCATGCAAGTCTTATGGGAATGTCAAGCGCTCAATGGATGTCACTTGCCCTCCCTTAATGACATCTCAATCAACTACAATATGGAAACACACTTAACTAGAGTCTGTATAAAAGCATTCTGTACCTCATTAATAGCTCATTATTGGGCAGGAAGCCCAACGCTAGCCCCTGCCAAACAGCTGCCCTGAGGGTTTCCCTCCATTAGGATAGTTTCACATGACGAAAGAAACTCACAGATGCGGTGGAGACAAAGATCTTCATCTTAAGATGACGGTATCCATGCCAGGTCATTACTGACAAGAGCTGCAGTTTTTAAACATTCCCACATCCAGAGTTAACAAGCTGTATTTTCACAAGCAGGTCTTGGATCAGGATGGATGTAGTACAGAGTGAGCAATTGTTAGCAGCATACAGCACTGGTCATTAATAGCGGTCTTTGTTTTATGCATTATATACTGTATAGTTGTGTCTAGTTTATATTTAATATTTACATTTAAATATGCAGTACATAGGTTACGGAATTATTTCACTGTCACGTCCTTGACTCAGTGAATTATGAAAGCTTGTTTCTGACATGGAATAAAAATTAAAAAAGGCAATTGCGACTTTTTATCTCACAATTCTGACTTTTTTCTCGCAATTGCGCATTTACCTCTTGCAATTCTTGCTTCTTTTTCTTTAGAATTGCATGATATAAAGTCGCAATTGCATGAAGAAAAAGTCAGAAGTGCGAGATATAAAGTCACATTTGTGAGATTAAAAAGTAAAAATTGAATTGCAAGTTTATTTCTCGCAATTACTTGCAATTGCGAGAAAAAATCTGAATTGTGAGATAAAAAGTCAGAATTATCTTTTAGTTTTTTTTATCCCGTGGCAGAAACAAGCTTCCATGGTGAATGTTCTGTGTTAAATATAAGTTAAACTCTATAGACAGCATCCATGGCATGTAGAAAATTAGTTACAAATAAATTAAAAACAATATAAAATATGAATAAAATTAAATATATTGGTAAAAACAAGCAAAAATCTTGTTTATGGTAATGCACTTACAGTGAATGTTTCTAAAGTCAGTTATTTTAGACATTCTTGTTCATTTTTTCAAATTGAGGAATAATTCAAAACGATTTTCTGTGACAATCAGCAGAATGTCAGATGTTGTTGATTGAACTTGTACTGACCCGTAAACATTCCTTTAATATCATGTAATCGATAGAAAATTAATGTTTAACATTGTATGTTTAAATTGGCAGCAAATATTTGACATATAAATCTCAGATGATTTATGTCTTCCTGACAGAACATTGCTGAAATCAAACACAGTTGTGTCCAAAGAAATCAAAACAATGAATATTTTGGACAGGGAGGAAGAATCTTAAAGCTTAATTTGAAAAACGAGTTCTATTCTTTGAAAACAGAATGTTCCGTGACATCATTCATCATTCCTTTCAGCACCTTTGTGATGTTTAATTGTCCTTTACATCCAATCTTTAGTTTAGTGTTCACTATTGATATTTACTGAACCCTGTTTGAGCCAGACTCACTTCTCTTCATGTCTGGATTTCACATTTATCCCTCGTAACACAAGATGTCATCATCGGCCTCTCTGTAGGATCCGTCGTGTGTAATAATCTTAACCGTAAGTTAGAGTTGGTGAAACCACATGCTGCGATAGACTGAACCATTTCCAGTGGTTGTGGAAATATCAGCAGCTGCCCAGAGTCCTTCACAGTTTGGCCTGAGGTTCAGACGATCTCCCGGTTTTACTGCATTGCAGCATGAGAAAGCTCTGCGATGCTGCCACGTTCACTGCGGAAGCTTCATGACATTACCACCACCGTGATTATCGCTGTTTAAAGAAATCTCAGCGATCACCACTTTCAGTGTTTAATGACACACGGTTCATCGGCATCAGATCTTCATCCGGAAAGTCAACATGAAGGCAAAATTCAGCCTATTTACTTTCCTAAAACACATCCCTGGTCTTAATTAGTACACTTTTTTAAAGAAAAATACAGGTCATAAGTTTGGAATTTTTTTATGTTTTAGAAAGGAGTCTCTTCTGCTTGCCAAAGCTAACAGTAAAAACAGTAATATTGTGAAATAATATTACCATTTAAAGTCACTGTTTTCTATGTTAATATAATTTAAAATGTAATTTATTCCTGTGATCAAAGCTGAATTTTCAGCATCATTACTGCAGTCTTCAGTGTCACATGATCCTTCAGAAATCATTCTAATATGATGATTTGATGATCAAGAAACATTTCTTAATATTATCAGTGTTGAAAACTGTTGTGCTGCTTCATATTTTTGCGGAAATACTCTACCATTCAAACGTTTGGGGTAAGATTTTATTCAGCAAGGATGCATCAAATTGATCAAAAGTGTCATTTGTGACATTGTTACAAAAGATTTCCATTTCAAATAAATGCTGTTTATTGAACTTTCTATTCATCAAAGAATCCTAACGAATGTATCACGGTTTCCACAAAAATATTAAGCAGCACAACTATTTTCAACATTGATAAGATAATAATTAAAAATTCAGCTTTGACATCACAGGAATAAAATGTACAATTTAAAATAACTGTTCTCTATTTCAGTACATTTCACAATATTATTGTTTTTATTGTATTTTTGATGAAATAAATGCAGTCTTGGTAGGCAGAAGAGATGTCTTTAAAGAACATTAAAACATTTTAAAGGTGCTGTATGTAATTTTTTGACTGAACTAAAGCATAAAAATACCATAATATGTTTGCAGATATTTACATGTCACGTTCACATACTTGTTTCTCTGAAACCAATGCTCCAGCCAGTTTCTTTTAGGGCCCATTTACATTAGTGTGTTTTGGTTTTTAAAACGACGTTGTAAAATGAAAACGATCATCATCTACACTGGTGTTTCAGAAACGATCTGCACGGCTGAAAACGCATGTCACATGACCGTTCATGCACTCTGGGCATGTGCGTACAAGTGTGAACAGTTGCCTCTTGCGCATGTAAGTAGCTGCAGTATTAAAAAATGCAGAGTTTAACTAAACAATGGCTGCAAAGATTGCAGTTCAGTCTCCATGTTATTGTTTACACGGTCGTCAAGGATACGCAGAGCGAACATGGCCAGCCACACCATCGTTTTTTTAAAAGTCAACGTTTTGGTCCGTTTTATACTAGAACAAAACCCCGGCTTTTTCAAAAGTCACCGTTTTCGAGGTTTGAAAACGACAGGCGTTACCGTAGCAAAACTTGTTTTAAAACGAAAACGCACTAGTGTAAACGGGACCTTACTTTGAAATGTGCGTTCCGTGTTGGAATGTCTGTTTTTGTTTTGGTCTGTGTGATTCCGCCCACTTCCAATTTACCCAATAGTGTTTTGACACCGCGGGTTGCCATTTGGCTAAAAAAAACACAGCCATGGAAGCCAGCCAACTGAGTCAAAGATCGTAGATTCTACCCAACCTAAAAAGCCTCGCCATCCTTCTAAAAATCTTTATGAACAGGAGCATATTAAAACTTAAGATTAATATTAAGATACATATTAAGAACTTAAAATTAAGTCTCCTTGCCTTCCATTGTCAATTGCGCTCACTTCTGTTGCATTTTCTCAATCTGGCAACCCATGTATTTTAAATTTGGACTGCTATACCTGTTTCAACCACTATCTGTCAGTATTACACACTGCACCTTTAATTATTCCAAACTTTTGAACTGTACAGTATATTTGTAACTTTGCATAAGCTAATTACTTTGACACATTAAAAAAGTAAAACAGGTTGCAGACAGTGTTTCATGTTGACTTTAAAAGGTCATTTGATTGAAACTGATTGGCTTTATGGAAGCTCACAGCCATCTGAATCATGATTGGCTTCACTTTGCTGGTGGTTGGTCGTCATCAGTGTTTGATCCTTTGAACATGTTGTGACGTTGTTGCACTGTTACAGATGTGTGATCTTCTGCCTGTGAGGTGTGATTTGAGTGGCAGGCGATGGTAAGAACTCTGGGCGTATCCATTTGTTTTCTGAGCTCAATCTGTGTGTCTGAAAGCTTTCTGCACAGTGCCTGTTTAACCCGACTAACAGCAAGTTAACCTGCATGACAGCCTGCCTAACCAGTGTTTTTGTGACATGTCTTAAAGGCATAGTTCACCCAAAAATGAATATTCTGTCATCATTTACACCCCCTCAGGTTGTTCCAAACCTATATGAATGTCTTTGTTCTGCTGAACTGAATTGGAAGAATGTTGGTAACCAAGCAGATCTCGGCCCCCATTGACTACCATAGTATTTATTTTTCCTACCATGGTAGTCAATGATATTGTTTGGAGGATATATATATCCTCCAAATATCTTCCTTTGTTTTCAGCAGAACACAATTCATACAGGTTTGGAAGAATTTGAGGGTGAGAAAATGATGACAATTTTCATTTTTGGGTGAACTGTCCCTTTAAAATAGAATACCAGCACATGCTTTATGCAGCTAAACATGTAACTCCCTACCCATGAACCTCAGCTGCTTCTGCAGGGTCAGTTTTAGGTGTGCCATAAATACGGTGTTATTTAACATTATTCATTTTTTTTTAAATAATCTACTGTTTTACAGTTTGGGGTCTTTTTTTTTGCTAAAAGAAATTGTTTTTATTCAGCAAGGGCACTTTTTTTTTTTAAAAAAAGATTACCGTTGAACTTTCTATTCAACCAAGAATCCTGAAAAAATGTATCACGATTTACACACATTAAATATAACATTTCAACATTGATAATAACAAGAAATGTTTCTTGAGCTTCAAATCATCATGATTTCTGAAGGATCATGTGACACTGAAGACTGGAGTAATGATGCTGAAAATTCAGCTTTGATCAGGAATAAATTACACTTTAAAATATATTCAAATATGAAAAAAAAATGTATTATAAATTGTAATAATATTTCAGTTTTTTAACAGTATTTTTCTCAAATTATTGCAGCCTTGATGAGCATGATACTTATTTCCTAAACATAAAAAATCTTACTGACCCCAAACTTTTGATCAGTGGTGTATATTTATCATGTTTGGATATTAATGATGTATAATATTAGTATTGTTAATGGATAAATATAAATACTAATTTCATTGAAAGGCTATATCACAACTAAAAGCATTATTTTCATACTGTTACCATTCAATAAAATATTAATATCATTGTTAATAATATAATATGCATTTTGATATCCAAAACACATTCAAGTGCTTCTTGTTCAGTCATACATTCATGGTTTCACAAATTTTGCAGGTTTTATGGTGGAAACTAAGATGCTAAAATGTTTTCTTTTAAACACCTAAACGATGCATTATGATTGCACAGATGGAGATGGAGAGGAGAGATCTTTTACGGGACCAGGGCTGGATCTTGTCCCGGAGCTTGAGGAGGATAAAACCACGGAAACACCCTCAGAAGATGAACGCCAATCAGAAAACACCGCCCTGTGAGGTGGGCGGAGTTCGGTTTTCAAACAGCAAATCGAAAGCTATGTTCGCATACTAGCATACTGCACCGTATATTCCTACCCTTTTTAAGGATGTGAAATTATCCAAACATTGTCACATGACCTCTTTATATACTGGTTACCTCATGAATAAAAGTCGTTATTAAGCATTCTTCAAGTTTAAGTAAAACGTCGGTAGCATGATCAATGAGTCAAAACAGTTTCTTCTAGTTCAAACGTCACACTGGAAATGGAAGGTCAAGTTGATGCATTGCATGGTGGGATACGGTACCCAGCAGTGTGCAAATATAGTAGGTCATCTGGGTATTCTAAACATATAGAATGTATGCAAAGTATACATACTACATACGGTAAAAGTAGTACAGTAGTATGCTATTCCGAACATAGCCACTTTAACCTTTGGCGCCTGCAGAAAACAGTCAATTTATACAAGAAACAAAAACACTCTAGAAGCTTCCAGGAGTCTATCTGTCCTCACAATGCTGGCACATTGTACCCATATACCGGGAAGTAATCAGCACGCACATATTAACATGCCCTCGATTTCATTCACAAATGGCATAAAGCTGATTTGGGTTCTAATCAAATATGAATGTCTTTGAGTTTTGTGGTGTTTTGTGTAACAAGCATTATATATGTGCCTTGAAATCACTGAGTTTGTGTGGCTGATATCCCACACTCTTCATGTTTATGTTGGTTATCATGGTGAATGTCATTTATTCAAATTTATTTTGTTTATTTTCTCTTTTAATAATTCAAAAATGACACAAATTGGATTAAAATGAAAAATAATTATTATTCAGATACTATTCATTTGAAACATATAATTTAAGTATTTTTCCTGGGGTGCAATACTGACTGCAGTGTAGTGTTACAGCATTATAGTCAGTTTTCTATTAGTTTATTTGTTCTACAGGGTTTATTTTAGTGGAGGATACCAATATCAATTTATGTGATTCATCCACCCACAGTTTTTGATCCACTAAAATAAACCCTGCACATACTATTATGAAATTCTCAAAATGACCAAAGATGTTCTTAAATGATCCTGTATCAGAGCTTTAGGGGTTTGTTTCATGTTGTATGCAATGCACAAACTGCACTGACAACATTAATGTGAATGAAAGGATTTATGGATCAGTCAAGCTCAGGAACCGTCAGCTAGAAAGCCAAAAGTCATTCATTCCTTTCATGAGGGAATATGTGTATTTTATTTCTGTGGTTATGTTCTCTTTAATAGGCTTTCTTAATTGTACATATTGATTTTTTTTTTTCCGTTTCTCCCCCTTTTGTATATCTGTGTGCACATTTCCTGCCTCTGAATTTTTGTTTTTCACATTCTCTAGTGCCTCAGATGAACAAATGTTGTAAAAATTTATTTTTCTTTCCAACACAAACTTTTTTTCTGATTATATATCTAATAAAATGCTTAATTACAGAAGCAAAATGGATCTCAAAAGTTGTTTTTTTTTTAAAAACTGTTTAATTTACAGAAACATCAAAGACAAAACAGTTCAAGCTAGGGTAGGCAATGTTTTTTATAAACACTTTTTGTTATACTGGTTGAAATTCTCTTAACATTCTGATAGTAATCAATAATAGACATGGTCTAAATATATATATATAAAAATACATATATCTGATATAAGTCCGAATGCAATGGTAGGATGTCTTACTGCCTCAGTAAGTCACCGACAGCATTGGGGGTAATAAATTACGTGTAATGCAAGTTACATAATCAGATAAGTAAAGTAACACATTACTTTTAAATTTACAACTAAATATCTTGAGTTACGTTTTCAAATAAGTAACTCAAGTTAGTTTGTTTTCCCATGTATTTCCAACTAGCTCTCTTGTCGCCATGTTGAGAGAAATCATGAGTAACTGCAGAAAAAGTAACGTAAAAGTAATGTAACGCATTACTTTCCATAAAAAGTAACTAAGTAACGTAATTAGTTACTTTTTTGGGGAGTAACGCAATATTGTAATGCATTACTTTTAAAAGTAACTTTCCCCAACACTGATCACCGAGCACCACAAACAAACAGCAGCCGTCTTTTACAGATCCTCCTGAACCAAAAACAGCAAGCTTATGCTGTGTTCAATCCATAATCATAATTCCTGTTATTAAAGGTGCAGTAAGTGATTTCTGAGAAATGCTGTTGATATTAGAAATCACCAAAACAAACATGCCCCTACCCAAAACGATCAGACCCCTATCTTTATAGCTCCACCCCCAAATTCACAAACACGCTATGCAACTCAAGCACCTCCTCCCAATGAGTGTATACGCCCCTTACTGCTGATTGGCTACAAGTGTGTTTTGGTGCTCAGGTCTGATTCACTTTTTTAACAGCTTTTCTCAGAAATTGCTTACTGCACCTTTAAGAGATGGCAACATGTGACATTCCCGGAGCGGTTCACGTTCTCAGACTTGGATTTTTGCATTTCTATGTCAACACTATCAACGCCGAAATTAATCTGCAGCAGTCAGGTGATACATGTTCATTATTATTGTCATGTTATGTGCTTTGTGACATGAGGTATTTGACCCTTCGCCGGAAGATTGATTGACAAGCGATCTAACCAATCATAACGCCAAATCCGCCATTTTGTCCGACAAAGCAGTCAGGAGTTAGAAGATTAACGTAGGTGGACTTGAACTTGAAAAATGGAGTGTACTGACGTCTTTCCGCAGTTGAAACAACATTCCTTCTGATGTTCATTCATGTTTATTTGATGCTATAAATTAACTAGTAGAAACTAGTAGGAAGAGATGATCGGTTCACAAGCCTCTTGAGCTGAGGCGCTACAGCAATCTTTCATGACACATTAAAGAGACACAAAACGCTTTAGAGATGCTCTGAAGGAAGGGTAGGATCTTAGGCTTTCATAAGCTAGCTTGCTATTGCTAGCCTCTCAGAAGTTGCCTACCCTAGCTTTAAACTGTCTTTATCAAAAAAGTAAAAACTGATTGATGATAAATAAATAAGCATTTCAGTCAATTATTAATTACATATTCCCATGAAGATTTACTTTCATATCTGTCACAATAAACAATCCATTATAAAGGACAAGTGACTATGCCCAGTAAGCGATGAGAAACACCGCCACTGACATACAGACGATGAGGTTGGCGTTTACCAGGTGTCTCCTACAGGGCTCTTCCTCGAGGGAACATATTGGAGCCTCTGGAGGAGGAGACATGGGCTTCTTTCCTTTCTGCTTCTCCATTCCACAGATCCAGAACAGAGCAGATTTCAGTTTAGAGGAGCCTGCTTCGCTGGACACAGAACTACAGGAGTCTGGTGAGAAACACAGTGCTCAGAATTACATGTACACAGATTGAAACTGAACATTTGTGACCTGCAAGAACATAAATAATGCATGTAGACACTTTTTAAAACAGGAACTGCCTTGCACAAAAATAGCCCAATGTCATTTGCCACTTTTGTGACTTCTATTTAATGCAATGATGTTCAGATATTAAGTGTGATGTAAATGTCAATGTTTTTTGGACTTAAAAGGCTAAAGTATGACAAAAAAGTAAAAAGTATGAGATCCTTTTGTCAACTGACAAAAAGCTAAAATCATGGCAAAAAGTAAACTTTCAATATAATCCTTTTTTGTGTGTGTGTCAGAATTTAGACTGTATATCTCATATTTATAACTTTTTTTTAATTTATGAATTTTACATTTTATATCATCAATATCCTTGTATTGATTTACCAAAGCATGATTTAATGAGATTATGTAATGAAATGATTTTCAGATATGAAATATGAGGATATTGTTTTTAAGTCATTGTATGCTGAAATATATTTTATGTTCTTCAGATTTTTCACATATTGAGATTTTTCTGATCCCTCCCCCACCCACCCATTTAAACGCCTTAAAAATATCAAATGACTTTGTCTCCATCTGCTGGATAACTGGTCTATTAAAGTCAAAGAATTAAGCATAAAACTGAGAATAAATCAGGATAAACTTGACAATTTTACAACACTTTGGCAAACCATTGGATGTATTATTTATCCTAAAGCAGATGTTTCTGTCCCTGTTCAATTAAAATCACAACATAATGCAACAAATGCATGTGAAGTGGAAAGGGTACCTTCTTTCAATTCATGTGCATCATTTTCTTTGTCCTTTGTGTACTGTGTGGCGCCTTCGATCGTGTAGAGATCTGAAGCCACAACCTCTCCGCTTTCTTTCACAGGATCAAAGCGTGTGTACCACGTCAAACGACTGATCTGAAAAATAACAAGCCCTTTATACAGTACGTGTGTGTATTCTCAGGCATTTCTGAGTGCAAACTATGTTTTTTGTGAAATTGCAAACTGGGTTAGTGTTGGTCTGTTGTGTGTGTGTGTGTGTGTGTGTGTGTGTGTGTGTGTGTTAGCTTACCTGCTCTGGTTTGGGCCTCTCTGTAGCCAGACTAACACACACCACCACAATGAGTGTGAGGAGAGTGAGAATGATGGAGAAGTACAGGAAGTGAACATATTTGATGATGTCAGGTCTGGTGTCGCTCTCGTAGCACAGCGGTGTCGGATAGACGAAATCCAGAATCATCCTTATACAGCCCACCACCATGCCCACTATCAGACCCCAGAATGCACCCTACACCAACATCACAGGGAAAAAAGATCAGATGATGTGTTTATTATTTATTGATAATATATATAATAAAGTATATCATATTTCCTCAGAAACTAATTAAGAATTCAATGTATATAAAGTGCTGTATGGGGATTTATCAGTGATTCAGACATGAACAGGTGCATCCCTGCGTACATAATGTAGTGTGTGTGTGTGTGACTAAGTCAAAATTATGTGATAAAAAACTTGACATTTTGACAGAATGTCATAATTATAAGATAAAAAGTTTATTCATGAAATAAAAAGGTCACAAAAAAAAGTAGAAATTATGAGATAAAGTCTAAATTATGATATTGTCAGTTATAGAGTTACATCGAAAGTTGACATTGTGACTCATAATTATGATAAAAAGTTAATTATGAGATAAAAAGTTGACAACATTGTCATAATTATAAGATAAAAGTAGAAATTACGAGATGGAGTCTAAATTGTGACTTATAATTATGAGATTAAAAAGTTTACATTAACACATAATTATGAGATAAGAAGCCTTGATTATGACGTTAAAATTATGACAAAAAGTTAAAATTTTGAGAGTCAATTATGAGATAAAAGTTGAAATTATGACAAATGAAAATTGACATTATGAGAAGTCAGTTATAACAAAAAATTGTTCATGGTATAGACTTTTTGTCATTTCTCTTTTATATCTCATGATTTAGTATGTCAATTTTAACCTTTATCTCATAATTATGACTACTTATGTCAAAATTACGATTTTCCAAAGGATTATTTTTAAGTGTCAGAAATGGGTTTCCATATTATACAGTGCATAGTATAAGTTCATATACACAGGTTCTGCTGTAGCTTTTGAACCATTTTGTTGGCGGAGCAAAAATAGACAAAGCAAATGGCAAAATATCTTTAATACTATCAATTGTGTTGGTCTTGATACCCACTGTGATTACTATTGCAGAATCCCAGCTGCAATGATTCTACACTGTATGTATTTAAATATGAAACTCTCAATGCTTGATTGGTTTTGTACCTTCTCATTGGTCCGTTTCCAGAAGCATCCCGCAAGGAAGATGACCGTTATGGGGGGCTGCAGGTACATACTGATGGATTGGATGTAGATGAAGAGCTGCCCACCCTGACTGGCCTGAACTAGAGGAATCCACAGCACTGACACCACCACTAACACCAACACAAACACTCTTTGACATGGAAACACACACACATAAACAGCAGTTGAAACTTTACCAGAGAGAAAATATGTATTTTGTAGTTGTAGAATGACAATACTAGATTAATTTACCATAAACAAAAGCTCCGTTAAAAGAAGGATTTTACTGGTTAACAGCTTATAACTATCAAGCTGGCCATCAACATCATAAAATGTTGATATTTGGTTGGATATTGGTTCTGTTCAATATCAATTTGTCATAGAAAACCGACACAACTGACATCGATATTTTGTTGGTTTTAAAGGTGCCCTAGAATTCAATACTGAATTTATCTTGGCATAGTTGAATAACAAGAGTTCAGTACATGGAAATGACATACAGTGAGTCTCAAACTCCATTGTTTCCTCCTTCTTATGTAAATCTCATTTGTTTAAAAGACCTCCGAAGAACAGGCGAATCTCAACATAACACCGACTATTACGTAACAGTCAGGGTGTACGCCCCCAATATTTGCATATGCCAGACCATGATCAAGCCCTTAGACAAGGGCAGAACGTCTGGATGTGCACAGCTGAATCATCAGACTAGGTAAGCAAGCAAGAACAATAGCGAAAAATGGAAAAATAATAACTGACATGATCCATGATAACATGATATTTTTAGTAATATTTGTAAACTGTCTTTCTAAATGTTTCGTTAGCATGTTGCTAATGTACTGTTAAATGTGGTTAAAGTTACCATCGTTTCTTACTGTATTCACGGAGACAAGAGCCTTCGCTATTTTCATTTTTAAACAGTCTGTATAATGCATAAACACAACTTCATTCTTTATAAATCTCTCCAACAGTGTGTAATGTTTGCTTTAGCCACGGAGCACAGCCTCAAACTCATTCAGAATCAAATGTAATACATCCAAATAAATACTATACTTACATAATCCGATGTATGCAAGCAGCATGCATGACGAACATCTTGTAAAGATCCATTTTGAGGGTTATATTAGCTGTGTAAACTGTGTTTATGCTGTTCAAGGCAAGCGCGAGCTCCGGGGGAGGGGGAGCGGGAGATTTAAAGGGGCCGTAACCTATATATCGGTGCATAGTTAATGATGCCCCAAAATAGGCAGTTAAAAAAATGAATTAAAAAAAATCTATGGGGTATTTTGAGCTGAAACTTCACAGACACATTCAGGGGACACCTTAGACTTATATTACATCTTTTAAAAAGAAGTTCTAGGGCACCTTTAAGTTGTGGCAAAATTCAATGTCAACATCATGCTAATAAGGTATGGTAATTAAAACCCAACGTCTGCTAAACATCATAATGTTAACGTCCACACAACGTTAAAATATAACATCATTAGACGCAGATATTTTATTGCTGTCATGCCATTGTTAGGTTTTGGCATCAACATGATTTACATTTCCAAACAAAATTCAACATCTTTCCAAAGTTGGAGGTTGACATCGACCCAATTTTCAATAAAAGCAAATAGGCTCTTTACAGCAGGCACGTGCAGAGGGGGGGGGGGGCGCTGGGTGCTTGAGCACCTGCCCCTTTGCCCCTTGGTGCCCAAAGTGCCCTTTTGTCAAAGCAAAATTTCCTCTATTTTTTTTGTAATAACATGACCTTTTGTGAATGTCTGCCCATGCCCAATGTAAATATTAGTAAAATTTATTAATAATAATTTAGCCGTAAATAAAATTACCCACATGATGACCTTTTACCTGACGACGACGACCTCATCAGACCGGGACGATTCCCCACGCCGCACGCGCATTTTTAATTGCCAGGGGATATTTTCAACACCGCGGCAGCTGGTAAGTGGTGTTTCATTCTCAGCGAAGTGATTTTGAAGTTTATTTACTTATTATTTTACAAGAACGATGTGATGTGAGAACATTCAGATGTGTTGTTTATATTGCTGTGTGTAGTCTGTAGTGTAGAAGTAATGTTAGCATGCTGTTTGAGGGAGAAAAGTTTCACAGGCAGGCATCGAGGGGTCTGCTCTTTTTTATGTTATTTGACTAAACTATTATTATATTACAATATATATATATATATTTTTTTTAAACGTAGAGTGCCTTAAAAATAATTATCACAACACTGGTAAGACTTATTCAAATTTTCTCATTCTCTGAATTATCATTATAAAAATAAAAACAATTCAGAAATGAATTAAAATATAATTATATTTTAAATGTGACACACATTTTTTTTCCCCCTACAATAGCAACATTGTTTACAACAGCAAGACCACTTTAGCCTGTAAACTCAATAATATCTCTCTGGAAATAAATGTAAAAATATCAATGTCAATATAAAATGAATAATATACCTGACCTGACATCAAAGTGCAGTGTGAAGGATATGTGACCCTAGTGACAATGATGTCATTAACATTTTTAGGGACATGTCCAACAGGAAACTTCTGTTATAAGTGCCTACAACCACTCATCCTCCACTTATCAGATTAATGCTACACTGTGATTTTTAGTGGGTGCCATCAGAATGAACACACACACACACACATTTTAGTTTCTTTATTTATATTTTTGATGATTTCTCACTCTTACCCCTGCCATGGCCACCATCATCCTATCCCCCAATTAATGTTTTTTTTTTATTTTTATATATATTTTTTTTTTATCAGATAATAAAACTATATTGTATTGTACGAAACATGGGCCACGTCGATTTTACTATAAAGTTTTCTATAGTTTTTACTATAACAGCTGTTCTTAATTATTCTGTAAAACAGAGAAGAAAAAGCCATCAGGTTGGGACAACTTAAGAAAACTTTCTAATCCCCGAGTTATTATTAGGTGGAAAGAAAATATTTTTTTAACTTTTAAACTTTCCCATTCTGTTTCTTTTTCAAAACTGCATCACAGCATTTGCTGCTGTATCAATACATAATCATTCATATCGATACGTGAATCAGCAAGGAATGCATCACAATATATTGCTGTATTGATATTTTGAGCAGCGCTAAAGCCTTGTTCCATGTGCCCCTTTTATACTTTGAGCACCTGCCCCTCCAAAGGTCTCTGCACGGCCCTGCTTTACAGGCTGGAGAAATGGATGAATTTGCTTTTAAAATTTAATGTGTGTATAATAGCTTGTTGATGTCACCTTCCCACAATCATGAGCTCCCACTCAGAGGCAGTGCGGCGGATGTTTCTCCACAGGTCCATGGTGAAAATAGTGCTGGAACTGTTGAATATGGAGGTCAAAGAGGACATGAGAGCAGCCAACATCACAGCCATCATTAAACCCCTCAGACCTGGACAAAAACACATGAAGAAAGTGATTCAGCTCAGCCAGCTGATCTAGAAACTGAATAACATAAATATTCACAGAATCTCACTGATACCTGCAGGAAGGAGCTCCATGACCAGTTTGGCATAAGCAATGTCTGAGCAGCCCACGGAATTCCCACAAACCTGTTTACACACATCCGGGTCTCCGCAGCCCACCTCGTCTACAATTAACACACACGTTCACATGCATTTCAATTGAACAATTTGTTCATTTAGAGACCTCAAACTTTGGTGTTTGCTTCAGTGATGCACCTGGGTAAAGTATTCTGCTGATCATGCCTGGAATCACCATCATGAAGAAGGGCAGGACTTTGAGGTAAGCGGCGAGCAGAGATCCTCCTTTAGCATGAAGAATGTTTTTGGAAGCAAGCGAACGCTGCACTATCACCTGCACACAGGAACGACAACAAAATATATTATGTTTGGAAGGTATGTTGTTGCTAGGCAGCTGCTAAGATATTATGGACCATTACAGGGTGGTATCTAGTCTATGAGTTCTAAACTAGATAAAGCAGCATTTCCACCGAAATTACCCTGAAAATTTTGTTTCAGGAACTTTATTCCGTAGCACTGCATGTGACTTTTCAGTTCCCGCTGGCTTCGTCCTCCGCATATAAGTTTAATAAAGCCTGAACCTCGTCATGAGTCCATCGGTAATATTTTTTAAACTCCACTGTTGATTCAAATAACAAACAACTGTACGCACCGCAAGAGACTTTTAAAAATGGTGGTTGAAATAAAATGCTGCATGAACTCAACCAATCAGCATGTTCAGCACCCAAGTCCCACCACCAAATGTTCCTGAACTTTGAAAAAGTACCACCTCGAGAGCAGGGACTTTCTGAGGGGGAATTTTTTTACCCGGAACTTCATTTAGACCCTGGTTCCTGTGGTCGAAACACACCGAGTACCACCCCAAAGTCCCTATAGTTCCTGGGGAAAGTTCCTGTGGTGGAAACGTGGCTATTGAAACTAGTTTAGAAATAGTTTAGAACTAGTCTAGAACTACCCTTGTGAAGATGTATACTTTTAAGATGTGCTACATTTAAGACACATTCAATGCACTACTTCTTCGCAAAAGTAGCTAGATAGGAGGAACTAGAACTTCTAGTCAGATCAAGAACTTTAGTCTAGCTACCTAGAACTAGAACTCAAGGTAGACCTAGACCCTCTAAAGCAAGAACTTAGAGATAGATTAATACATAGCCATCGTACCCATATGGGTAATGCATTTAATAAGTGTTCAATCAACACTGCTGTTGCTTCACCTGGTCAGAACACCAGTACCACATGGAGGGCATGGACATGCCCAGGATTACTCCCGGCCAGGGCAGGTCAGAGGTCACAGGGTGACGGAATATGTGAAAGGCATCATCACGAGGGATTCCACAGGTGGTGTTGGGCACTCGGATGGAGGGAATAGCCTGAGGATACTTGTCCAGGACAGCCTGAAATCCCCCAACCTCTGCAAAACCTGACATTGAGAAGAAAAAAAGAGTATATTACTATTGTATAAAGGCTTCAGAAGCTCAGTCAACATGATTGTCATGGTCACTCACTGAAGCCCATGAGGATCAGGGCACCGACCACCATGATGACAGTCTGAACCGCATCGGTGTAGATCACTGCTGCCAGACCACCTGTGACCACATCAGTCAAGAAATGGTTTAGCAGATTGTAAGACTTCCTCACTTCTAGGATTAAAGGGCCATCCACAACATGAATGATAACCAAAACTAGTGATGGGCAAACAGCTTTATGAACCTTCAAAACTTTTGCAAATCATTCGTTTCGAACCAGTGATTCAGAGCACGTTTCAAACTGCCAAAGTTAGGTGATTTCAGTGAACGAGGCTTTGTTAAATCTATAACTATTTCGAAATGTTTTGAAATGTCAGTCTCTTTGAACCCATGAACCAATGTCTATATAGTTTTTATCTAATCTCGGATCAGTTTCATAAAATTGCCAAAGTTTAATGACATTTGTATAGTAAAAAGGAAGAGTTGTTGTAGTAGTCTCTTAATGGCCTGATTTACTAAACCCTTAAACCCTTAAACAAAACAAGTCCTACAATTGAATAAAATAGCATATTATGCAGACATTTCATATTTAATGGTATTTGGGATGCGTTTTGGGTTTCGTTCAGATCCGCAGGCGTGACCAGCTTGTGGCAATTCGAGCACTTCGAAACTTCGAAGTTTCAAAATGCTTAGGTTCTCCTATCACCAACTTTGTATAATCGTTCTAATTCTATTAGAATAGAGGTATCCAAACTATAACAATAACTACACAATGGAAATACATCGTTAGTATCACTTTCAGAACAATTTTTTCCAAATGACTGTTGAGTGATAAAAACATTGACAGCCAATCAGAACCCAAAAAATGTAAACAGCTCGAGCATTTAAAGCGGCAAATGGTGTGTTTATGTTGCAGTGCTTTGGTGTGAACAGCCCTCAAGAGTAATAAAATATCCGACCCGCGATGGTGTACAGAGCCGTAATGCCGAGAAGCAGAACCACAGCGAGGTAGATGTTCCACTGCAGAGCCTGCTGGATGAACACAGCTCCAGCATACATGTCCACCTGCACAGAGACACACACGCAGGTCTATTCAAATCTGATTACAAAATCAGCTGTTAATTAGATTTTTTTTTTTTTAATTCAACATACTTACTGATATTTTTGTGAAGATGTAGATAAATAGATATAAAACACAAAGAAATAACTGTATTCTTTTGCCACCAAATCTTTTCTGTAAATACTCAGGCATTGTTGTGACCTGCAAAGTAATGGAAAATAATACTAATTTATATAATTTGTTTTTATTTCACACTAATTGCAAAAACAACTAGAAAAGGACAGTTGCATGTGGATACACTATACAGAGTCCAAAAGTTTGGGGTCAGTAAATAAAATAAAGAAATTATTCATTAAGGATGCATTAAATTGCTCAAAAGTGTCAATAAAGGCATTTACGATTTATGTTATAAAAGATTTATGTTTTTTAATGAATAATTTTTTGCTTTTACTCAAATAAATGCAGCCTTGGTGAGCAGAAGAGACTTTCAAAAACATTTAAAAATTGTACCGACCCCAAACTTTTTAGGCTACCTGTTGCTTGAGATCTGTTAAATGGACTCTAAGTGTATGTAATACTGTATTAAATCTGTTGTTTTCTCACCCTTGATGCGATATAAATGGGTAAAAATAGCCAGCCCAAGAGCAGCACCATCAGCATGCCCTGCAAATGAACATGAGAAGTTAATCTCTAAGACATTAACTATATTACAACACAAGGGCCTGTCGACGTCACTCATTCCCTTTGGCTTTTTCCATAATGCACTCTATAATGTGGTATATTCAGCATGTCTATGTACTCTCGGTCTCCTAAATTGTAGATATTGTGTGCTCACGTTCCATTCATAAGCAGTGGCACCGATACCAGCAGCTGCCCCAGAGCCTGCGAGCCCAATGAAGTGACCACTGCCCACGTTACTGGCAAAGAGAGAGGCGCCCACCTGCACAACATGATAGAAGATGGAAAAGATGTGAGCTTGAAATTACATTGCATCTTTAAGAGGCCGTTTACATGACACTGTTTTCAACTAAAAACAGAACACTTTTTATGCATTTTTGGCAGTTCATTTATACGACAACAGTGTTTTGGAGGGGTTTCAAAGTGCAAGTTTTTGAAAACAATACTATTACTGTTCAAAAATGCAAAGGAAAAATTTGCACATCATTGTCATGTAAATGTACCCTAAGGTTCATAGCTTTTTTTACTCGCTTACCGGCCACCAAGTCATGTTTTTGCCAGCAAGAAAATATCCATCCACTGTGCTCCTCTTGGTCTTCCACATGGACTGTTGGGTGAGCAAAGGTTATGAATATGCCATATAAAAGATGTTAAGCCATAAATGTGATAAGTAACACATTTACTGGAGTATTTTGTCACTGTGAAATGATATAGCACTGCATTTTGTCTTTTCAGTAAACTTACCCACAAGCCCACTGCCAGAACCAAAAGGAAGTAGATGACAAGCACCACTATATCCGTGGTGGCCAGGGTGGTCGGCGGAAATGTGCCCTCGGTGGTGGGGGAAGGAGACACATCGGGATACTCAGTGGTAGCCATGAGGTCAAAGGTCAAGGAGTTTCTCAGGTGTGTGTCACTTTAAAACAACAGATGGTGGATAATCTCTGTATCACAAACAATTTGACAAGCACGTGATTCAGTGTGATGATATCAAGACTTTATGTCTTCACTGATTACACATTATCTAGCCTGTATTCACATGTTAATGCTTGTTGTGTTTAATCAGATACTGAGTATAAGTTACAACAGAGGAATGGCAAATGTTTCCCTACAGAGTGTAAAACTGAAATGTTAACTTCTAAGAAAGGACCACAGGGAAGATATTTCGTAAAACTCATTTCATAAAGCACAAACAGAAATGGGATTCTACTAACAGAACTCATATTTGCTGATCCAAATTTGATAAAGAACCCATACAAAAGACCATATGCTTCCTAACAGATCTATGTGATTTACTGCATGGATTTAATCAGTTTTACTGATTAAGACGTTGTGTCTGAGCTGACCCTATAGTAAAACAACTTTCTCCTAGAAAAACTGAACACAATGGGTAATGACGTTCAAGTGCACAAAATAGGGGATTGGTACTTATGAAGCTGTCAGAGAAACACTGTAGCTGGACACCGCTGTTCAGGCAGCCAAACAGTTGCCGCAGAGAAACTTAAAGTGAAAGTGACGTGATGTGTAGTCAAGTATGTTGTCCCATACATGGAATTTGTGCTCTGCATTTCACCCATCCTAGTACACACACACAGCAAAGAGTATTGAACACACATACATTGTGAACATACATCTGGAGCAGTGGGCAGCCATTTTTGCTGCGGCGCCCGGGGAGCGTTTGGGGGTTAGGTGCCTTGCTCAAGGGTTACAAGTCCGACTTTCTAACCTAGGGGTTCCGAAACACATTCCTTGAGCCTCCCCAACCCTGTATCCTTAATCAAACACACCTGATTCAGATCATCAGCTTATTAGTCGAGACTCCAAGACCTGAAATGGGTGTGTCAGACAAAGGAGACATGCAAAATGTGCAGTGCTGGGGAGCCTCCAGGAATGTGTTTGGGAACCCCTGCTCTAACCATTGGGCAACAACTGCCCCATGATGATAATAGATGATAATAAAGCAGCAAATTTCAGTGTTTATGAAGTAGCAGAACTGAGGCTGAACTGTGCCAGTCAGGTGAACTCTCCTGCAGTGAAGTGATAGGGAAGCGGTGGGTCTTGGCGCTTAATCAACTGAAGTCAAACTGTGACAGGGAAGCAGTGAATCCCTGTTAACTAACACAGAATCAACTGTAGTGGAACCATGTGGTGTCAGGAGCCAAAACAGTGATAATAAACAACATTTATGAGGATCAGCTAACCTGCTGTTTTAGAGGTTTTACTTAACTGAGTGGGCTGAGCACCGGCAGTGCCTGCAATGACGAAAGTCTAGCAGACCTTGTTGAAACACCACACCCAAGAGAAGAGAAGGAGTCAAGTCCTTCTCTACCCGCTCCAAACGGGACTTGAAATGGCATTGGCGAGTGAGGTTTACATGCACAACTCTTACTAGCTTGCCTTCGTTACACCTAAACTGCTGCTGACAAAACAGCTGTTATGGGCTTCCTATCATAAAACTAGCTTTCCAGCATCTGAGAAGCTAGCGAAAAAACTTCCAGACTATGGAATCTGGCAAAAGTGTTCGGAGAAGCCTATTCTGCCGCTAAGCATATGTCTTCAATAGATGTTCTGCTCACCCATGCCCATGAGGGCTTGTAGAGTGAGCTTGAAACCCTATAGGGCATTCCACGTTCTGTGAACTGTAAGCCAAAGCTATCACATCCACAATCCAATGGAATAGCCTCTGCTTTGATACCAACAGACCCTTTAGTACGACTACCGAAGCACATAAAGAGCTGCACAGAGAGTCTAAACTGCCTAATGTGCTCTACATAAATACGCAGAGCACATACAGGGCAAGAAACTGCAAGGGAGGGGGGTTGTCCCTGGCAGCAGGTTAGCTTGGAGCAAAAGCCGATATAGGTATAACCTGGACTGTGAACAATGTTGAGAGCACCTTAGGAACATAACCTTTTCTTAATTTGAGAGCAACTCTACAGTCACTCAGGCCAAAAACCATGCAGGACTCGACTAAAAAAAGTGCACATATTCATTCACTCGCTTAACTAATGTGAGTGCAAGCAAGCGCAGTCTTGAAAGAGAGCACTTAAGGCAGGAACACACCAAGCCGACGGTCGGCCGTCGGGCAGTTTTTCTTCGTCGGCCGACTAAGTTTTCTCAGTGTGTTCCGCACCGTCGGCTGAAGTTGGTCCTCATCAGCTTTTTTTTCGGCCGATTCGAAATTTTTCGAATCGGCGTTGGAGCTCGTCGGTCCGTCGGGCCATCTGATCATTCTGATTGGCTGTTCAGCTACTGCCACCAGCTGGTTCGGAAAAGCATTTCATCTCACGCAGGCGCAGAACTGACGTGCTACTTGGCCGTTGGCTGTTTAGCGTCAGTTTGGTGTGTCAGGGCAACTTTGGACACAGACGCTGCCGACGTGAGCCAACCCCACAGTCTGCTTTCGTCGCCACTAGTTCGTCGGCGTCGGCTTGGTGTGTTCTGGCCTTTACAGCGAAGCCAACTGGAGTGGCTCAAATGGGAAGCATCTTGAGACTTTCAGATCTAAAGCCAAATCCCAAGTGGTGATTGTAGATGGGCGAGCAGGGTTTAGCCATCTCATGCCATGTAAAAATGTACGTATACTTTGAGAGTAGAAGGCCGCCATCTAAGCACTCCATCAAGAATGGAATCAAACAATTCACAGGGTCCTCATTTCTCAAGCTGGACCAGCTCTCAAAGACTTTCCATTTATGAGCACATAGGTGCCAGGAAGAAGGGGCTCTGGTTCTTGCTTCAGTACTTTCAGTACTTCAGATTGAGCACCCCGCCTGAGAGGAGGTCCCTCCTCAGCAGGATGGACCAGGGGATAGGCATATGATGGTGACAAGCCATTGTAGCATCTGTATACTTGAGCATGAAGGGTATACAGTTGGGCATACTCTTAAATAAAGACAAAGTGATTGACATGCAGCAATTCACCAGTACTGTAGTCCAGAATTCTATACTAGTTACTGAACGATACTCAGATTAGCAATGTCAGAAAACGCCTGTGATCTGAACATGAGAGTAGACATATTTCAGGTCCACTGATATAATCCAGTAACTTGGCCAATATGCACGAGGGTCTGTTTCAGTGTGCTCATTTAAACTAATGCTTTGACAGTGTGTAATTTGGTGGTCCCAGATCCAAGATGAGAAGGGAACCACTGTCTTTGATGGGGCCCGGACTATTGTTCTCATCATCCGCAACGAGCAGTGGGACGTGAGAGACAGAAACAAGAGAGCGGACAGTCTTGCTGTCGTGGTCATGAGTGGATGAGAGCAAAGTGGTGATACTGCTTACGTTACAGCAGCGATGAGCTACCAGACCTAGTTGAACACCATGGGTTGATGAGAGCAAAGCGACGTCAGTGGCGGTGCTATTACCTATATCACAGTAATGCTGAGTTACCGGGCCTGGATGAACACAGTGCCTGATTTACAGAAAAGCAGCAGCAGTGTTGGTGCTTTATCCATCACAGGACTTGTCAATATAATGCCCAAATATCAATAAGGTACAGTCATGATGGAAGTAATTACAGATTGGGAGTGCACTTGTGAAAGGTGGGCTTGCATCAAAATAAAGCCCTGTTACCCTCCCTGAGAAGGGGATATGTTGGGAGGTTGAGTGGCAGAATCCTATTACAGCTCAACACACTCTCTGAATGGACCATGATCAGTCAGTCATCAAGATCATTTAGCACACAAACTCCACTAATTTTAGAAGGGAGAGCCACGTTTATACATTCCATGAATGTACATACTCATTGTAGGAATTGCAAATTGGTTCTCTGTGCTCATAAAGCAATTTTGTGATGAGGACTATCTGAATATAGAAGTAGGCACTCGCCAGATGTACTGAGATAATCGGAGCTTTAAAGCAAGGGGTGAGAGAAAAGAATTCTGATACGGAAGCACCGTCTGTCTTTCAGCTTTGTTGTACAGCACAGTGGAACAATCACAGCACAAAGACAACTAGTGATCTCAGCGCCCGCAATAGGCAGGGAAACTGAGAGGAGTAAGACAATGGGTAGACTTTACTGTTGACCATTCCACAACATTATGCGGCACTTTCCTTGTGTCAGGAACGGATGGCATTTTGGCCACGAGTTCTCTGGTTTTGTAGCTGGCTCAGGCACTATGCAAGAGGCTTGATAACCATCGTGCAGAGGAAGAGTGCTGAAAGCAGCAGCATAGCCAATGTATTTTTATAGGAGGGCTATGAGAGACAGAATTGCCAGAGTACGCAGTGGCTAATGTAAACAACACAGCCAGTGCTTATCATAGAAGTGCTTTGTGCTCTGAACATGGCAGACTTCTGGGGCATTTTGTGCTTTATACAGACGGGGGCTGCATATATCAGCTCCTAAGATTCACCGGAGCTCATCCTAGTCATCTTCTGACAACGCAAAAGGTAACAAAAGAGGTTACGAGTTCCAACAGAGGGGCAGAGACTGTTGAGGCAAGCCGATACTGACTTGGAGCAAGCTCGTACCCTGACTCTTCAGCCTCCGGCTGCTCCTTGTTCCGTGGTGGCGGAGGGTGGAAGCAGTTCAGCGGCCAGCTTATCGTCAAAGATGGTGTCGATACGGAGGTGAAGGATCCTGACACTCATCACTTCACAGTGAGGATAGCCATGTCCTTCCAGCTCTGAAAGAAATAGCCATTCTTACCGGAACGCATGCAGGGGAGTGGTAATCCAGGTGCTGTCTGCTGGTTGGAGTAAATCTCATCAGCAAGTAGCAATTGGCTTTCTGAAGACAGAGCAGCTGTCTGAAGGAGAAAGATTCTGAAGAAATCCCGTTCACCACCGCCTTACATATGGGGAGCATTCCCGCCCCTATTTCACGTGCTTGAACGTCATCGGCCATTGTGTTATAATGCCGTTATTCCAATCAGGCTTCAGTATTTAGCATCACCTCTGACACAGCGTTGAGAGACCGAATCGAAAGGGAACTGTATTGATAAGTGTAGTTATATATAAGGTTTGTAAAGTTGTTTTTAAAGGTGTTGGGGAAAAAAATAATTTGAAAATAAAAAATTACAGCATTAGTAGTAGCCCATTACTAATTACTAAATTCTTCTTACTGACATTAATATCCGTTAATGTTCACGTATTCATCTTAAATATAATTAACCAAAAATAAAACAAACAAGCATACTAACATAATCAAAAGTGCTTTTTCAGCCTGAAGAATTAAACAAAGCTGAATCAAAGATTTTAAACACTTTTTCAGGAGGAGTACAATTACTTGTACACATATGGCCATTACAACATAAACTAATAAAAATAAATAAATGAACAAAACTAACCTGAATAACGGGTCAGAAACAGTCAGAGGTCTCTATCCTAGTGAATGGTCCATTCAAACAGGAATGTAGGGTCTCCAGTGAACGAACCCAGAGTTTCTCTCAGTACCGTAGAGATGATCCCTCTCCGATCAAAGGGGTCAAACTCCACTTGCCTTCATGTAACACTACACGCTGGTTAAAATGTAAGGGCGTTTTATTACCAAAACAGTAATGACAACAGAACAGTGTTGCAACATCACTTATACAGAGTTACTTAGTAGAGGCGCCAACATTTATTATACATCATACATTACAAAAGAAAGGAAAACAAACTCTGAAATAGCCATCATGTCATTTCTCAAATGATTAAACAAATGTAAAAGTGCTGTACTGCCCTGAAAATGTTTATAACTCTAGAAGTTTGTGTGTTTTTTTTGCATCACCACCAACCATTAATTTGTCTTCTATGGCACTTTAAAGATGAACTTATTCAAATCTAAAACTCTTCTTTGGGCCGTCCCATCCATGATGAGAGCATGAAATTAGCTATTAACACTGTGAAACATGCCCTAAAAGTAAAATACAAAGCATGTAGGAATCGTTACATTACTGACAAACTTACAATAATGACTCATAAATTAATTTAACAGTAATCAATAGCAGCTATGAAATGTGCTGTGATCATATGGTAAAAACATTTTCTGTTTTATATTACAAGCCCCTGGTTCCTTACATTTAGTTGTAAACACAAAAAGATGAGCAAATTTCACCATTACACAATTAAAATGATATTGCCATAAAAATATTTTTATAAGTGGGAAACCAGTCAACACTTAGATAAAGGCTCAACCATGTGTGATATTTTCACAATTTTTACAACTGGATTGTTTCATACAATCAAAAGTCCAGTTTAATGTATTGAACATTCAGAATAACAATGAACAGAATGATACAAGAATAATATGATTCACTATGGTAGTAAGGAATTAAAGCAGATATAAAGCAGCACAAAAGTTAATTTTTAATTAAAAGTTAATATTTAAAAATAGCAAATGCATATAGTGAAATCATAATCTAGCTCATCATTGTTTTCCTTAACTAGTAAAGCAATATATCAACTGCTGCTCTCGTACAATATATCTCTAGCTATACAATATATCTCTATCTAAGCAGTTTTTGTTTCAAAGAACTCATCATCAGTAATTCATAATATATTGCACTTAAACATATCAGGAATGACTTTTTATCAGTTAAGACATTAGTTTTACAGTACAATGACCAACTAACAACTCCGAACCAAGTTGTTTAAATACATTTAAGCAGAATTAAGACACATTGATAAAGCACTTTTCTCCTAAGCAATATATATCAAGTCAGTCAAATCTGACGCTCACAGTCCTAATTACACTTTACATTAAATATATCTTAACTGCACTTATTATGTTTACAAATCCACTGCAAAATGTTTGCCGGCAATTCTCGCCCCAACTTTTAACTCGTCCATTTAGAAGAGGCAAAAACATCTTGGTTTTTGAGTGCCAAGAACAAACAAATAGTCCATCTTGTAAGTAACATCCTAGACCAAATGTTTTAAAGCCATTTATGATTTTTCCCTCCACTATTTGCTCTACAACAGAAGCTTTCCTGTCCGATCTGTGCCTGAGAGTTCATCAGTATAACTTACCAGGACTCTGGTGCTTATGCATTATATTGTTACTGTACACATGTCCTTGAATTACCATAAGGTTATCACTAAATCAGACTGGACAGGTATAGGAGTGTATGTAAGTGAGCGTTTATGTACGGTACTGTAATTCTGTTTGCCTCATGGTGGGTGGTTTCGTCACCAGGCTACAGGAGAGGCTGTGCGAGGGCTCCTGGGGCTGCGTGGAGGGTTTTCTGTGGTCTGGATATCACTCAAAGCCCTCTAAAAACAATAACAACAACAACAAACATATTAAAATACATATATAATACCTATAAAATGCATACTCCTCATCCAGACATAAGAATTATAATAAAATCTGATCATTTACACTATTAAGGCAAGATACTGCAGGCAAAAAGATTGGTCAATTTTGAGATATTGGTCTGTTTGGCTTTTCATAAAGTGTTGTTTACATACTAATGGAAATAAATTATTCAAAATACTGCACTTTTTCTATTTGCATGTGTAGATTTTAATTATACTACTTTTCTTTTGTTACATTATATCAGGCTGTTTTCTCAAAATGAGTTTTTCTCCAGCACTGAGTCAGAAATCTTCATTTCAGTAGCACTTAATGTACATTGTACTCCAAACTACAGTTTTATCTATACTCTGAAGGTTTGTTCACATGTAATTTACCTGATTTTATACAACACTTTATTCCTAAAAACAGTGATTTTTCATCTTGTTGAGTGTATTTTCTTATTTATGATAAAAAAAAAGATATCCAAAATGCCTTCTGTAAACATTTAACTCTAATATGTCAACGAAATAAAACATGAATTTTGAACCCGGCTTTATCAAATGTTCAGTTTTTTTGTTTTGGACAAATATGCATCATTTGCATATTTAAACACAACATTTCAGAAAATGTGTTATACAAAACAAATGTTCTCAATTCTTAATGAAATCAGTCAACTTGGGAAGTATGGTGATTTATTTTAGTTACATTTTTACCCTATTCACCTTGGGTATCTCGTCTTAAATAAATAAAAAACACAGTTTTTAACAATGAAATTCATGCCTTTCTTTGTTGTGCATATTTCAACTTTTATTTCTTTGGGTTTGACAGTGCATCAGCTATGATCTTTGTGTTTGTGTTCATCTCGTAATGGACATTGTTAATGTTTGGTAAATAGGCAAGTTGTGTTTTAAGTGAGTAGAGCATGTCTAAAAACAGCTATTGAGAGCGCCCAGATGAGGGAAGGAGGAGTGACCTATTTTTGCCACCTGTCTGTGCTAAAAGCCTCAAAACATGTCTTTACTAGCATTCACCACATTTACTAGATTGACATGCAAATTGCAAATGAAATATCCACCAGGTCGTCTAATACAAAGCTTACCTCAAACTTGGCAATGAACTCAGCAAAGATACCGAAGAAACTTTCAGTGGTGGTGGTCTTTCCATCCTCCCCGAAGAACGATGCGACTTTGCAGAACTCTTCCATCGCCAGCTGCTGCAGAGACTCCAGAGACTGCACTGCAGGGTGACTGTTTTCCAGAAATCCCTACATGCAAGTAGTTAAGGTGGTTTTGTGATGAATTTGAACAAATATCAAGCACATTCAGTGGTCGAAATGTTTATATAATCTTGTTCTGCTTGGTATCTGACCTGGAACTGCTTGGAAAAGTTTTATATAAAGTGTAACTATGCCATATTTGCAACTATAAGAATGTATTCGAGTCATGTCATAAAGTTTGCATTTATGAGTTGAACGCACATGGAAGGCACCACAAAGTCGTAATTATGAGTGGGGAAACTCTGGATTTTCTTTAATCCCAGATTTTTCCACATGTTAGACAGAAAACATGTTGGAGTGGATGCAGCATCTTTAATAATGGTAAATTTGTTAAAATGAATTTTTTGTTTTAAAATTTACATCTAAATTGCATGTACAATACCATAAAATACCATAGTATTGTACAATTTACATTAAAATTTATAACAATTCGGTTCAACTTTATGTAATTATGCATTTAAGTACTGAGTAATAATAATTAACTACATGTACTTACTATAGGGTTAGGATTGGGGTTTGATTTAGGGTTAGTTTTCAGTTATTACTACAGTAAATACACATAACGTGTAACAAGGACACTGTTAAAAAAAAAAAAAAAAGAGTTACCCAATTCAATATACATCACCTTTATAACATGAGAAGGGTACATTGCCATCTTGCTCTGAGCAAAGTTTTATTTGAAGGCACCTGATGTCATAATTACGACTTTTCAACTCGTAAACATAAACTTTCTGTGAGGACTTGAATCCACAATAAGATCATTTAGCCATTTTAGATATTTTGATGGAGGATACACTCATAACAACAGCAAATCGATCCTCAGCAGTGGCTGGCATCTTCTGGCAAGCTAACCGAATGTCCTGGATTGTGGAATGTAGGTCATTAAAGTCGGAGGTGATGTTTCTCTGATTCACTGTGGAGAACAAATCAATGAAAAATATTAAAAGAGGTCTGCAGCGCCCTCTTTGGAAACAAGAAACCAAATTCCCATTAAATGGGAATGATGATCCATGTCTTGGACAAAACTAGATGAGGAGCACCATGGATAGTGTAAATCAGTCTTTAGCCTTCATCCACGAGACATCACTAAGAAACAAAATGAATTCAGACTGCATAAGAGAAGTGTCTTAAGAAACTGAACTCAAGTAGATGTTTACCTTTGGCTGCTTGTGGCACCGTCACAAGCTCCTTCCTAAAGTCCAGAACCTCAGGAAAATGCTGGCACAATGATTTCACCAGGATATGAAGAAATGTTGACTTTCCATCCACTGTTTTGGTGGTGCTGAGCTTCAAGCAGAAAATGGAGAATTCTAGTTAGATAATGTTTAAAATAAATGCTTTAAACATTTACACAACCTAATGATGAATGCACTCATCTGCAAAAGATGCATACACAACAACAGGGCTTACTTCAGTGAGAAAATTTATCTTAAATCCAGTTGTTTTATTGGTCTTGGGTTGGCCATTATTCAGATAATTCCCCATAGCCAGCACAAACTGGAAAAAACAAACAAGTTAATCAACATGCCATGATAAGAAGGTCATTTTTATATTCAACATGTGCATTGCCATGATGGTATATTTCAGTGTGTATTATGAACAGCCTGCACTAAGAATGTCAAAAGTCTTATCTGTGAACGATTTTCTTTGTGTTTGATTTTGTGACTGTATGATCATGAGTGCCTGGGGAGAAAATAAATGACTCTGTGGAAATCAAGGAATTATACCTCCAGAATCTTGGCCAGTTTTTTGCTGTTCTTGAGCTCCAGTGAAGCTTTGAAAACACAGTCGTAGGCCCCTCTCATCTCCTCTGTTTTCTCTTGCAGTGTAGTCTTAAAATGTAGGCTTTTCAAGCGGGTCTTATACTCTGGCACAGAAAGCATCTGAATATATACAAAACCATAAGTACAGTTAAAATTATACACACACAAAAAAAACATATATTTTACATACAATCATAGTATCTGGTGCAACCAAAAACTTCAAAATGATAAATATCCTGCTAAAACAAAATAATCATCATTTATTCATCAAACTCTTTCATTACACCTTTTATTCATCATGTACCTGTAGGACAAACTGATCAGGCTCGCTGAGTTTACTTGGGTCATCTCTGTACTGCTCATACTGTCTGACCTCATCATCATCTGGTGCATACAGGAGCAGTTGCTTAATATGTGGTGACTCCAAACGTTCGCTCAACATTGTCATCAGCACCTGCCGTAACTCGCCTGGCGACAGCTTCAGATGGGCAATCAAGATTGCTATAAAAACGAGAGAAGAGTCTTAGGCACCATTTACGCCTGGTATTAAGATTCAGTCGCATTTTGGTCAACTGAATCACAAGTCAACAAAGGAGATTGCCGTTTACACCTAGTATTTTAATCTGTCTCTTTTGTCCACTTTCGACCACTTCTGTCCTGATTTCTTCGAGTGGAGGGCCTTTGGGGGGGTAAATGTATGTTTTTTTTCCAGATCATATGATCTAATGCAGTGTTTCCCAAACTTTTTTTCTGGGGACCCACATTTTAAATTCGATAAATCCTTGTGACCCAATAAACATTAGGCCCATATAGTTCATATATCACAAAGAGAATTTATGCATTAACAAAATATGTATGACCATTTTTAAGGTCAGTTAAGCTTCCACTTAACTATTTAAAAGAGATACAGATATTTGACAAAGCACAATTATTTTTTATTTACCTGTTGTTGACAATAAGTAAAATGCAGAGGTGAAATGAGAAAGGAAGAGTTGACAGGGCATCTCATTGTTTTCATATTCTCATCATTACAGTGTCAAGCTGGCCTCCCTCGGCGACGGTATTTTGGCTGTTGGCAGTGTTAGCCTGGTCTTTAGCTGTTTTTTTCTTCTTAATTAGCCAAGCATCCATTTTTATGGGTGGTTGCCGAGTGCAGAGCGCAGCTAAAGGAAAAAAAAAAAAAAACGACGAGCTCCCTCGTGCGGCTAATTGGTGAACTACACATATACATTTTTAATCAAGAGTATATAGCACTGTGGCGACCAGGGCGGGCGAGAGCCGTGAGGGAACGGCGCGAGGCCGGTGGCGCGAGTGTTAATAGGGACTTTAAGCAACAGCTGTTGATGGAACGGCAACGACGACCGGAAGTAAACTGTCAACTGCCGTAGCTAAAGAACGCAAAATGAGCTTCACCTGGGAGGCGCACCGGCCTTGAGTCCCTCACGGAGGAGCTCCGGGAGCATAAAAGGAGGAGCGACTACAGTGAAGGACGAGAGAGGACCAGGCCTGGAATTTACGTTATGTTTTATTATGTTTGTGTGGCCGGCAGACGTCCGCGAGGGTCTGCCGGCATTACTTTCGTTTTGTTCTTTGTTTATTTTGGTATTAAAGTTATGTTGAACGTTCGCCGGTTCCCGCCTCCTTCTTCCCATATCTACGAACTGTGTTACAAGCACACTGAAAAATAGTGCTCGACTTGGCGACCCATACAAAATCTCCCACGACCCACTTGTGGGTCGGGACCCCGCCTTTGGGAATGACTGATCTAATGGACAAAATAAGCTTGCGCAGTTTACAAATGAATGCGAAAGGAGACCACCGAAAAGCACACGGAGAGCATCAGCTTTAGTTTCTGCTCTGATAGCCACAAGACCATGCAGAACGCAGTGAGTGTGTGTTAGAAATCAGGAATGGTGAGAGAACATTGTACTTGGTACGTTTTTCGTCTTCAGCTGACAGTTTAAATCCTGCCTGGCTAGTGCACTTCCCATGTTTACGCATTACACAGAGAATAGGTGGTCTTTTGTGGCTGTTCAAATGCACTCAACCACATGAGCATCTACATTATGAAAGCAGTTTTTGGATGTTGAGTGTTTTCGAATACCTCAGGAAATGGTCAAAAGTGGACAAGCTCAAAACGCTTCAGACCCCATTTACACCTGTATTTAGTGTCGTCCACTTCTGATCTGATTGATCAAAATGCATCTTAATACCAGGTGGAAACAGGGCCTATGAGGCAATAAAGTGTACAAGGACCATGTGCTTATATGCTAAAGACTAAAAGCTAAGAAGCTCATAATCTAATAGTTGGGACAGCATGCTGTTATCACATCTAATTTAAAACCAAAAAACACTGTGATAAAGCAAGACAAAAAAGGACACGATCATATACAAGTTAATCCTTGACTGGGAAGCACACATGAACATCATCTAAACATTTACAAGTAAAGTTCACTGAACTCTGCAGTCCACTACAGCCTGAAAAAGGACAACGAGAACAATACCCTGACTTGAATCAATGTTCGCTACTCACAAGCATTGTAGGCTTTCTTATGGGAGAGAATCTCCACCACATCTTTCTTCTTGAAAGTATCCACCTGAGGTGAGAGCTCTGGAAGAGAAACTGAGACATGAATCGTACCATGAGTGAAAAGAACTTATGAGGATAAACATTAAGTTAACTGATAAAAGAATAGTCAGGTCCTACGGTGCCTTCAAGTCCTCTCGGGAAGTTCTTACATATGACTTTGTTACTGATTTTGGTTGGAAATGATAGGAAAACACAGTTTTGTTTCACAAGCCTGCCTCCTCATAGACTGGAGAAGTGCTTTCTGGCAAGCTTTATTACCATTCTTCAAACACAGTAAACAAAAAATAATTTGTACAACCAGCATTTGCAATTAAAAGTTAATTATGACAAATATCATTGCATGCTGCAAAGTCTGGGTGTAAAGACGCTTACCACTGACAATTACAACATTGTGGTGGTGTTCATCTTTCTGTCATAACTTGCAATCAGCTTGGCCAAATACAGACAAACTGGCAGCCAGGAAACAGACAAGTGACCAGTCCTGAGCTGCAAAGTCACTACATGCATTCTACCATCACGGTTCAGCAATCGTGCTGAGAATTCTGGGCCGTGGCTTGTAATCCTGCCGTGCTGAATGGTTTGTAATCCTGCCGTGCTGAACCAAGCTCAAGTAGAAATATAACTGGACCGTTCTTGGAACCGTTGGGCCTGGATGTTATATTATTTTATTGACAATTTTATTGATAATAGAACATAGATAACATAAATGTTTAAACTGAGAAATTTTACAATTTTTTGCAAAAATGAGCGAATTTGATGCCTGCCGCAGGTCTCAAAATATTTGGGACGGGGGCATATTTACCATGGTGTAGCATGTCCTCTTCTTTTCAAAACAGTGTGAAGACGTCTGGGCATCGAGGTCATGAGTTTCTGGAGTTTTGGTTGTTGAAATTTGGTCCCGTTCTTGCCTGATATAGGTTTCCAGCTGCTGAAGAGTTTGTGGTCATCTTTGATGTATTGTTCTCTATAAGTGAAAGATCTGGACTGCAGGCAGGCCAATTCAGCACCCGGACTCTTCTACGATGAAGCCATGCTGTTGTAATAGCTGCAGTATGAGGTTTTGCATTGTCCTGCTGAAATACACAAGTCCTTCCCTGAAATAGACGTCATCTGGAGGGGATCATATGTTGCTATAAAACCTTTATATACCTTTCAGCATTCATAGTGCCTTCCAAAACATGTAAGCTGCCCATACCATATGCACTTATGCACCCCCATACCATCAGAGATGCTGGTTTTTGAACTGAACGCTGATAACACGCTGGAAGGTCTCCCTCCTCTTTAGCCCGGAGGACACAGCGTCTGTGATGATAGAACACTTTTCCACTTTGAAACAGTCCATTTTAAATGAGCCTTGGCCCACAGGACATGATGGCACTTCTGGACCATGTTCACATATGGCTTCCTTTTTGCATGATAGCACTTTAGTTGGCATCTGCAGATGGCACGGCGGATTGTGTTTACCGGCAGTGGTTTCTGGAAGTATTCCTGGGCCCATTTAGTAATGTCATTGACACAATCATGCCAATGAGTGATACAGTGTCGTCTGAGGGCCCGAAGACCACAGGTATTCAATAAAAGTTCCTTGCCTTGTCCCTTACGCACAGAGATTTATCCAGTTTCTCTGAATCTTTTGATGATGTTATGCACTGTAGATGATGAGATTTGCAAAGCACTCTTTAACAGATTGGAGAGCCTCTGCCCAACTTTACTTCTGAGAGATTCTGCCTCTCTAAGACATCCCTTTTATAGCTAATCATGTTACAGACCTGATATCAATTAACTTAATTAGTTGATAGATGTTTTACCAGCTGAATCTTTTCAAAATTTCTTCCTTTTTCAGCCATTTGTTGCCCCTGTGCCAACTTTTTTGAGACCTGTAGCAGGCATCACATTTGAAATGAGCTCATTTAGTGGATTAAATTGTAAAACTTATCCGTTTAAACACTTGTTATGTTATCTATGTTCTATTGTGAATAAAATATTGGCTCGTGTGATTTGAAAGTCTTTTAGTTTTCATTGTATTCAAATTTTAAAAAAAATGTCCCAAAATTTTTGGAATTCGGCTTGTAATAGTCAATGACAAATAGCTAATTGACCCAGAAGTTCAATTTCCATCATATAAAACCTTAGAATATTCCTCTATATTTTTTTGTCTTCCACTAGAGGTGTGAAGGTTTTCTCAAGGTCTCTCAAGGTGAGAGTTTTCCCACCGACTTTTTTCTTGCAACCCTTCAGTTTGAGCTAGATTTATGATATGTTGCCGGCTATTGTTGTCTCAGTCAAGGAGGACTGTGACTCCCTTAGAGCTGCTGTAGGCATCTTAGTGTCCTCTTTTACTATTGCTGTTATTGTCTGAACTCAGTTTTTGAGGACAGCCAGTTCTGGGCATATTTACAGGTGTTTCTCATTTTCTAACTTTAAATGATGGACTTTACTGTGAAACAGAAATATTCCTAATACCTTGTTATTTCAAAAAGGAGTTCAGTACACTCTACAAAGAACAAATGCTGCCTACTACCTATGGACCACATTGTATCTTCCTCTTTTAAACATATAGAATGCAATTGGCCTAATGAAGAAACAGCTTAAAACAGGAGGTTTGCTGGTGTTATCTGGCCTCCAGCTGATTAGGCTGGTCTGGTTTGATTGTTTAAGAGGTGGGTGTTTATCACTTGTCAGCTGGTCAGTAGCTTGTTTGCATCAGCTTAGAAATGAGTAATACATAAGTAACTTTTCTCACACTTTACTCACCGGGGCTCTTTTGTGTCCCAAAATGAAGCTCCAAGTCAAGGTATTTCACCATGTCACTGAGCTTGTCATAATCAGAGTCTTCTTCTAACTGTAAAGAGAAAACACATCTGTCCTTATACATTTCGTTCTTATGGAGTGAGACAAACACATGACAATGGACCTCATGAGATTACAAAAGACCTCAATTTATGTCTCAAATAACATACTACTTCCTTTCAAGGTCTCATCCAACTATTAGAGGATTGTCATTTGTGAGTGGCTTATGCTCTTTTACCAGTTTGAAACAGCAAATATAATAAACAACCACTAGAATCAGATCTCCTTTAGATGCAGAACATTGTCAAAATTTGAGTCAAGAGAAAATGCTATAAATCTCTAATAACAGCTATTTCAGACATGAGGCTGGTTTCATGGCAAACTACTTTACCTGTCCCCAAATGGTTCCCTCAGAATTTTCCACCTGTTCCCAGCGTAGCCTCTTTACACTCATATGACTGGAATCTGATTTTTGCGGTGAGGCCTTTGGTAGAGGAGGAGGCACGCAAGGTGGGGGTAAAGGTGGTGGAGGAGGTGGCTCCACAGCGGACTCTTCAGTCGGGTGGTGAGTTTGAGATTGGGGTGTACTTGGTGGTTGTGTTTGGGACTGGGCTTCATGGTGGCTATGGTGGTGGTGGTGATGACGATATTCATGGTACATCGGTTGAGGGCTCTGCCTGGCCTGTGCAATGGGGGGAATCTGAGGGGTTGAGCGATGCTGTTGCTGCTGCTGAATCTGTTGTTGCTGCTGAACTTGCTGATGCTGAATTTGCTGTTGCTGATGCTGTTGCTGCTGCTGAAGCTGTTGTTGAAGTTGTTGCTGCTGTTGAATCTGCTGCTGCTGTTGAATCTGCTGCTGCTGAAGTTGTTGTTGCTGCTGCATCTGTTGCTGCTGCATCTGTTGCTGCTGAAGCTGCTGTTGCTGTGAAGGATGAGGTTGGAAGGTCGACAGAATCTGTTGGGTCTGGTGAGGTTGGTGGGGCTGGTGGATCTGGTGGTACTGAGGAGCCGACTGAATGGGCTGAACCTGGTGTATGTGTTCAATCTGGTGAATGTGGCGGTTTGGTGGAGGAGGCTGGTTGGGTGGGTAGGCTTGATGAGCTTGGTTCATCTGGTGGTGGTACTGTTGCTGAGTTTGCTGAGATGGTTGAATAGCTTGAGAAACGGCTTGAGCCATGTGCGCTCTGTGCATTTGTCTATCCGCCCTTTCCAGTCTCTCAATTCGCTCCAAATGCTCCAAGCGTTCCAAGCGCTGGAGGTGCTCCAATTGGTCAAGTCTATCCATAGAGCTTGAGAGGTGAGCCTGATGACTTTGATGCAACTGATAAGCATGGTTTATTTGTTGATCTGAATGCAAGGGTTGGGGCTGCATCTCATAGATTTGTCTGTCTGAGCGTTCTTTTCTTTCAATCCTATCAAGCCTATCCATAGAACTAGAGAGCTGAGTCTGAATTGTCTGGTGTGAGTGACGGCTTTTGTGCACTTTGATTGACTGAGATTGGTGACTTGGTTTATTTTGATACATTTGATGCATCTGGTGATCCTGTTGCATTTGGTGGTGTTGATGAACCTGGTGGGCTGGATTACCCTGATGGTGCATATCGTAGATTGCGTGACTGGGGATGGATGTCTGGTTTATTTCTGGAGAGTGCATAGGGGGCAGAGATTGGTGCATCTGCTGCTGAGATTGCTGAGGGTGGCTGGCTGTTGGTTGAACTGGAAGTGAGTGGTGCTCCTGAAGGACTTGATGCTGAGTCATCATCTCATCACGCGTGGGCAACACCTTATGAATGGACTGTCGTTTTGGAGGCGGGTTAGCCCTTGGCGGAGGCGGAGGAGGTGGTCCAGGGTGGCGACGGAAGGTCATCTGTCGGGGTGTGTGGTCAGGGGTGAATCTAGCAGGTGGAGGGGGGTCATTGAATTGGACAGGTGGAGGGGGTGGAGGAGTCAGAGGGGGTGGAGGAATGTGCTCAGAGCTGGAGGAGTAGGTGAGAGAGCTGGCATCCTCGCTGCTACTATGCACTTCGCTTGGACTGCTTAGCTCGGGAGGCATGTACGGACCCTCTTCCTCCTCCTCCTCTTCCTCTTCCTCCTCCTCCTCATCTTCCTCCTCTACCTCCTCTTCATCATTCTGGAAAGTCATCTGGACAACATCCTGTTATTATTTTGAAGCAAAACATACAAATGGCATTAAGATTTTGCTATAGACCATTTAAGATCAGCCACTGTACTGTTCAAGCCAATGAAATATTGTCACAACAATAAAGGAAAACATCAAACCAATTAACCATTCTAACCTACAAACCTCTTCATAGTCATTTTCTGGTGACAGGAAGTCATCCACAGATAACTGCTGTCCTAGCTGTTCACTCAGAGCCTCCATGAACAGATCTGTGTCTGGGGTACGGGGTGGACGAGAGAAGGTATAGCGCTTCTTGCGAATGGGTGGACTAGGAGGGTAGTCGGGAGGAGAGGGTGGAGAGAGAGGTGGGCTGTCTAAACTGATGTAGGGGTTGGACTCAGCACTTGTTTGAGAGGGAAGACCTGGAGGGTAACAGGGGCACTGAGGACTGAGGGGAGGTTCCTGAGTCCAAGAGTCAGGCTGTGAAGGAGGAGGTGGAGGTGGCGGAGGAGGTGGCACAGGCTGCGCTGATGCAGATTTGCGGCTACCTGAGAAATGAAGATGAAAAACCAATGGTTAGGAAGATCAAATATCTCTGATATTAGACTCAGATAAAATGGCCACTTATTACACAGAGAAATGACAAGGACATTCTAGAACAGGGTTCGCCAAGTAAGTTTGGCATAGGGCCAAAAAATTGCGCCACTAGATGGTGGGCCAGAAAATAGTCAAAGGATAATTTAAGAAATTAATTGATGAAAAATGCAAATAGAATTGCCTGTGACAGACTGTTAAAGCATCTTTTGTAACTGGTAGTGAGCTGTTACTCTGTGTTAAATCCTGTAGTAGGACAGTCATTAACAAAAAGCCACATTTGTGTGGTGGTGTCCGGGTTGTGCACTGGATAAATGAATAAAGCAGTGTAGTGACACGTAACCTTGACAGCGAAAATAGGGTATACAAAGAAGAATGGAAAGACAACTATGCGTTCATCCTCCCAAGTTTTGTGAACATAAAGCCAGTGTGTCTTATCTGCAATGAAGTTGTCGCTGTTTGCAAAGAATACACCAGATGCGAGCGGCGCGACGAGACACGTCAAAAGATAATAGAACCCATTATAATCAGTGATATTGTCTACACTGGATGCGGCACGGTTTTGGCCGGTTTTGGCCAGTTTTGGCCCGCGGGCCACCTGTTGCCGACCACTGTTCTAGAAAATCAGAAGCTATAATGCCAATCAAAAACCTGTCATGTACCTGAAGTAGCCCGAACAGATGGAGAGGAAGAGTGTGCCCTGACAGACTGTGAGGAAGCGTGCGGGAAGACATCCACGCTAACCATAGTGTCAGGAGCAGGAGGAGGCCGACTCTTCAGGGATTTGGATCTCTTCCCGGCATAGACATTCTCCAGCTCGGCATACACAGCTGACAGCTAGAAAGAGCACAGGGACTGGGTTGTATATATATAGAGACAGTCCACTTGTGTAATTTTTCAATGGTTTCAATGTTTGCAAACCTGTACAAATCAAAGAAGAGTGCTCACATTAGTCAGATTGTTGGGTGTCTCTGGTAATGACGTTCCATCCCCTGATTGTCTCTCTCCAGGAGTCAGTCTCATAGGTGCCAGCTCCACTGGCTCAGAGCAAATTCCTAATGAAGAAAGAAAATAGCCCATCAACTCTCATTTCAGTTTGCTAAGAAAGCTGATGTGACATGAGCTCCCAATTTCTACAATAATGTCTACAGTGCTGCTTTCAAGATCTGTAATACTAGGCGTGAAAGTTGACACAATTTTGCTAAATGTATATCTGTCATGACAACTCTTGTGAGATTGGTATGGTAATGGAGATTGGCATGGTTATGGATATGGCAATGTTAATGTATTTGGTCTTGGTGGAATAGATCTGCTACGCTGCTGCTGCTGCAGAGCAAGCATCAAGGCTTCTTGCTACTGCCAATACGTTCACAGATATTACTGTGAGCATGTAAGACATGCTGCTGCTGCACATGTAACATGAATTAACCCCCATAGCAGATCTATGCAGGTGGAGCTGGGGAAGGTGGAGGGTTTCTGAAAGTGCGCTGCAGACTGCGAACAGCAACACTACCAGTATCTGTTTGAATGTTGAGCCGCAGCTTATTGGCCGCTGAACAGCAACCAATCAGCTGTGCAACATAGATAATGACGTAATCATTACCGAATGAGTTAAAGAACTATCAGCCTGCTCCATCAAGAGTTTCATGCCAGAATTAGGTAATTCTTTAGGGCTGTCAAAATTAAATAAAATGTTTAACAGCAATTTTTTAAACATACTTACCAAATTTCTTTTTTAAAGGCAATTGAAAATCATGAGATTAAACCACTATTTTGACTATAGACAGCCCTAGTTTTTAACTTTAAGATTTATCATATTTGGGGTAATACAACAATGTTTGAAGACAGCCTACCCATGCCCAGGTGAGTGCCGATAACCAGATCATCTGAGCTGCGTCCCCTCACACTGCTCCTATAGGTGGTTCCTGTCACCTTCATGGAGCTGCTGCGACGGTGAGGCTCATGGGCTGGAGGTTCAGGATCTGCTGTTGGCACTTTTATTAATAAGTACATGCAAGCATACATGCATATGTACATTTATTCTGTACAAACCGAAGAGGAATGAACAGAAAGTAAGGCTCACGTGTGACTTTATAGCCAAGGAAGCGGGAAATCTTGTTCTGGCAGTGTTCCTGCTCCTCATAGGTCAGCAACTGGTAAACGAACTGCCAGATCACCTGTTTTGCTGGGGTATCCAACACAGGGAAGACGTCCACAATCAAAGTGTCTACATTTCTAATGGCATGGAAGAAAAATTAATCAAATTAGGTTTCACACAATGTTCTGAGAATATACGTTCTGTCTTTCACTAAATGTTATGGGCATGTCCTTCACCTGTGCTGAAAGAAGGCCTCCAGGGCCTTGCAAATGGTATATCTCTCCTGAAGCGTGAGAAGGTGCTCGAGCTGCTGGCTGAAGGTGCGGCCCTGTACGCGGATACTGGGAGGCAGGATCTCAGCGACCCACTGCAGGGAGCTGAGCACAGGAGCACGGGAGCGGGGAGAAACTTCCACCTGCTCTGGTTCAGGCATGGTGAAGGCTGGCGAGCTGTCTTCAACCACCAGGCTGGGCATTGCCCCACTCCCCTGCAGCATAGACACCACCTTCTCATGTGAACAGCTCCTAAAAAATGCACAAAAATATGACACATATATAGTGGATTATGAACATGCAAAGAGATTCAATTTTATCACAAAGGGTATTTACATATATTAGGGGAACTTTCAGTGATCTACTTGACTTATGTTTAGGGATTTGTTCAAATCCCAAACCCACCTTATGCATAAAAATAAAAGTGACACTTGCTTTAAACTCTATTAAAGTTCCACAGTAGGATAAAAGAAATGTATTCCAATGCAACCCAACCCAACCACAAGCCTCACCTCATGTCCAAACCATTGAGAAACAGGATGCGATCTCCAGGTTTGAGACCCGCCTTCTCAGCAGGGCTGCCTGGAGAAGGAATGGCAACAGACCAAGCAGAAAGTAACTATTGACAGCAGATCATATGGGCTCCAACTGAGATTAAGCTGTGCTTATGAGATGCCCTTTGAAATGACGTGAGATCTATAAGTCAAGACGCTGCAGCTTGGGTGTTTGTCACATCCTGCCCAAGAATGGATCTTTTTTTGGCTTTTGAGTGCTGGTTGTGGGAAAAGTGTGAATCTAAAAGGATTTGTGCTAGATAAAAACAGAGCTCCACCACCTGTGCTCCTCTGACTCAGCCTGTGGAAAGTCTTCTGTTGTGTCTTCTCGTTTCTCTCTCACTCGTCTCCTGCTGTTCTTGCACACTGCCAGTTCTTGCCGCCTAACTTTTTAATGGCCGCCATGATTCAGAAATGACAGAACTTTCATGATTTCGGCATTTACGTCATCTGCTTCAGTAATATGTTTGATATTTGACTCCCCTTCACTTGTTTCATGTCCAAAATATATTTTATTTATCTTTCTAAAATAGCCTTATTTTGTTGCAGGATATCAACTAGAATAAATGCACCACAAGACACAAGCCCTTCCCTTATGAAGATGAAGGTTTAACGTTTTGAAGAACAACAATACTGAAGAATAACAATATTTCTGTCATACAACAAATGTAAAGAGAAAGTGAATTCATTTATAAAACCCACGTTGTTTAGAGAGAAAAAATAGACATAACAGTGAAACCTTTGAATATTAAGGTTTAATCAAATATTTAACATTTTAACATTGAAAACAAGACACTTAACTTATAACCATGACCATTTTTGTTCATTTCATACCTGGTATTACGGAGTCAATCCAGACTGGAGCATGGCCACGCAGAGTGAACCCAAAACTCTGGTTCCCTTTGTACACGCGTACTGTCCTAATGAAACACAATAGGAAAAAGTAAGTGAAAACAAGTGGATACAAACTGTAGATGTCTAAGATTATTTATATATTATTTATAAAATATTAATGCATTTAACGCACGCCCCAGACCTATGTATTTCATCTTGCATTTCATACAGTTGATTGGTGAAGAACATGGACAACAACTGATGTAGCCTTTACAATGCAGTTAGAATGCCCCTAAAATTCAAGATATTGGGGGAAAAATGCCTGTATGAGTTTTTGTCTCATATTTATACCATATGATAGCAACTTCACATGAGTAACTAGTGCAATATCACACAAGTGCTGTTTTTGTCCAGAATAGCATGAATGCAAATGTGATATTGATTTTATACAGTTCAATACATATACAGTTCAATACATAAGAAGTTAATATTGTGCTATATTTTAGACACAATATTGACTGTTTTTGCTCAGTTTTGCCAGCAAAATATTACCTATAAAGCCAGAGCAGAAGTGTTGTGTGTCTCCGAGCAACACACAGCAGTGTTTAGTTTCTGAATTAATCCGCATTTTGAGCGAATCAATCGGGTGAACTAATAAATGGCCCATTCATAAAGCGAGCCATTTACTTGATTCCTGAAAGAATCTGTCCTTTGAGCGAACTGAACGAATGAATGAATGACTCATTAAGACATTTACAGCCACCTACTGGCAGTTTTAACTTCTTATTTAGAGTATCATTTCATAAAAAAAAAAAAAAAAAAATCATATTTTCATTTAAGGTATAGTTCACCCAAATATGAAAATTCTGTCATAATTTACTCACCCTCATTGTCAGTTAAGCCTAAAAGTTTGTGTAATAAATTCTACGTTGAATAATAAAAAAAAGTATTTCTTTCTAAAGCTACTTTTTGTAATATCTATTTGATGTTTTTCTCATTTAACACAATAATGACTTTAAATTATCTTTTGAAGGTTATTTATCAGCCAAATTTGATTTGCGATTAATTTGTGATTAATTAGATTGATTAATCATCACATCGTGCAATTAGATAAAAAAATAACCTCTTGACAGCCCTAATATATATAACATATGTAATATGAATGTAACATATATGTAACATGAATGTAATGTACACATTCTGTGTCTGTTCAGTAACATTACAATATGACTTAAAACATGTGTTATGCATATTAACATTTCATTTCTAACTTGATACATTATAACGCATAAAGCGTAACACGTGTGTTAAGCAGGGCGAGGCCGTGAGCCATGGAAATGGAGCGAGACCGGTGACGCGAGTGCTAATGAGCGTCACCAGCGCGTCTTAAGTCTCACGGAGGAGCTACGGAAGGATAAAAGGATGGACGAGAGAGGACCAGGCCTGGACTGTATGTTGGTGTTTTGTTTTAGTTTAAGTAAACGGACGACAGCTGCCTTCATTTTGTTGTTTGTTTATTTTATGATTAAAGTTACTTTGGAACGTTTGCCGGTTCCCGCCTCCTCCTCCTCAGAGCCTTTGACTTTGCTACAGCATGTTTTCATGAACAGACACAAAACATTTGTTGTGCCACATTTTAGCTCATATGCCAAATATATAATCAATTCTGATTGTTGTTTTCCTTAAAGGTAGTGCTATTAATAGATATAGTCAAATAAACGCTTTGAATTTCCTCCACTACCGTCATATACTCAGACTACTGCTGGAATATAAAGAGATCTTCTCCTACAGATTTCATTTGCTTTATCTGTGTGGCTCAAGGTCTCTCTATAGCTTTATCTCATTTCAAAGGTTGCATCCTCCAGAGGTCACTGAAGACTCATTTAAGAAAAGGAACCATAAGATTGCAAAGAAAGAAAAGAAAATTACAATATTTTCACAAGGAATAACAGTCAATTTTATTACGGTAACTTTTCTTAAATAAGACATCCTTGATGACGTATGCGGCCTTCAAATGCGACCTCCGGTGGATGCAGCCTCCGAAATGAGACACAGTTATTGTGTATATGCTGTGATTATGTAAACAGCTAGCAATTCTCCAGTCCAATGAAGCCACACATTCAGTCTTACCCAAGTTATTAAAGAGAAACTACACCTGCATTCCCGGAGACATATCATTAAGTGTGTATTGTACTAGTGACTGACAGGATTTCAAATCCTCCCACCTTTTCCTATTTATGCATCAGACACAAGATTAAGAGATAATTAATTCATACTTACAACATATACTTGTGAAGTAATGTTTAATGCATAATATAGGCTATAATGAGGAGGACGAATCTTAATGATGTGTCATATTTACTCTCTCACACATACGCAGGTGACAAATAATATGACTAAAAATAACATGAATTATAAGAGTGAAATATTGCAGTGACATAAAATCTCAATCATTTACAGGCTACAACAGTTGTGATATTGGAAATCCAACAAAAGGGTATGTATCCATCCATCCATCTATATCTATTTATATTTATATGAACCAAATAATGTAACATAAAACAACATGTAACATAAAAAAAGCAAATCAAAATAAAACAAATGTAACAAAATAAAATAAAATCATAAGAAATCAAATGAAAGCATGAATAAAAAACATAAATAAGTATAAATAAAATAAAATATTTGTTAAAGGAAACCTAACTGATTTACTTGAATATGAAATATTCCAAAATACAAAAGCAAAGGGCAATTTCAAAAAATCTTTTCAGAGTGACACTTTCACTGACCTGCGGGTGGAGAAGGAGCTGGAATGGCCTGCGATGAGAGAGGTGGTCTTGCGGAGGCCACGGGCAGGAGGCATGGCCACATCCTCATTTGAGGTCCGGGGCACAGAACTGGCTCTAGTGGACACAGACAGCAGTCGATCGGGGTGGTCTTCGCTCCGGCTGCGCCGTAGGCGATTGTTCCTGTGCTCGCTGAAGCTTCGGCCCCTCAACCGACTGATCAAACTCTGAGAGACCATCTCATCAAAGCGCTGCCTGTGCTTCTTAGGGATGAAGATCCTGACAAACATGGCACACACACAGCAGATGGAGTCACAGAGGAGAAACTGTTCAGGCGTGTGAACACACTCCCATGCCTACTGAGACAAACACTGGATAGAGACACACAGGCAAAGACTGAGGAGGAGGGACAGCTATGAGAAAGTCTGCTATAATTACACCGGATTACAGAGATGTTTGTGACCTGCTATGAAAGAAAACGAGGGTTCGTGTGATGCAACGAAGCACTTTTTTTCTGTTCTGTGAAGAGGGGCAGGTAAAAATATCCTGTTTGATCAACATCAAAAGCTAAGCAGGTAAGCAGGTGACTTCTGAAAGATGTCTGTTGGGTATTTTGAAGTTCTGGGATGATGAATGATTAAAGTGAAAAAGAAAGTGCTTTTTACCCCACTGTGTTACAAGCCCTCTCTGAATTTGTAATTCTCACTAATGTTTAAATTCAAGTCCAAAGTTATAAACATCCTTATTAGCTTCTACAAATCCTACCATTACTACAAAACTAAAGCTGAGCCTATATATATATATATATATATATATATATATATATATATATATATATATATATATATCAATATATCAATATATCAATTAAGGCTCAGCTTTAGTTTTGTCTATCTATGGTAGGATATATTTTATATATATATATATATATATATATATATATATATATATATATATATATATATATATATATATATATATATATATTATATACTATATACAAACCCGATTCCAAAAAAGTTGGGACACTGTACAAATTGTGAATAAAAAAGGAATGAAATAATTTACAAATCTCATAAACTTATATTTTATTCACAATAGAATATAGATAACATATCAAATGTTGACAGTGAGACATTTTGAAATGTCATGCCAAATATTGGCTCATTTTGGATTTCATGAGAGCTACGCATTCCAAAAAAGTTGGGACAGGTAGCAATAAGAGGTCAGAAAAGTTAAATGTACATATAAGGAACAGCTGGAGGACCAATTTGCAACTTATTAGGTCAATTGGCAACATGATTGGGTATAAAAAGAGCCTCTCAGAGTGGCAGTGTCTCTAAGGAGTCAAGATGGGCAGAGGATCACCAATTCCCCCAATGCTGCGGCGAAAAATAGTGGAGCAATATCAGAAAGGAGTTTCTCAGAGAAAAAATGCAAAGAGTTTGAAGTTATCATCATCTACAGTGCATAATATCATCCAAAGATTCAGAGAATCTGGAACAATCTCTGTGCGTAAGGGTCAAGGCCGGAAAACCATACTGGATGCCCGTGATCTTCAGGCCCTTAGACGGCACTGCATCACATACAAGAATGCTACTGTAATGGAAATTACAACATGGGCTCAGGAATACTTCCAGAAAACATTGTCGGTGAACAAAATCCACCGTGCCATTCGCCGTTGCCGGCTAAAACTCTATAGGTCAAAAAAGAAGCCATATCTAAACATGATCCAGAAGCGCAGGCGTTTTCTCTGGTCCAAGGCTCATTTAAAATGGACTGTGGCAAAGTGGAAAACTGTTCTATGGTCAGATGAATCAAAATTTGAAGTTCTTTTTGGAAAACTGGGACGCCATGTCATCCGGACTAAAGAGGACAAGGACAACCCAAGTTGTCATCAGCGCTTAGTTCAGAAGCCTGCATCTCTGATGGTATGGGGTTGCATGAGTGCGTGTGGCATGGGCAGCTTACACATCAGGAAAGGCACCATCAATGCTGAAAGGTATATCCAAGTTCTAGAACAACATATGCTCCCATCCAGACGTCGTCTCTTTCAGGGAAGACCTTGCATTTTCCAACATGACAATGCCAGACCACATACTGCATCAATTACAACATCATGGCTGCGTAGAAGAAGGATCCGGGTACTGAAATGGCCAGCCTGCAGTCCAGATCTTTCACCCATAGAAAACATTTGGCGCATCATAAAGAGGAAGATGCGACAAAGAAGACCTAAGACAGTTGAGCAACTAGAAGCCTGTATTAGACAAGAATGGGACAACATTCCTATTCCTAAACTTGAGCAACTTGTCTCCTCAGTCCCCAGATGTTTACAGACTGTTATAAAAAGAAGAGGGGATGCCACACAGTGGTAAACATGGCCTTGTCCCAACTTTTTTGAGATGTGTTGATGCCATGAAATTTAAAATCAACTTATTATTCCCTTAAAATGATACATTTTCTCAGTTTAAACATTTGATATGTCATCTATGTTGTATTCTGAATAAAATATTGAAATTTGAAACTCCCACATCATTGCATTCTGTTTTTATTCAAAATTTGTACAGTGTCCCACCTTTTTTGTTACATATACATGTTGCTCTCTCTATTTCTGTTTTATTATGTGATAGAAAGCCTACGGCCTTCTCAAACCATTTGGCAAACCCATTTAATTTGCTGCCTATTACACGTCAAACTAAGATTACTGTAGAGACAGAAAGTAAGACTGTTATTGACTATTTATTGTATTTATGTGCATGTTTCGGCAGTAGCCTTCACTCTGTTCAATGCTGTTTAAATCTATTCTGAGGGTTGTCATGATTAATTGGAATGATAATTATTGTGTAACGATTTAGTCATTTTATTTTAATTTTTATTTTGTAATTCTCATTCTCAGTGATTCTCAATACAATCATATATTGTAATACCATTATTATCAGTAATAATAATTTTAATCAGTAATTTTTACTTTATGCAATATATCTTTTTTATCATTTATTAATTTGTTAGCTGTTTGTTTCTGATATAAAGAAGTGATATCACTGGCATGTCTCTTAGGTTTGGAGGACTGAGTAAAATACTTAAGTACTGTTAAAATCAGAATCTCTAAGACTTTTACTCAAGTCGTATAGGAATTGGTGACTTTTTCGCTGTAAGGTATCTGTACCTTTACTCAAGTATGGTTTTCTGGTACTCTTTACACCTCTGATAAAAACCCACTAAATGCATATTACCCACTGGACTATTTTGACTAAGATATTGCATAAAACTTAAATGACCCCATGCATCATCAAGGACACCAGGAAACCACAAGGTATCAGGAGGGGATGCACAGCTCAAGAGCTTCAGTCTGGGTTAATCCTCCAGCTGCACTCATCTCAAACACTGCTTCAAAACTAGTTCTGCTGCAGGACACAGATTATACTTTGGGCAACAAGTGGTGAAACAACACAGCACAAAAACTGTGTACTGTAAAAAAGTAAACATAAGGTATTTAAAACAAAACAATGAAGTTTATTAATATTATTATGAACAGCCTAGACCAAACAATAACAATAATATACACTACGGTTCAAAAGTTTGAAGTCAGACCCATCATTTCGCTAGACAAGATTTAGAACTAGATAGATTCCTCGACTGGGATCATGTAGAGCCCTTTGAAGCTGCATTGAAAGTGCAATTTGGACCTTCAACCCATTGGTAATTGCTGAAGTCCACTATATGGAGAAAAATCAGAATGTTTTCCTCAAAAACCTTAATTTCTTTTCGACTGAAGAAAGACAGGAACATCTTGGATGACATGGGGGTGAGTAAATTATCAGGAAATTTTAAATCTGAAGAGAACTAATCCTTTAATTATGGAAAATTGTTTGGTTAATTGCATTTTAATATTCATTCAGCATCATTTGCATTTACCATAATTTTTTTAGCATCATCTGATCAGAACAGATCTGCAACCTGTAGTTGTAAACACAGAACTGTCCCTTGTAATGTACCTAATCACAATAGTACTGAGGTGAAGATTAGATTACAAACAGCATTTGTAGCAATTGTAAATAATAGCCTCATACACACATGCTTTCACTCTACATTACATTATCCCTGTTTGTATAACGCATCTCAGTCATTTCACATACAACATATGCTGGTCTTCTTGCCTCTGAAGAGCTCAGAGCCCAGCAATGGTAGTAGGACATTACAATCCAAGAAAATCAAAACTAATACTAACTTAAAACTAATATTTTTTAAGATTCATGTCATTCATTCTCACTTCTTATGTACCCAAGTACACAGAATTTACTTTTTACATGCTCTCTCATCAGTGTACTCATTTTTGAAAGTCTCACCAAAAACTCTTAATGCAACTTAAATCCACATTTCTCTCAAAGTTAACTTTTATTTAGTTCAGGATGCCCTCAATTAGAAGGAGGTCGCAGAACATCTAAAATTAACCCTGAGTCAGAGAGGGGAGGGAACGCAGATCAAGGACACACTTTTCAAAATGAATGAAGGTGGGAATGAAGAAAGCATTAAAGAGTCTCAATAATAAAAGACATCTATTAACACAAGTAAGTGAACTCTAAAGCTATGTCAAACTGTTTTAGTTCCTCTTTGTATAGTTATAATCGCAAAAAGCATGCCATGCACCTCACAAACTGATGAACATCCGAAGTTCTCAATGACATAAATGATGGAAAATTCATTATTAAAGAATACAAGATCAACAAAGCCAAATGAGGATATGATTGTGAAGTAAAATGCCAATGACAAAAAGAAACTCAAAGCTTTAATATTTTTTTCTACTTGCCCTCTAGATCTATAAGTCCAATATTTCTTGAAACTGTGTAACTAATTAAAGAGTTACAATTCCCTAGAAAATTTATCAATCCCCAACTTCTGAAACTACACTGTAAAAAAAGAATTGTTGGTTCAACTTAAAAAAGTATGTTACCTGGTTAAAATTTTGGGTTAATTGAAATTAAAATGTTGAGATAATACAATGAAGGTGATTATTTTAATCAACAGAAACTCAAAATATTATGTTATCTGAACCACATTAATTAAGTTGATTTGACAAAAGAAAAAATGTTGTGATAAATCATAAAAAAAATATATTTTTTACAGTGTAGCTTCTCTGAGCATGATCCTAGAAGGTTCTCCTTACCGAAAACGCCTGAGCCCCATCTCTCCTTTAAATTACGTCTCAAAGAAACAATGAGATGTTCTTGATCTCAGTGCAGGAGTCATCACAGAGCTGGAATAATCATTCACTGAATAAAACAGGATAGTTGGAAAAGCCATTATCTCCAGTAGCCAGATGAGGAGATGCTTATTAGCGCCAACTTGAGCGATGACGTTGCATGTATGAAGAAGGAAACTTCAGGTCACGTCATCATCGAGTCAACTTTGGCAGAGTCGCCCATACTGCCATGCTGAGTTGCCTTGGGGAGTTTAACGTTAGAAAAGAGTCTACATCCAGAACTGTAGACCAGATGTCTTCAAATGCAGACGAGAGGCAAAGTTGCAGCTGCTTCAAAGGTGAAGAGAGAGAATAGAATGAAAGTTTGGAGCTTAAACAGAGCGAGAGGGAGAGAGAAAATAGATACTGTCCCACTGGATATCTAAGGCAGGTCATCATGTGGGAGACTCAGGAAAAAAAAGGAGTTATTCAATCCGATCCACATAATTGTGCATGAGTTAGAAGGTCCTTGAAGTATCCATGTTCACGAGGACAAAAGCAGAAAACTCTTGAGTTTGCACAACCGACACCAACCAGATGAACAGTAGTAGTTGAATGCAAAACCTGGAGCCACAAATAACTGATTCCTTTCAAATTTAAGACAAGGTCCCAAAATCTTGTTAGTCGGTTCTTTGTACCTCTGCTGGAAACTCGCAAGTTTAAATCAAGAAAGTTGTAATGTGGATTTTGTTCAAACTTCTGGTGCGTCACGGACCTAAGAGAGATTTATTACAAGAAGTAGGCTGCTTAAAAATAGGGAGGTTCCATGGGGAGAACTGGGCAAATTTTTGTAGGGATGGAACGCAGCACACAAGCTGGTCAGCGCTCGAGTGGACTGAAGGACAGTGAAAATGCAGAGATGCACGCCAAATAATAGTGATATCAATGATGAAAATGAGCTAGAAAGGTCATGCTCTCACTAAGATGTTTATATGCATACAAACTATGTGTGTCTGAACTATCTTTTCATTCAATTGGAAGTTAAATGTGATCAATATTCAAATCTAACACCATCAACAATAGTCTTTTCTGATACTAAAACATGCAACGAACATAACATAAAAGAGCAACTTGCCTCTGCACAATGAAAATTGACTGCAAATACAAAACTGTTTCTTACTTGCTAAAGAAGCCGTTCATGGTTCCTGATAATACAAGGATAGGCTATCAAGGGTTTAATCAGAACAAGCTGATAGAAAATGTGAATCTAGGTATCTGGAGCATGCTGTTCTTCTTCATAATTCACTCCTCATGAAGGTAAGTGCGGTCCAAAAGTGTTCCCATTTCTGAGAGTTTAGCTTTAAATAATAACATTTATCTGATAAATACTTGATGAAACAGTGTTTTATCTGGTAAACATCACAGGAATAATTCCTCACGGGGAGCCAGAGGCTGTTAAAACTGCTCCGTTAGTGAAACTGAAAACCCTTCGGCTATGGGATGAGTCAAATTCTCCTGACAAAAACCCTCATCAGCGAGTTATTCTTGCGAGACGCAAAACTGACACCTACAAACCTAAGAGAAAGAGATATTTCTTATAGAGTATATTTATTTTCATAAAATATAATATTAAATGTAACTATAATACATAAATAATAAATGTATTTAAAATATAATTCATGACCTCAAGACTAGATTATTGTAACGCTCTACTGGGTGGTTGTTCTGCTCGGCTTTTAAACAGACTACAGTTGGTCCAAAATGCGGCAGCTAGAGTTCTTACTAGAACCAGAAAGTATGACCATATTAGCCCAGTTCTGTCAACATTACATTGGCTCCCTATTAAACATCGTATAGATTTTAAAATCTTGCTACTTACTTATAAAGCTCTAAATGGTTTAGCTCCCCAGTACCTAAGTGAGCTCTTAATGCATTATAGTCCTTCACGTTTATTGCGATCTCAGAATTCAGGCCAGTTGATAATACCCAGAATATCAAAATCAACTGAAGGCGGCAGATCCTTTTCCTATTTAGCACCTAAACTCTGGAACAATCTTCCTAGCATTGTTCGGGAAGCAGACACACTCTGTCAGTTTAAATCTAGACTAAAAACACATCTCTTTGCTCTTGCATACACATAACACATTATCAATACATTAACATTTTTCAAATCCGTTAAAGGATTGTTACGCTGCAATAATTAGGTCGGCCGGAACCGAGAACATTTCCTATAACACTAGATATACCTGTACATCAGAATAAGAATGGCATCTACGCTAATATCTGTCTCTCTGCTTATCCTGAGGTTTGCCGGGTGCTGGATCCAGGCCGTATCCAGATCAGATGGAGAACCTGTGTCTGGACCTGACTACAACGTAGCCCAGGAGACAATGGGCCTACAGATCCAGTTCTGGCTGCATCTATCGTTCAGATTTTTAATCCCCGTATCCGCTTACATATATTTATATATAATCTATTTTTAATCTCTATAATAAAAATGTATAATTCAGATTTTGATCTCCATATCCATTTACATATATTATATATATCTTCCAAGGGGTTTTTTCCCTCCTAGGACTTTTTTCCCAGTGTTAGCACGCTGGGTTTTTCTCCTAGGGGGTTTTTTCCACCCCTGGGAGTCAGCCGACATTGGCTTAATGTAGCACCATCTTGTATATGTTACATATTACCACGCTTGTTTGTACAGCTTATTTTTAACCACTTCCCTTTTTTCTGTGCTTCTAATATGTAAAGCTGCTTTGAAACAATTACCAATTGTAAAAGCGCTATATAAATAAATTTGACTTGACTTTTGACTTGACTATAAATCTAATAATAATAATAAATCTAATGATATTAAAACTATGGAGGCACTGATGTAAAGGTATCATAATCGGTATCAGCTGATAAAAGCAATTATTTTCACTATCGGACATTGGCTGATTGTTTAAAAACTGCCAATGATCAGGGCCAAGTATACACGGTCAATCAAAAAGTGGCAGGAAAACTTGTCAGACTGCAACTCATTGTGTGCGTTTAGAAAATGTCTTGTGTTGAATTTAGGGCTTTCAAAGTCAAAGGGATAGGTCACCCAAAAAGAAAATTATCCCATGATTTAATCACCCTCAAGCCATCCTAGGTGTATATGACTATCTTCTTTCAGATGAACACAATAAGATATATATTTTAAAAATATCCTTAGTCCTCCAAGGTTTAAGGCATTTTTAAGTCAAAAATAATGCATCCATCCATCTGTAACCCAGGTCACTAAATAGTAAAAAAAAAAAAAAAAAAAAAAAATGTTCTCTTCTTTCTCCCCCTTTAAGATTCTATTTTATTTTTAATATGTAGGAAATGAATATCATAAACTTTACCCAAAATATAATATCGAAAATAAGAGAAATTGATACAAAAAAAAATAAATAAATAATTTTATGTTTTTACGCAAATTTAAACTAGTCAGAGTAATATAAGATCGCTGATTGGGTGAGGTTAGAGGTTAGTCCCGCCCCTTGAAATCGTTAGAGAGACGAAGATGTGAGGAAAAAGTCAAGCGAGTGCGTTTGCTCTACAGAGCTCACAATTAGAGATAAAAACCTGTTAATTGAATGTGAAACTTTTGAAATTGGATTGTTTTGATCATAAGATTTGATTGTGGATCATTTCGAGTAGAAGAATAGGAGGAGTAGTGCGAAGAAAAGCGACGTGAATCAGCGTGTTTAATAGAACTTCATTTTTTTTTCTCTCCATTTCTGTATATGGATTATTTTCTCCTTGGCCGGGTTTTTTTTCCCCCCCGCCCCTTTTCTTTCTGTACGTGTGAACGTTTCTTCTGCTGTTGACCCGAGTTCCAGTGGTTGAGATTGTCATCGAAGAATTGTCCTTGCCTGTTGCTGTGTGCACGTTGCTTGGACTGGCGAGCCATTTCCCATCTGATTCGTACCTGGTAACATTGTTTCAAGTGTGTGAAATACCGATTGGTAGGACAAACCATTTTTTTTTTTCTTTCTCCCATTATGGACCCGCTGGATTGAGAGACTGATTTTTCATGGACTAAGGGCACTATTCACTTTTTTTTTTTTTTTTTTTTTTTTGAATTTGAACTGAGACATTGAATTTGAACTGAGACATTGTCTTTGTTTATTTTTATTTATTCTTTTCATTGGATATTTCAATTGAACAAGACATGTTGTCTATAAGGTGTTAATTTTTTTTTTTTTCATTTTAAGAGTTAAGAAAAAAAAAAAAAAATCAAAATCTTATCTAATACTTACCTTTGAGTGGTTTTTCCCCTTCTTTATTTTTTTTCCTCCAGAGTTGTACTTAGTCTTCTGTAATTGGTCCAAAATTAATTTAAATTGTCTTAAACCTGACATTTTATAAGTGTGCGGATGAGGAAGTAGAACCAGTGATATTGGTTACACAAAAGTGGCGAGCCAGCCAGGAGGAAAAAACATAGAAATACACATTTTGAAACCACAAATAAAATATTTAAGTGCAAGAGGAAAAAGGGACAGTTTTAATTTACCTGAGAGAAATAGCCAAAATGAATATAGTGAGACAAGAAAATGTGAACGTTACAAATGCTGTCCTTATTAGCGGCCTTACATTAGACGAAGCAGACCAGCATGTCGAAGCATATTTGCTTCGATACGGTTCCATAAAACGAAATTTACTGATAGATGACCCTACCTCAAAATTCCACCGTAATGCCATAGTAGAATTTGCTCATAGTACTGCCATGCGCAATTTAGGGCCCTTACTTCCCTTGACATTTGTTTGCCCTACTGACCTGAGTGTTACTTTTCATATACACCCCTTAGACAGCATATGCCCCCAGGCTGAGAGCAGTGACGTTACCAAGGGGTACCTCGAAGAACTGCAAGCAATTGCCAGTGCAACGGGGAAGTCATTTCAAGATGTGCTTCAGGATGAATTGGCAAAGATTCACCAGGTTAGTGTCTCTGCTAAAGAACCAGTTAAGCCACAGGGAGTGAGTTATTGTAATCTTGGTGATAACCACCTGATTCCGGGAAGCAGCAGTCCCCCTAAATTGAGTGATGACAGCCCAGAGATAAAAAGCCCGGTTAAGGAGAACACATCTAGCGCTACACACTGGCAGTCGCAAGCCAGTGGGACCATACCTGCTACTACGATGTCTCCAACCATCTCAGCAAGCATCCTAGACCCGCCCACGGTACAACGAGTTGTGGTGGAGCACATTGTAAAGGCAAATGAAGCTTCGTCATCACAACAAGCCTTAATTCGTCTTCGGCCCTTTTCTGGTAAAACTCCTCGCCCTGGAAATGAGCCAGACTTTGATACTTGGCGTGCAAGTGTCGACCTTCTTATGACAGATCCTTCTATTTCTGATCTACATCGAACAAGAAAAATTCTTGACAGTCTGCTTTCCCCAGCTGCAGATATTGTCAAACATATCTCTCCCAAAAGCTTACCTACTGTGTATCTGGAGCTACTGGAGTCTGTATATGGCTCTGTTGAAGATGGAGATGAGTTGCTGGCCAAGTTTATGAGCACTCTTCAAAACCATGGTGAGAAGCCTTCAACTTATTTGCATAGATTGCAAGTCCTCTTGAGCACAACAATTCGACGAGGTGGCATAACTGAAAGTGAAAGGGATTGTTGTCTTCTGAAGCAGTTTTGTCGCGGCTGTTGGGACAACGGCCTCATCGCTGACCTTCAGCTGGAAAAGAGGAAATCCAATCCACCTTCATTCGCAGAATTGGTAGTGCTCATTCGCACAGAAGAAGACAGAAATGCCTCCAAAGAAGAACGAATGAGGAAGCACTTGGGGCTAAACAAGCATTGTCCTGCTCCTTCAAAATTCAGAACGTCAACCCACCAAATATCTGCACATCCACGCGATGCACTTGATGTTGACCACACTGAAGCAACTCTTATAAAGCAAGTCTGTGATCTCCAAGCTCAAGTAAATTCCCTACAAAAGCATTCTGGCCAGAAGGACAAAGCCATCCATGTGAAATCAGATGAAGTGAGCGCACTGAAGAAGGCTGTCACTGACTTACAGGCTCAGGTCACAGCTATGAAAGCTGCAGCTACTTCAAAGAAGAAGAATGATGTGGACGCAACTGAAATCATTGACTTAAAGAAGCAGATTGCTGACTTGAGAGTCCAAATTTCTGCTCCCGAGATGCCCAGAAACCGATCTGAGAAGCTTCCTCAGTTCACAGATTGCCCCAAGCACAAACTATCTGAATCGGGTACAACAGAGTGGTCCAAAAATGGCCAAATGCCTGACAGCAGACCTCGTCCGGGGTATTGCTTCAGATGTGGGGAAGATGGTCACCTTGCCAACAGTTGTGGTAATGCTCCTGATCCCACTAAAGTTGCAGAAAAACGACACAAACTAAGAGAGCGACAAGCCCAGTGGGATTTGCAACATGCTGCAGCTAGCAAACCTTTAAACTGAGAATGGTCTCTGTAGAGGGGCATACAGAGACCGGACAAGGAAAGAACTGCCCAAAGAAGCCTAGACACTCGTTCAACCAACATGCTTGTAGCAATTCACCTTCATGTAACTTACCAAGAGGGTTAGTGGGAATAAAGTGTACTGCCCAAATTGATGTTGGTGGAAAAGAAGTTTCCTGTCTTTTGGACACAGGATCCCAAGTCACCACAATTCCTTGGTCATTCTATGAATGCCATTTGTCAGATTGTCCTCTGAAGTCACTGAACACCTTACTTGAAGTGGAAGGTGCGAATGGACAAGCAGTTCCTTACCTTGGATATGTGGAACTGATCTTAAAGTTTCCCAGAGAGTTTCTGGGGATAGAAGCAGAGGTACCTACCCTAGCTTTAGTTGTTCCAGATTTGATGAACACACCTCAAGTTCTGATTGGCACTAACTCATTAGATGCCCTTTACCGTGACTACGTCCAGAAGCCTACAGCACACCCTCAATCCAGCTCTCATGGTTACCGTGCAGTGCTAAAAGTTCTGGAAGCAAGACACAAACAAACAAGTGCTGATATGGTGGGCTTGGTGAAATACAAGGGGCGCGTTCCAGAGATAGTACCTGCCAGGAGTACAGTGGTCCTGGATGGACATGTTCTACTAAACAGCCCTCATGTAGAGAAATGGGTAGCTATAGAGTCACCAACCTCGCCCTCCTTACCTGGTGGTTTGCTGGTTGCAAGCTGTTTGCATACTTTACCTTCCAGGACGCACTACCAGTTATCAGTTGTGCTTAGAAATGAAACCCAGACTGATATCACCATCCAGCCCAGAACTATAATTGCTGAGCTGCACGCTGTCCAGAGTGTAATGAAGAGTGAACAAACAAATTCCAGTGCTATGAATGCAAAAGCCCCTTTTCGTTCTGATCTCAGTTTCGACTTTGGAGACTCTCCCTTGTCACCTGAATGGAAAAAGCGGATAACAGATCAGCTGAATTCCATGCCCGAAGTCTTTGCTTTGCACGACTTAGATTATGGACACACTGACAAAGTCACCCATCATATAAAGCTTAGCGACGAGACACCCTTCAAACACAGGGCTCGACCTATCTACCCTCAAGACATTGATGCAGTAAGGAAACATCTGCAAGAATTGTTAGCTGCTGGAATCATTCGAGAGTCAGAATCTCCCTTTGCTTCCCCTATAGTAGTTGTAAGGAAGAAGGACAACTCTGTTCGTCTGTGTATTGATTTCAGAAAGCTCAACTCACAAACCATCAAGGATGCATATGCCTTGCCGAATCTGGAGGAAGTCTTTTCAGTGTTGACTGGCTCAAGGTGGTTCTCTGTCCTTGACTTAAAATCGGGGTATTATCAGATCGAGATGGAGGAAGCTGACAAGAGTAAGACTGCCTTTGTGTGTCCCCTGGGGTTCTGGGAGTTCAATAGGATGCCCCAGGGGATAACCAACGCCCCAAGTACGTTTCAAAGACTAATGGAACGATGTATGGGTGATTTAAACAGAAAAGAAGTTTTAGTCTTCATCGACGACCTGATAGTTTTCTCTGAAAGTCTAGAAGAGCATGAATCACGGCTGTTACAAGTCTTGAAACGACTCAAGGAATATGGATTAAAATTGTCACCTGAGAAGTGCAAGTTTTTCCAGAGCTCTGTTCGATACCTGGGACATATTGTATCTGAGAACGGAGTGGAGACTGATCCGGTGAAAACCGAGGCCCTTAAAACCTGGCCAAGACCCAGGAACCTCAAGGAATTAAGATCATTCCTGGGTTTTTCTGGATATTATAGGAGGTTTGTACAGGATTACTCCAAGATCATCAAGCCTCTTAATGATCTTACAACAGGTTATCCACCACTTCGAAAAGGTCACAGTCAAGACAAGAGCAAACAGTACCTTGACCCCAAAGCACAGTTTGGGGATAGATGGAATCACTCATGTCAACAAGCCTTTGATGAGATCATTGAAAAACTCACTTCTGCTCCTGTTCTAGGATTTGCAAATCCAAAGCTCCCATACATCTTGCATACCGACGCCAGTACCACTGGGCTCGGAGCAGCTTTGTACCAGAAGCAAGAAGGACAGATGCGGGTGATTGCATTTGCAAGTCGAGGATTGACAAAAAGTGAAACCAAGTACCCAGCTCACAAGCTGGAATTTTTAGCTCTTAAATGGGCAGTTACATCTAAGTTTAGTGATTACCTGTATGGAGTGGAATTTGTGGTTGTAACCGATAGCAACCCCTTAACCTACATTCTGACATCTGCAAAGCTGGATGCCACCAGTTATCGCTGGTTGTCAAGTCTGTCCACCTTCAATTTCAAGCTACAGTACAGGGCTGGAAGCCAGAATCAGGACGCTGATGGGCTTTCCCGACGTCCACATGGAGAGCCTTTGGACGATCTGGTGTCCCAGAAAGAGAGGGAGAGGATAAAACAGTTTACCCTTCATCATCTAGATGAAGCCACAGCTGAAGAGTCGGTTATCCTGCCAGAAGCCATAAAAGCCATCTGTGAAAGACATCAGATTAGCGAGTTCCCTAGTCATTGTGGATTGATGAGCCATTCCCTTGCCCTTGTCAAGTCTTTGGCTCTACATGCAAATGTGCTACCTGGTGAGTTTGAACAAGAAGATGAGCATGGTCTCCCTGTTATTCCTTACCTGTCCAAAGAAGAGTTGATGAAGCAGCAGAGGTTGGATCCAGACCTTAAAGTCATAATTGACTGTATGGAGTTAAATGTGAAGCCTCCTTTTCCAAAGAGCCAGTCCCTGGATATTGCCCTGTGGATAAGAGAGTGGAATCGGCTGGAATTGAGAGATGGAGTACTTTACAGGAAGAGGCAAGATCAAGGAACCACCCTTTATCAATTAGCCTTACCTGCTGCTCTGAGAGGAACTGTGTTGAGGAGTTTACATGATGACATGGGGCATATGGGCATGGAAAGGACTCTTGATCTTGTCAGGACCAGATTCTTTTGGCCAAAAATGTTGTTATCTGTGGAAGAGAAAATTAAGACATGTGAGAGATGGTCTGTATGGACTTCTTGTCCTTAGAGCCGGATAAGAGTAATACCAAAGACATATTAGTCATTACAGACCACTTCACCAAGTATGCAGTGGCTCTGCCTACCCGAAACCAGAAGGCACAGACTGTGGCTAGATGCCTATGGGAAAACTTCCTAGTACATTATGGATTCCCAGAGAGATTGCATAGCGATCAAGGGCCAGATTTCGAGTCACGCCTGATTAAGGAGCTGTGTCACACTGTAGGCATACGCAAGGTGAGAACTACCCCTTACCACCCGAGAGGAAATCCGGTGGAGAGATTCAATAGAACCCTCCTCCAGATGTTGGGTACACTCGAAAACAAGAAAAAGTCTTGCTGGAAGGAGTTTGTGAAGCCTTTGGTGCATGCTTACAATTGCACTCGAAATGATGTGACAGGATACACTCCCTATGAGCTTATGTTTGGGAGAAAGCCCAGGCTGCCAGTTGACTTAGCCTTTGGTCTGCCAGTGAATGGACCTACCAAGTCCCACTCTCAGTATGTTAGGGACCTGAAAGAATGTTTGAAAGAAAGCTACGAGATTGAATGCTGCAAAGGTGGCTGATCGTAACAAGGAAAGGTTTGACAAACGTGTGGTGGTTTCTACACTTGAGGAAGGAGATCGAGTCCTTGTGCGCAATGTTAAACTTAGAGGGAAGCACAAGCTCGCAGACAAATGGGAGCCAGATGTCTATGTAGTTATTCGGAAGGTTGCTGGCATTCCAGTGTATGTAGTCCAGCCAGAGGGAAAGAATGTTCCTATCCGCACTTTGCATCGTGACTTGTTACCGTGTGGATTTCTGCACATAGATGAATCTGAAGAGTCACCTAAACAGGGTCTGAATCGTAGACCTAGAACAAGAGCCCACATGGATGCTGAGAAAGCAAAAGAATCAGAATCAGTCAAAGAATGTTCAGATTATGAAGATGATCCTGAGTTTTCTTATATGACTGGAAGAGGATTTGAGATTGACACCAAAATTCTCTCAGGATTAGAATCCAGACCATCAACGAGAACTGTAAGGACTGTAACCAACCTACCTGATCAAGTGCCTGCGGAAGAACCTCCTACAGAACCTGGGGAATACTTACCTGAAAACTCACCTGAAGGAAACTCCTTACCTGTATCAGATCCGGCTGGAACCACTGTGTCTGATGATGAATCTGGAAGGGTAACAGAAACAGCGGAACAAAGGCAGAGAGAAGAACTTCAAGGGTCATCAAGTGAGTTCTCTGAGCAAGCACTGGAGAAAGTGTCCAGCACTAACCAGGAGGAAGGAATGATGATTCAGGATGAGCTGAACATGGAAGTGAATTCTCACCAGGATCAAGAGAAACAAGAGGGTCAAGTGGAAGAGAGCTTTGTTCCAAGACGCTCTCTAAGACCACGAGCACCTCCGAGACGACTTCAGTACTCGCAGTTAGGACATCCTCTTAGTCTAGTTATTCAGTCCTTGTTGACAAGCCTCAGTACTGCTTTTACTACCTCCTTGGATGACTCTGAATCTTTAACCAGAACCTCTAGTCCTGATCCTATTGTGACCAGTCAGCCCCGTACATGCAGAGGGACCTGCATATATTCTGGAGGGGAGGGTGTAACCCAGGTCACTAAATAGTAAAAAAAAAAAAAAAAAAAAAAAAAAAAATTTCTCTTCTTTCTCCCCCTTTAAGATTCTATTTTATTTTTAATATGTAGGAAATGAATATCATAAACTTTACCCAAAATATAATATCGAAAATAAGAGAAATTGATACAAAAAAAATAAAATAAATAATTTTATGTTTTTACGCAAATTTAAACTAGTCAGAGTAATATAAGATCGCTGATTGGGTGAGGTTAGAGGTTAGTCCCGCCCCTTGAAATCGTTAGAGAGACGAAGATGTGAGGAAAAAGTCAAGCAAGTGCGTTTGCTCTACAGAGCTCACAATTAGAGATAAAAACCTGTTAATTGAATGTGAAACTTTTGAAATTGGATTGTATTGATCATAAGATTTGATTGTGGATCATTTCGAGTAGAAGAATAGGAGGAGTAGTGCGAAGAAAAGCGACGTGAATCAGCGTGTTTAATAGAACTTCATTTTTTTTTCTCTCCATTTCTGTATATGGATTATTTTCTCCTTGGCCGGGTTTTTTTCCCCCCCCCTCTTTTCTTTCTGTACGTGTGAACGTTTCTTCTGCTGTTGACCCGAGTTCCAGTGGTTGAGATTGTCATCGAAGAATTGTCCTTGCCTGTTGCTGTGTGCACGTTGCTTGGACTGGCGAGCCATTTCCCATCTGATTCGTACCTGGTAACATTGTTTCAAGTGTGTGAAATACCGATTGGTAGGACAAACCATTTTTTTTTTTTCTTTCTCCCATTATGGACCCGCTGGATTGAGAGACTGATTTTTCATGGACTAAGGGCACTATTCACTTTTTTTTTTTTTTTTTTTTTTTGAATTTGAACTGAGACATTGAATTTGAACTGAGACATTGAATTTGAACTGAGACATTGAATTTGAACTGAGACATTGTCTTTGTTTATTTTTATTTATTCTTTTCATTGGATATTTCAATTGAACAAGACATGTTGTCTATAAGGTGTTAATTTTTTTTTTTTTCATTTTAAGAGTTAAGAAAAAAACAAAAAAAATCAAAATCTTATCTAATACTTACCTTTGAGTGGTTTTTCCCCTTCTTTATTTTTTTTCCTCCAGAGTCGTACTTAGTCTTCTGTAATTGGTCCAAAATTAATTTAAATTGTCTTAAACCTGACATTTTATAAGTGTGCGGATGAGGAAGTAGAACCAGTGATATTGGTTACACATCCATCAAAAAAAAAAAAAAAAGTAATCCATACGACTCCAGGGGGTTAATAAAGGCCTTCTGTAGTGAAGTGATGCATTTTTATAAGAAAAATATCCATATTTAAAACTTTATATATTCAAATAACTAGCTTCCGGCAGACGGCTGTAGTCAATTTTCGGCGGAAAAGTATCCTTTGACCTGACACAAAATGTAATGACAAACGCGGAGGCGCAGAGGATAGAGTTACGGCTCCGGCGAGGTTTTGTTCCGTCCTCTACGCGGTGTCGACTCACACCAGAAGCATTTCAGAAGCGAAGCGGCTGGATTCGTGAGACTACAAGATTTGCCTGTCTGACATTTTTTTCCTTGATTTTTCGTGTTTTTAATGGCTAAATTGTTATATTTTGTCCGGTTTAATTGTGTTTATTGCTATGCCATACTTTATTTTGCTGTAGCCTACAGACGAAGTTAATACACTTAAAAGTCCATTTATGGACAACAAGAACAAAAAGATTTCAAGTTTTTCAACTTCGAATCTCTTGTCATCAGTTTCTGGCCTCCTATGGATGTGAAATGTGAGCGGGAGTTTACACAGGGTGATTATTTTTACTTTATTTTGTATTTGAGCTGCGCATCTTGGATGCGGCGTCCATCAAAAATAGGCGAGGCACCTATCTTTAGCAAAGCGGTGCGGCGAGCCGTTTCTGGGACGCTTCTGAAACGCGGCTGGTGTAAACACAAGCATTAACTAGAGTGCCCGCGGATCAGCTCCGGTAGCCGCGTCGCAGCCGTAGTGTGCTGCAGACGCATACAGTGTAAATAAGGGGTTAATCTTATGGCGCAAGGCATTCAAGGTTGCATTTACTTTAGGAAAGTTATCTAATGTTCACAGTTTGTTAGTTAGCTATCCAAAAAACAATATAGAGGAGCTTCTTTACTGTTTGAATAAATTTGCCATGAAGACAAGTGTTTATGAAAACTACCTTATGTGCAATTGAGTTGTATACAAACATTTCAGTTTTTGTGTGTAATTATTATACCTGAAAATAACCTGTAATATTATAGTAATGCACCAAATGAGAGGGTTTCCTTTAGAGATTTAGTTTAATTTTTTTCCCTTAAGAAAACCAAGTATCATTATTGGCAGATAACATTCTGAATAATCAGCTATAGATATCGGTGGAGAAATTTAGTATTTTGCATTGCTAATTAGAATCAAACAATACTTTAATAAAATTATTGCAGTTTTGAACTCATGGATCTGGGGCCGTATTCACAAACCATTTTATCTTACCACTAAGAGTTCTCCTAAATGGCAGTAAAAGTTCTTTGCTAAGAGTTTTCTCTTAAAACTTATTAACAAAGCTACTGAGACCAACTTTAACTAGGGAATAGAGAGAAGTCTTAAGCTAAGAGAAAGGGCGGGGTTGACCTCGTTGCTATGGAGTATACACACAGTGATTGGCTGATGGGGAGGAGTTTCTGTCAGCAATTTAATCATAGAAATATTGTAGAATGAGGTGTCATTTTTCCATATACAAATAAAGATTTTAAAATAAAAATGTTGCCATATTCAATTAAAGGTTTTAAAATGTAGGGTAAGTGTCACTAATTAAACTAGTATATGTTCAGCTAATTGTCTGCATCTCTCGAATTCAAGTGACAAATTATTTTTTATAAACAAAGTTTTGGAGGAGTACATTCAAACGGTCTATCTAATCAGTTCGAGAGGAGGTATATATGAGAGCCGACTCACATAATTACCTCGACAGTTTTCTGTATCCCTCCGCCAACCCGTTCCTCACTCTCGGCTGGCTGGGGATACAAGGAGAACTCTGGATGTGGGCAAAATTCCAAGCTTGGAGCCCTCGATCCCCTTGGACAGCACACCAAATACGCTTATCATTTGTAAGTGTGAACTAGTGAAAATAACTGCCACAGGTAATCAGGCATTATTATTAATTTATTTATTAAAGATTTATTTTTGGCGTTTTTATTGTAGATTCAAATCTATAAATCAAAATATGTATTGCATTTATGAAGAAAAGGCGCAGCACCCAAGGCTCTATCGCTATTGCCTCAATGGTGTTCAGTGTCTTTGGGCGGATTGCTAAGGTGGATTGGCACCAACAATCATTTTAGGACTGTTTGTGATTTTGTCTTAGTGACTTAGGACCTACTCCTAACATTTCACAGATTTAGGAGCTAGTTTTAGCGCTAAAATGCTTAGTGAAATACTCTTAGAGCAAAAATTTAGAAGTCCTAAAATTAGGACTGACACCCATTATTTTTAAGAGTTTCTCTTAAATCGGCAAATTAGGAGCTACTTTTAGCCTCAAGATGTTTCGTGAATACGGCCCCAGATCAGGTCAGATGACTTTGAAATCACCAGAAATGTCAAAGATACAAAACTGAAGCTTAAAACTAGCAGGGAGACTCTGACACTGAGCATCAGAAGTGAACGTTAATAAAGAGGTATATTTCTGAAAAATGAGGTACAAAACAGAGGATGCAAAGAAATACAACACTTTGAGACACTCCAGTGATTTCTAAACCACTGCTGCTTATTTAAAAGTGGATTGATCAAAGTTTCCAAGTGCTATAAGGATGGTGTTGCTCTAATTTTGATGATAATTCTGAGAAAAAGAATCTTTCATGACTGATTTTTATGCGAAGCTAGTCCATGCAGTTTCTCAGGTGGGACAATGTTAGCTTAGACAACGCAATTCAGATTCACAATATAACAGAAGCATCCAGTTCATGGCTGTCCTGTCATAAGGCAAGCTCACACTACACAACATTTTGACTAGATTTTGCCATTTTAGACAGATTCTAACAGGTCTGCAACAAAACCCCCGGATCGCGGCCAAATCAGTGCTCGTTGCGATTGCTGATGCTCGCTGTGCAATGCAATGACAAGGCAGAACTAATCCAGCCAATCACAGTGCAGATGGAATAAACGGAAAAATCTTGTAATGACTTGCATGAATTTCTTGTGTGAATTTATGTGAGAATTTTTTTTTCCCTCTGTTGGACAGTGAATACTTACTTTATAGTTGAAAAATAAAATAAAATAGTAACACTCAGGGCTGGACATTAACTTTTTTGCTCATCAGGCTAGTGGTTTTCCAAAGTTACTAGCCATTCAGCATTTTCACTGGCCACAATTTTGACATCAATACCATGGGGAAAAATCAGCATATAGATATTTTTAATATTATCTCATAATTTGGGCTGCTCTCACTTTAAGACCTGAGGCACGGATCCATTATACAATTAAATGTGTTTTCTTTCTCAACTGTTTAGGTTCACTTTAAACATAGCTAACTGACTGTGTCTATGTGAATAATCGCCAAGACATTTTCACATTATTTTGTGTGTATTTTGACTGTTTAAGTACAATAATCAACACAATTTAGTACTGAGAGGAGGCTTTGAGTGTGCACACTATGAGTGTGAACACAAAATCTGCAGGAATGAGTAAAATTATGCACAATACGTAGATATGTATCAAAAAATTCTAGATTTTTGACAACACTACATTGCACTTCGTTTTTATTTCAGATACCTTTTTAAAAGTCTACATTTGAAGAATGTATATATTACATATAAAATTCAACCCACTAAAGTGGCTAACAGGAGTGACTGTGGCGGGTTGGCAGTTGTTAACGTCAAGCCCCGATAATACTTACACTTACCTACAACAAGGTTTCATCTGTTAGTTACTAACAATGTGCAATATACGTTCATAGCATTTATTAACCTTTGTTAATGTTAGTTAATAGATATACATTTGTTCATTGTTTACGTTAGTTAAGAGTGCATTAAAGGATTAGTTTACTTCAGAAAATTAGAATGAACTAATCCTTTAACAAATACAACTGTTGATTTAAAAAAATGTGTCAGTAAATGTTGAAGTTAACATGAGCCAAGATAAATAGATGCTGTGGTAGTACTGTACATTGTTAGTTCATGTTAACTAATGTAGTTAATGTTAACAAATGAAACCTTATTGTAAAGTGTTACAAAAAATAAAACAAAATAAAATATAATTCAGCATTGTCACCAATCCAAACACAAAAAGGAAATTTAAAAAAACTTAAAAGAGTTGTAATTTTAAAAATTGGGAGGCGGGTCATACAAGTGGATTGATGAAAGCTCATTGGTACCTGATGCTGTCAATCAGTTGCTGATGCTCCTCGGTGAGCAGTATTTCTGGAAGTGTGGATGCTAACCCCTCAACATCCCTCTCATTTGCATACTGCTTCAGCAAATCAAACAGCCTCTCTTTCACCTCAGGCTCCTCCCCTAAAATCTCCTCAACCTATAAAAATTCAGAACAGACAATTTTACGCTATCAATTTTTAGTGTGAAGTGCTATTGAAAACTGTTTGGGGTTTGAGTTGCAGTTTAAAGTGTTAGTTCACCCAAAAATGAAAATAATGTCATTAATTACTCGCCCTCATGCCGTTTTACACCCATAAGACCTTCGTTCATCTTCCGAACACAAATTAAGATATTTTTTGATGAAATCCGATGGCTCAGTGAGGCCTCCATAGCCAGCAATGACACTTCCTCTCTCAAGATCCATTAATGTACTAAAAACATTTTTAAATCAGTTCATGTGAGTACAGTGGTTCAATATTAATTGAACCACGTGACTTTGGCGCTCCGACCCGCTGAATTGACACGCTGATTCATTATGCTCCAAAGCTTCCTGAAGCAGTGTTTTGAAATCGGCCATCACTATATAAGTCGTTTTTTTTTTTTTTTTTTTTTGCGCACCAAAAATATTCTCGTCACTTTATAATATTAATATTGAAGCACTGTAGTCACATGAACTGATTTAAATATGTTTTAGTACATTAATGGATCTTGAGAGAAGAAGTGTCATTGCTCACGGAGCCATCGAATTTCAACAAAAATATCTTAATTTGTGTTCCGAAGTTAACGAAGGACTTGCTGGTGTGGAACGGCGTGAGGGTGAGTAATTAATGACAGAATTTTCATTTTTGGGTGAACTAACACTTTAACCATTTTTACATGCCTTTAAGACTGACCTTCTTGTTGAACTCCAGAGCTTTGTGCTTGCGGTCCTGCCTCACGATGTCTCCGCTCTGATACGTCTCTTTCATGCTGCTGCTGGTGCGTTTCTGCCAGCGGTTCATGCGGAGCACACCCAGACGCAGTGTACGTCCCTGAGAGGCCTTGATCATGGCCGCCGCCGTCTCGTGATGTTTCACTGGAATCCCATTCACCTCCATTACATAGTCTCCAGCTCGCAGTCCGCTCCGGCCGGCTGGAGAGTTGGACATGCAGTCCTCCACCAGCAGGGGACTGTCTCCCACTATGGTGAAGCCAAAACGACCATCAGGCCCTGGGGCAATGTCCATCTGTAGTGCAAGTTTTTGCAAAGCAAAAGCAAAGGAAAATGAAGAGAGATCTGAATTATCTTTAAAACAACAAGGGTACCTTGATTGCATATGCAATGTCAGTTTTGTTATTAACAGTAAAAATATAACATCAACAAAAACAAACTGACCTGTTCAATTCTAGACACGACTCCGATGCTGGGCGGCACAGTCTTGAGGGTCTGAGCCAAAGCGATGAGAGCTTTGGTGCTGAGGGTGGAGACGTTCTGCCCGTCGATCTCCAGAACCTGGTCACCTGGCTGCAGCCCGGCCATGTAAGCACTGCTGCCCTCCACCACAGAGAGGATGTAACTGGGTCCATCTCCACCCAGCTTAAAGCCAAATTCCTCTGGCCAACCATGGTTATTTGCTGGAAGGCCCAGTTCTGGAAAAAGTCAATAAATTAGTTCTCGGACACATCTGGGGGGACATTACGGTCACGTGTTTGGCACTTATAAGATGATCAGCTGTCCTTCCTATCTCAGGCGTCTTACATTACGGACATTGCAGTTCATTGCTCTGTTCACATCTGCAGTCCTCATGCCTCCTGCAGCAGGACTATGGCATGTTCAAACAGGTGATCAGGGACCCTGGGCATCTTTTTCCTGGTGTTTTTCAGAGTCAGTAGAAAGGTCTCTTTTGTGTCCTAAGTTATTGGGACTATGACCTTAATTGTCTACCGCCAAACTGTTAGTGTCTTAAGGACTGTTCCATTGGTGCATGTGCAAGAATTGTTTATGGTTCATTGAACAAGCATGAAAAACAGTGTTCAAACCCTTTTAAATAAAGAGCTGTAAAGCTCAAAATTATCTTTAAAATACAGAATCTTGAAAAGGGTACGATATTTATATATAGCCAATATATAAGCAATATATACACATGTGTGCAGAATTATTAGGCAAGTTGATTTTCTGATAATATGTTTTTTCCAAGTACATTTTACCAATTCCAAACCACATCAATCTTAATAACTACTATTAATTTTGTATTTAATCATTTATAAGTGATATATAATTGTTCATGAAGGCTGGAAATGAAAAACACCTTATTGAGGTGTGCATAATTATTAGGCAGGTTTTCTTTTACAGATAAAATGAGCCAAAAAAAAGTATTAAATGCTCATGAGAAGGATGCAATACTAATAAAATACTAGAAATTGCAGTTAAGGCATGACCATTGGACAGTTAAATGCTCATTGGGTCAGACAAAAACAGGTGGAGAAGAAAAGACATGTTAACTGCAAAAGAATTACAAATTAAGGTAAAGAATTAAGTGTGAAAACATCAGGAACCCTTTAGTCTCCAGCACCACCATTTTCCAGAACTGCAACTTACCTGGAGTCTCCAGAAGTGTGAGGTGTCAGGATCTCAGACTTAGGTTAGGTGAAGAATCCTAAAAAATGACCCAGTCTTAATAAGAATCACAAGCTGAAGTGTTATAAAATACATGACTGTTTATTATAGGCTTTATAGACCGACAGATTGAGAGTGACTCTCGAAGGACCAGCACCACATCCTCTTGTATCACTGTTTGAATTTATCTTTCAGAATCTTGCTGTAAGTTATGAAAGATTATTTTTATTGCATATCTGCAAGACAGACTTTTCAGGATTGGAGATGGACTAAAAATTATCTTCTGGAAGATAAATTCTTCAAACAGTGATACAAGAGGATGTGGTGCTGGTCCTTCAGGAGTCACTCTCAATCTGTCTGTCTATAAAGCAATAATAAAAAAAAAACAGTCTTCATGTATTTTACAACACTTTTCACTATATATAGACTTTTTAGTCTGAGTTAAATCTCTTTTTTGGCTCATTTTGCTTGTAAAAGCAAACCTGCCTAATAATTATGCACACCTGAATATAAGGCATTTTTCATTTCCAGCCTTCATGAACAATTATATATCACTTATAAATGATTACAAATTAATACAAAATTAATAGTAGTTATTAAGATTGATGTGGTTTGGAATAGGTAATTGTCACTGGGGAAAAAATGATCAGAAAATCAACTTGCATAATAATTCTGCAGACAGTGTAGAATTCTGTCATTGTGTGACCTAATAACAGATGATAAAAGAAAGAAGAAAAAAAAGATCGAGCAATTACTTCACGCACCAATATTCAATGGGAATTCTCTCAGGACGTTAGGGTTTGGGTCTGTGGAAGTGAAGAAACACAATAATTTGCTTAAGTATATGTATGCATTATATATTACCATATTATATAAGGTAAAATGGCATAAGAATTGTCTATAATCTGGAGAAAAATAAATTGTACTAATATATCTCACATCACATCTAAATTATTTAAAAAAAAATATATATGATCTTTAATATAATATAAAAAATACAAGAATATTTTCCTCAGTTCTGAATAATAACTTGAAGGCATCTGACTACGGCACTGCAGTCACCGCCTTACAGAGCTCCATGTTCTGCTTGAGGAACTTACAGAAATCTTTGGAGGCACTGCGGGATCCCGATCGGCTTTGGCGAAGAGAAAAACGGCCCTTCTGGCTCTTCAAAAATCTTCTCATCATGGTTTCTGGGTCTTCTGAGTGGTGTCAAAGTCAAGCTCTAAGAGGTCACATCAGGTCAGCACCTCATCGCCCTCCTCAACAAGTCACTGCATTTTTTTTTACCAAAAAGCCTTCAGTGAAGGAATCGATCCAGCAGGTTTAGCCTCCATTGAGGATCTTTCAATGAAGATATAAGTCCAGTGTAGATCAAGAGAGCGCTGTCAAGCTCTCTGCAGCCGTGGCTCTACATCTCCACTGAGTTGGTCCAGTCCTAACCCTCTTGCAGAGCACCGAGCAGAAATCTGGGACAAGCTAGCTGGGTCTTTTAATGATTCTTTTGCAAGAAAAAGGTACAGTGAAGCCCCATTTTTCTATAAATACCTCCCTCTCCCTCTCTCTCTCTTTCTCTCTGTGATGCTGGTGGATTGGGCCCTCTCTCAAGGCTGAGGACTGACCCAGAAACTGCCTGTCAGAGCAGCAAAGGACGGCGCTCTGATTAGAGATCCTCAGAGATCCTGTGGTACAGTTAGATTGAGTCTGGTACATTTAACTCCAATTTCCTATTCTATGAAGCTGATCCATTCTTCCAACTGTTCCTTATGCAGCACAAAAAAAAAGGTCTCAGAACACCAGGAATGGTTAACCTCCAACACTGCAATGAGAGGTATGATTTAATATGATATTAATAGCATTTACAGCATGACGTCAGAAAGTAATGAGGAGATCTCTGGCGCTCAGGGCTGGTAACCAGAAGGTTGCTGGTTTGACCTCCACAAAGAAAAAGCAACAGCCCAATTGTGCCCTTAACCTCAGAAGTAAAGTACAGTGGAGTACTTTATTTACTTCCCTGTACATAAATATACTGCAAGTAACTTTGAATAAAATGGTGAATCTCCTAAAAATGTCAACAAAATGAAATAAAACAAACTTAAAATTTAAACAAAACAAAAAAATAAAACTAAAATAAACAAATCAATAACATATAAAACAAAAGGAAACATATATATGAATTTTAAACAAATTAAAAAATAAAATAAAATAAACTGTCAAGTAAAATCAAAACAAAAAAGAACATTATATACATTTTAAACAAAACAAAAATATTATTAATTTATTTATTAATTTATATAATATATAAAACTAAACAAAAGCAAAAAGAAAAATATATGAAAATGAAATGAAACAAAAAATAAATAAAACTAAAATAAAACAAAATTCAAGTAAAATCAAAAGAATTAAATATATAAAATTTAATCAAAACGTAATATATAAAACTAAATAAACAAAAACAAATACATAATTTTTAAACAAATTAACTAAAATAAAATAAACAAGTCAAGTAAAATCAAAACAAAATAATATATAAATTAACAAAACAAAAACATTATATAAAACTAAACAAAAAACAAAAACATATAAAATTTAAACAAAAAATAAATAAAACTAAAATAAACAAGTCAAGTAAAATCAAAAGAATATATAAAATTTAATCAGAACAAAAAATGATATCAAATTAATAAAACAAGAAATATATACAATTTAAACAAAAAATAAAATATAAAACTAAACTAAATAAAACAAAAAAAATAAAAACAGTCAAATAAAAAAATAAAATGAAAATATTGTATTATAATAACAAGAAAGATATTTTGTACAAGATATTGTGCTTAATTGTAAAAAAATAAAATAATAATTAATAATAATAATAATAATAAATATATATATATATATATATATCAATGGTCCTATTACAAAAATACAAAATAAAATACAATCTTATTTGTATGTTTTGATAGTGGGGTGAAATGTGACCTGAATATCTATAACTGTCCAGTGAGATTTAACAAAATGAACACTTGCTGGCTATAATGAAGGGTTAACAATGTAACAACATAAAACGGTGTGTGTTAAAAGGCATTTGATGCTAAAAGATGAGTCTTGATAAGCTTGTTTAATATCACTCTGAAACATATCGAGCCAGAGGGCTTATATGTTTTTCAACGGATCAGTAACAAGTCAGGTCAGGGATTCAATTATAGCTTGAAAATAAAGGACAGATGTCATTATATATGGGCATATGTGAAGGCCTGAAGGGCCAAAGCACTCCAGCATCTGATGGGAGGGAGAACAGATAGAGTCAAGGTGACCAGAGCTTCATAATGCCCCCGATCTGCCAGAATGAAGTGTCTACTACTGCCTCTATCTATCGCTTAATGAAAGAACAGAGTGGAAAAATACATCAACCTCATACTTGCCTTACTAAATCTCAAGACGATAGAAGCCATGTAGACTGGTATACTGAAACACACACAAGTGTATATCAATCAGTCTCAAGTTCAATCTTTTGAGCTTTCTATTCATCAAAGGAACAATATATCACAAAAATATTAAGCAAATATATTAAGCAACTGTTGCTTAACATATTAAGCCAACATTGATAATGATAATTAAATGTTTCTAGAGCATCAAATCATCATATTAGAATGATTTCTGGAGGATCATGTGACACTGAAGACTGGAGTAATGATGCTGAAAGCTTTGTCAAAATGTAGTTCACAATATTGGGTATTAGGACTGGACAAATGTTTATTTATAGCTGAACTGTGTAATTTCTCTTCCACAAGCATCGGTCTTATCTTGGTCTCAGACTAAAAGGACTCTGCATTTTATTTCAATACCAGTCAAGACCACAACTGCGGGAAAATCGCTAAATTGCAGTTTTCAATTGATTGGTAACAGCTCTGTATAGTGTCTTATTATTCTAATTGTAATTATTGATTAAAAATAAGACATTTCTCAGGCAGTAAATGTGGATCTTTCAGATAAATTTGAGGAGTGCTAGTCTTATCTTGGTCTTGACTTGGTCTCGGTTTTACCGGTCTTGACTGCAACACTACTGTTCAATCAAACCATCCCAAACTCACATTGTTGCCAATGTTGTGTCCAGCTGGCCAAACAAATAAAATGACATTTCGTAAGCATCATAGAGCCACAGTCTTTGCTCACAGCTCTCTCTGCATCTCCACTGGAAAAGGAGAAAGTATTTTAACATTGAAAAATGACAGACTTCAACTTTAAAAGGAAAAATGGAAATATGGAAAAAAATGGAAAGGAAATATTACGGCACATGCTAGTCGATGAGTTGAATCAACTCCACAGCAACTACATAAATTTATCCACTAACCGTTCAGAAACGTCCAGATGCATTCTAAAAGTTGTAGCTTCTTCCTGAGTCTCTCCATCAGTGTCCGTCTCCGGTTTGAACAATGTAAGGCTGAACACTGTTACTGACAATTGGCATTTTGGCAGCGTGAGATTCTTCAGTTTTGTTGTTGTTGAGCAACCGAAGCACGAGATGTTAAAGCTCCGCCCTCTTCTGGAAAGGGAGCAGCAGCTCATTTGCATTTAAAGAGAAACACACAAAAACCGTGTGTTTTTGTTCACACCCAAATAGGGGCAAATTTGACAAGCTATAATAAATGATCTGTGGGGTATTTTGGGGCATTTAAAGGGTCATAATAGGCCACTTTTTATACAACTTATTAAACAGTGAATTATACATGTTAACATTACCACTGTGGTTAAAAAATGCTTACTAACCTTGACTGGGCAAAATGATATCCAATTTTTCTACTCCTGTCTGGATTATGACCTTTGAAATAGCAGAAAAGCACTGTCTCCTATGCAGGTATTATGTCAGAAAGTTATAACTGAAAGTTTATTGAAATTCCTATTGAAAAAGAACACATTTAGACATATTCAGCTCAATTTCTGATTTTAAAGTCTTGTTCAATAGACTTCCATGTGATTTTTATTTGTATTTGTCAACTGGGGGATGAAATATGTCAGAGACGCTGTCAATAAAGCTTAACATGCTTTCTGCGCACAGAATATTCCTTTTATGAGACGACTGTGCAAATTGTGCATTAGTAAATATGCAGAAATGAGAACTGATCAATGACTGAAAAAATACAGAGGTGCATAAAAATATATTTCATATTTTGTACTTTCATTCCCTGCCAGTTGTTCTATTGGTGGCAACATGTTATGTTACATATTCATGATGAGTAGATGATAGTCGTATATGATTATATGCCATTCAGCAGGAGAGAAATGTCGTTATGCCGGCATCACTGCCATGAAAGCTGTACAATAAATCTCGGTGTGTAATATCTGTAATCAAATGGCTGTACTGTCCATTGAAAATGGCATAGTAGCTCATTAGTATAACCTGCAGCTTGAAACCCAAACAAAGTTTTTAACACTGAAATGTTCCATAAGCAAAATTTATGAATCCATCAGGCCTTTCTCATGCAGTGCAAAACATGTGGAATAAAGTCTCACAGAGAACGGAAATGCTACACCACCGCTGTTAAAAGATATTAACTTAACGAAACCTGCGTCTTATACCACTACCACAGTCTGGATTTCCATTTCGTCAGGTGAAGCAATGACATACTGCTCCTCCTGCTCAATTGGCTCAATGTTCTCGGATGTTACCATGGTAACTGTGGTATGGGGCGCCTCGACGGCGCCCTCTGTTGTCGTGGTAAGGATTGTGCCGTCGCTAATGGCATTTGCAAGTGTCATTGCCACCTGTTCGGTCAAACTCTCTGGTGTGGCGATTGTGATGGTGTCTCCGCAGTCCGAGATGCCGGGGGTTTCGTCGGCAGCCACGTTACGCACGATGATCTGGTGGCCTCCGTGTGATTGGCTCACGATTTGCTGCACAACCTTCATGATGTGACTGTCCATCTGAAGTCAGACACATTGAGGAATGTGGTTATTCTATTTGGCTCATAAAGACTTTTTTATCTTGCTAATATTTGCTTTAAATTGATAAAAGTGAAAAATTACCTGGTGCTGATTGTCTTGAATTATTGCCACTTCCTCCCCTTGAGCTGCTTCCTCAGCTGGTGCCTGCAAAAACAAACACAAAATCTGTATTGTTAGCAAAATTATAGTGACTGTACTGCAACAACTAACCTCTCAATGGATAATTTTTTTGGCAATCCATTTTATTATTCTATTCAAAGGTTTGGGGCCAGTATGATTTTTTTAAAGAAATTTATATTTATATTCAGCAAGGATGCATTAAACTGAAAATTTATCAAAAGTGACAGTAAAGACATTTATAATGCAACAAAAGATTTCTATTTCAAATAAATTCTGTTCTTTTGAACTTTCTACTTATCGAAAAATCCTGAAAATTATTTGCACAAAAACATGAAGCAGCACAACTATTTTCACTAATATTTAAATTAATAAATGTTTCTTGATCATCAAATCATTATATTAGAAATATTTCTGAAGCATCATGTCACACTAAAGACTGGAGTAATGATGCTGAAAATACAGCTTTGCATCACAGGAATAAATTACATTTTAAAATATATTCACATAGAAAACAGTTTTAAATTGAAATATTTTATATTTTTATAAATTAAAAATATTATATAGCCTTGGTGAGCATAAGAGACTTCAAAAATATAAAAAATCCTTTCCTTCCCCAAACTTTTGTAGTGTAAATAATGGTGAAAATATATTGCAAATATATATTTGTATACATGTAATGAAATTAAAATATAAGAAACTAAGTTACACTTAATTTTAAGGTGTCCTGGTTATGGTGTATTTACACATTTAAGTACTGAGTAATATCAATTAACAACATGTACTTCCTATAGGGTTAAGGTTAGATTATGGGTTGGTTTAGGGTTAATTGCATGTAATGCATAATTTACTGTTATTACTACAGTAACTACCACTGCAGAATAAAGTGTTACCGAAAACTTAGACAAAACCAATTAAAAAGAAAAATTAAGACACATAAAATTGGTTGGATTATCATCAAATTCTTACGCACATTAGATGCACATCAAGTCACATAAGCAGCATACAGTAACACATGTGACATTTACCCCTATGATATATTCCTGAGTGTCGGCCACTACTGAGGAGAACTCCACCAGCACAGCATGAGGGTCGTCCGATACGATAGTGGTGGAGACGTTCTCAGCAGTCACCTCCTGCTCCTCAGAGCTCCCTGTGTTTTCAGAGTCCTTCTGCTGTGCAGCAAAACAGCCTCCTGACCACACACACACACAAACATACAGTCATTATGAATGACAACTGTAAAGGGCTGGGGGGGGGGGGGGGAAATCGCTCTCCAAGTGATTCCAACGATGTCGTACCTCTACGTCGTTATTGTTATAGTGTGGACTATTTTTAAAATCATTTATTATCCTTGGTGTGAATGGGCCTTAATGATGTCTATAAATAGCTTAAGGGTGCTCTAAAGCCAGGCACACATTTAACAACTAGCTAAAACATTTTAAGACTGTGCTCAACATACAAACGATTGTTTCCTGCGACTGAAGCAGATTTATATACTTTCACACGGAATCTGAACACAGACTGTAATCGCAGACTGAACGCAACTGGCTCTGACTGGACGTGTTTGAGCGCGATCAGTCATAAGTATCAATTTACATTCATAATCGGCCTTACAATCGTTAAGTGTGTGCGCGGCTTAAGCGATGTCACGCGTTTTAAGGCCAAAACATTTTTTGTCACATACATCAAACATCTCCTCACTATCCGCTAGCTGCCTGTCCCCTGAACACACTGTAAAAAAACGCAGTCTCTGTAGTCACCACAAGCTCCAAAAACGGCAACAAAAACAAACTGGTGCAGTCTGGACCACTAAACATAATAAACATGCTCCAGCCAATAACCGACAATCAGCGTCAATACGCAAGCTTCTTACATTTTAAATGTGCGTTCATGACCGTTTCAGGAAGCACGGAGGGGAGGGGCAGGAGGAGAAGGAGGGAGGATCTAGCTAGCCTCTGTTTTGTTTGACAACACTTCGAACGTCAACAGGAAGTTACATCCACCCAGGATCGCTTAGAGCACCTTTAAAAGTGTCTCTCAAGTGTCCTCTCGTTTTCGAGCGAAATTATAGTTTTGTTTTTTTTGTATCTCAGCAGCCTCTGATAAGTCTAAAAGGTGCCGCAAGCGATTTCTGAGAAACACTGTTGATATCTGAAAACAACCCAAACAAACACATGCCTCCCTTTATTGCTCTGCCTACAAAACGTACAAACACACAATGCAAGAATGGATGTCTCTATTATAGATGAAGCGAAGCAAAACAACGCCAGAGTTTGTTGTTCGTCGCCAGCAGCACAGCAGCTCTAGACAAACAATGACACTCAAAACTGTCCTGTTACTAAAGCTAATATTACTACAACGGCATAACTTGGTTCTGTGAAACGTCACAAAACCAATGATACTCACTCACGTATGGAGCAGAAACAACGCAACCTCTGCGTCCATTTTCAGGCCTCCCCACTTCGGTCTCTCCAGCGCTGGAAAGCTTTTCTAATATAAACACGGGTCCTAAAGCCCTTGCCTGATCAGAACCCTTCTTTTTCCAGTGATCTTCCTCTGATCTTTTGTAATGTCTCTCAGCCATCTCTCTTTCTACAGTCTTCAAATCTCCCTCTTGCTCACTCTCTCTCCTCCTCCGTCATGAGTGGACACGCCCCCTATTGCTGATTGGCTACATGTGTGTTGTGCTAGTCCGATCCACTTTCAACAGGGTTTCTCAGAAATCACTTACTGTACCTTATCAAAATACAAATATGTGCCTCAAAAGGCTTTGAATTCCATTGTTTGTTTGAATAAAATACATGAATACAAATGAGCTCAATGCAAAATAGCAATAAAAACACTTATGCTATCCATACACAGAATCTGTCCCTAAGAAAGATTTATAGATTTTGTAGCTTATATTTAAGACTTTTAATATTCCAGAAAACATGTTATATTCATGCTGACCTTGTTTAGTAGTTGTCTTATTGGTGTGTTTTAATTCATTTGACTGATTAATTTATAATAGTTCTACATATTTACAAACCTTTAGCTCGCAGGTGGCGGTTCAGCGTTCCATGCTCAGCAAAGCCCCGCCCACATTTCGAGCACTTGAAGGGTTTTTCTCCCGTATGATGTCGGATGTGACGCACTAAAGCGCTCTTTTCCCGGAAGCCACGGGAGCAGTGCGGACACACGTAAGGCTTTTCATCTGCATGAGTGCGATGGTGGACCTGCAGAGCATTCTGGAACACAACGGATACGAGTCAGCGTGAAACGGAAGTTGTGATAGTCTTTTCTTCCCTATTGTGACGTATATTGTGACGAGTAAAGCGGCTTCTTGAACAAGGCAAAATATAGCAAAAAAATATATAAGATAAAAATATATATCTCGATTTTGTCCATTAGGAATTGATTGGATGGTTGTTTTTTGCTATTACTGTGATCTCATGTAAGTGACAGGTTTTCTAGCGCCCTAGCACCAATAAATTGTTCATAATAAATACTGCAATATTCCATTTAAAAAAAGGCAGTTTTAATTTTCATGGTGACTTTACAGATGACACTATGTTTCCATCCACCTACTGTATTTTTATGTGCATTTTGGGATATAGCATAAAAAAACAGCAAGATTGAGAATGAGATAATTTTATCCGATAAGAAAACATGCATAAACTATGATGGAAACACATTTATCAAATAAATACCTTGATGTGCAACAAAAAACTCACATGATAACATAACATGACAGCATTTATTGTGTTTCGTCTGCCACTCTGTGACACAAGTCATTTATGATGGAAGTAAAAGAGCCACAGTTTCTTCCCTAATTGCAGCAACTTCCAATTTCATTACAGATATTTTGCGCCAATTTCCCAGGAAGTAATGATTTTGTTCTCGTGAACACATGGGATAAAAATGGTGCTTTATTCAGAGACGATAAATTAGCAATTTTGAATGGAAACATAGCTACTGTTTAAACCCAAGGATTGTGTTTTGCGTATTGTTCTTCTGTGGTGTCTCACCTTGGTCTTGTAACTCTTGTCACAGAAGCTGCAGTGGTACGGCCTCTCGTCCGAATGAGCTCTCATGTGTTCCCGCACATGTCCGATGGCTTTAAACTGTTTGCCGCACTCTCCGCATTTGTACCGCCGCTCGCTGATGTGCGTCTCCATGTGTTTCTTCAGCACGTAGCCTGTCAGGAACTCCTTCTGACATGTTAAGCACTTAAATGGCTTATAACCTGAGAAAGGAAAAAAATACACATTTGAAAAAAGTTTTTATAATTAGGTCCAACTTTATATTAAGTGTCTTTAACTGCTATGTACTAACATTTAGATTAATCATTTGATACAATACATATTATTGTGCAGATACATGTATTTACATTATATGTATTTATATACACCTGCAGGTAATTACAGAAGTAATTAATTTCTGTAATTATATTTATAAATATAGCTGCGAGCAGCAATTATTGGGGTTCAAGCACTTTAAGGCCTTTAAGCATATGCGTAAATAGGTATTATGTTTTATTTAGCAAGCCTGTAACCACTTAGATTATAGATGTAAAAGGCCATTTACAGCCAATACAGGAAAATTACCTTAGGAAATTTATGGTTTATAAAGCTTTTAAACAGTTATCGAGGTAGAGCCAAAAACCTAGGACTAGTTCACCAAAGTTGGTTTTTGAAATAATCTCCAATATTTAACGAAAGATTCGTTGAACAGCAATGGTCCTATAGGCAAAGTTGCTCAGAATGAGGAGTTCTACCACGTAAAAGTTTCAGCCCTCAAATCCAGCCCTCAAAGTTTCAAGTCTCTATGACTTATAGTTTGGTCTGCCCGATCAATTTTAGGGGGGAATGCTGATCCTTGGAAAACGTAATAATTACAATAGTGTTTCAGCGCTACATGCTTGAACCCCTAATTACAATGTTACTGCTTAGTCCACCCAACCAGGCCACCAAACTTGTCCCTAACCTTACCCGTATCCCACCTCAATAGCAGCAAAAGTGATTTGCAAAACAACATGAACAAAATAAATTCATTGTACCTAACTTTTTTTTTGATGCAAGTACATCGTAGTTAAAGACACCTAATATAAAGTGTGACTCATAATTACATAAGAGAATCAGCTATTATACAACATTTAATAAGAAGGCCTCTGTGGGAAATAATATAGATTATAAATGAAGAAATAGCTTTAAATGGGGCCTACCAACATGCCCTTTGACATGGACCCTCAGGTAGGCCAATGTCTTGAACATGCGCTCACAGTGCGGACATTTGTATAATTTTGACTCAACAGGTTCTTCTTCCTTCACAGATGAATCCTACAATGGATAAAAACAGTTTGAAGTCTCATTTGTGTTGTTCTGCAATTTTATTGTAATAAAACATCTTACAGCGTCCTTAGAAACTCACCTGCGTCTCTTCGGACATGGTCTCCACACACTCTTCTGTCACCTGGATGTCAGTGAGTCTGGCCTCGGCCTCGGGAGCCTGCAGGATCGCTTTAGGTGATCGAGCCTCTGCCTGCTCAGCTGCCTCTGTGGCTTCGGTCTCCAGCGCGATGCCAGAGTTGATGATGGCCTGGCAGATTAGATTGTCGGCTTCAACCACAGTCGCGGTTTGAGGCTGAGACACCACCTGTTACGGACATAGGAAATACATAATTCTAGTGCAGAAAACAGCCTTAAAAAAGCAACAACTTCTGAATATATGCTACCATTCAAAAGGTTGTGTCAGTAAGATTTTTTTAATGCTCACCAAGGCTGCATAAAAAATACAGTAAAAAAGTCATATTGTGAAATAGTATTACCATTTAAAATAACTATTTTCTTTGTGAATATATTGTGAAATGTAATTTAATCCAGTGATCAAAGCTGAATTTTCAGCATCATTACTCCAGTCTTCAGTGTCACATGATCCTCCAGAAATTATTCTAACATGATGATTTGATGCTCAAGAAACATTTATTATTATCAGTGTTAAAACCTGCTACTGTGCTAAAAAGCTGTTAAAAGCTGTGATACATTTTTCAATGATTCTTTGATGAATAGAAAGTTCAGAACAGCATTTATAAGAAATAACTTTTTTTTTTTTTTGTTGGTGAAATTAAAAGTGTCTTTACTGTCACTTTTGAGCAATTTATTGTGTCCTTGCTGAATATAAGTATTAATTTCTATTAATATAAGTATTAATATCTGAATTTTTTTATCAAGTTCCTTCTTTGAAAAATTATAATTTTCTTTGATAAACCTATAAAGTAGGGCTGGGTAAAAAATATCGATTTCTCGATTTTAACCGATTCTCATTTTCACGAACCGATATTGATTCTTAAATCTGTTTTCAGTTGATGAATGAGCAGAATATGTAGCGCCTCCCATCCAATAAATCGCAATAATCTTTGTGCTTTGTTACTTTTGATATGAAGCAAAATCTCAGATTTCAAATGACGTCCATCTTATTATGAGATTCAAAAAATAAATACCGTTTTGGTGCTGTAAAATGTGGCGTGACAGATCGCTGTAGCGCCTCAGTTAAAGAAAAGCGGCAGCACGGAGCTCATGTGAACATCCTCTCCTCCACTTTAATACCAGTTACAGCGTGAAATAAACACGACTAAACATCTGAAGGTATGTTAAAAGATACAGTACAACTTACCAAAATCCGTATCATGTCTCGTGTATTAGCTCAAACAGTGTTTCAACCTCGGAAAGACGTCAATAAAACAGCTTGTAAACAATGTCACGTAACGTCACATTTACCTCAGAAAAACATATTCAGTGACCATAAACTCGTTAGTCAGCTAGAAAATGAACTCTAGAAAGCAACATTCTGATAAATGTAGCTATGCACCGTTACATATTCATTATAATGTTCTTCAATATTTAATGCATGCTTGAATAAATCAGTTATGACAGCCACAATTTGAATGTTTATATTAAAAAAAAAAAAACAATTGGAGTAGAAATATTATTATGTAATTCTAAACTTTATTTATTATTAAAAAAACATAATTAAGTGTAATTTAAGTGTTTGCATATAAATAATTTAACTTTAACCTTCAATATTATAGTACCAACTGACTCCCGTGTGTAGTTTACAGCATTAATTGAGAGATTTTTTCCTCTAGACAATTTGCCATGTACTGTACCTGAAATACTACATCCAAAATAATCTATCGAATTGAATCGAAATCGAAATCGTAATCGAAAGCATGTGAATAGAAATCAAATTGAATCTTGAAAATTGTGTCAATACCCAGCCCTACTATAAAGTAAATCATTGCAATAATGGCCATTTTAATATTAATGAAGTAATACTTTACAATAAGGTTCACTTTGTTAATGTGCATTAAATATTGTTAACATTAGTTAATGACTGAGGCATCATTAACTAACAATAAAACAAAATTCTCTCAAGATAAATGCTAATTTATAAATATACTATTTTTCTTGTTGATTTATATTTGCTCATAATACATTAACTTGAAATGCTAAAAATGTATATGTAGAAATGAAGATTAAAAAGGCTGTAAATGCATTTCTTATTGTTAGTTTGTGAAATCTAATGCATTAAGTAATGTTGTCAAATTGTTTGAATGTCCAGCTATTATTATAGATTTTCCATGTAAAGAAAACGTAATTGTTGAAACAATGTATAATGAAATGTAAAAATATTATAGTTATAATATTATATACATATTTAATAATCAATGAAAAAATTATACATTTGAAACATTTAAATGAAAAAATATATATTTTTTATTACATAAATATAAATTATATTTTTTTGTGTAAAAATGGCAAGAAATCCAACAAAGCGGACAACCAGGCAAAATCTGACCCTTGTCATATGCTTAAATATAAAAACATAAAATTGCAGACCTCAAATATGCAATAACCAAAATGTGTTTTTTTTTTCTTTAGTGCAATTTAACATGCTTTTTTTATGTTTGTTTTTTTTTTTTCATAAAATACTTAAAATACTATGTTCGTTAGTCTCAGACCTGTTGCACTTGTCCTACCACCTCGATCTGGATGATCTCCTGGCCAGCTTCCACAACTCTCACAACAGGAATTTGCTCCTTCTCAGGTTCAGGAGGTGACGGCTGAACTTCTAGAACGACACCCAACAGCGTCAGAGTCAGAAAACCTCACTTTTACAACAGTTTTTACATTAAAAACAAAACACCACTGTGACACGAACAAATCAGCTACAAATGTTGGCCAACAACATGCACACAAGAGTTAAGTTTGTACTACTAATATTTTCAAACGACACTTTCAGATGGTTACTGAAAAGATCATTATGAAAAGCCATTGTGAGATGTGAATTACCTTTCTGAACTCCATCTTTGCTGACAAGTATCTCTTTACACTGACTGTAGCGAATCTTCTCAGTGCAAGGCGTGAGAGACTTGAGATGTCTGGTTAGAGCTCCGGACTCTCTGAACGCAAGTCCACACTGATTGCAGCGGTACGGGCGCTCATCTGCCAAAGAACATTACATCATGATTTGATTCCTCAAAAGACAACCTTGAAAACTTAAAAAGGGCCTATTATGCTTTTTTACATTTTCAACTCTCTTTAGTGTGTAATGTTGCCGTTTGAGCATGAAAAAGTTCTGCAAAGTTTCAAAGCACAAAGGTCACTCCAAAGGCAGTTATTCTCTATATCAGTGCACACTGTTTCTGAACTCTCTGAAACACCTCCATTCTATTCTTGTGTTTTCTTCCATCACTATATCCCTCATTTAAATAATTCCCTCCCAAGGCATAAGCAAAAAAAAGCAGGCAGGGCCTGGCTGAGTTGCATTGGTAGTTTGTTGAATCTTGCCGTTATGGTAAGGGCCGTGACATTTCCCAAAAACGCTCGAAGCACTTGACCAATGACATCACACTGATCCAGCTGACCAATCAGAGCACACTGTGCTTTTCAGAAGGAGGGGCTTCATAGAGACAGGAACTAAACAGAGTTACTGACAGACTGGGTGGAGAGGAACAACAATGTCAAATATGGAGTAAATAATGTTTTTTTTTTGGTTTTTTTATTTTGAACATTCAAGCATGAAAAACTATTCTAGTAGACCCCAAAAAATGTCAAGACTTTGAAAAAGGGCATAATATGTCCTCTTTAAACAGACGCTATATAACTTCTACTTCCTAGTATAGTCCAATATAAATATATCCACCTCGCATAGCTTAGATTTACCTGTGTGTCGACGCTTGTGTCGGATCAACGAACCCTTGGTCCTAAACGCAGTCTCACATATTTCACACTTGAAGTCCTTCTGATCGGTGTGCGTGAACATGTGGGTTCTCAGAATATTTGTCTAAGGGACATAGAAATGGTTCAGTTTTAAAACTGAAGTGAGTTTTGCTTGCATATTCACAAATATGACACAGTATTTATTAAAAGATGTAACATTGTACCGTTTTAAACGTCTTATCACAAATGTCACAGATGTATCGTCCCTCTGTGTTTAACTTCCAAACCACTTTTGCAGGACTGGGACTGTCATCCTCGCTTGCAGAGCGGCTTCTCTTTTTTCCTCCAGCTGTCGCCCTTTTATCTGTCTTGTCTAAAAGAACAAAGCAACTTCATTTAGTGCCCAAACAAAGACAGAGGCATAGGTAAATTACATTATATTTAGCCCCAAATGATCCCACTGTATCCATACTGTATAAAACTATGGAGGGCAGATGTCTTGTTTGGCTTTGGACGGCCCTGTATTTAAGACAAAGTTGGGACATCATGAAAAGATCCTGTCCCATTGAAATTGGGTGTCTGGCCCCCCAGATATTTTAATGACTTTAATAACAAAAAGTGGAGTACCTGCACTGGACGTTCCCGCTTCATCAGATGAACAATCATTTTCATTTATTTTCACCTCAATGGAATCGCCTTCATTATGGACAACATTTGTCTAAGGGAAGAGACAGAAAGATGAGCACTGATATATCCTACAAAGACCTCAAGGTACATTTCTTACAGATTCTTGAGTCTTGGATTACTGTTCAAAATTTAGGGTCAGTAAGATTGTTCTTTTTTTTTTTTTTTTTTTAGTTTTTGAAAGAAGTCTCTTCTGTTCACCAAGGCTGCATTTATTTGACCAAAAATACAGTAAAAACAGTAATATTATAAAATATATCTATTTTAATATATTTTAAAATGTAATTTACGACAAAGCTGAATTTTCAGCATCATTACTCCAGTCTTCAGTGTCACATGATCCTTCAGAAATAATTCTAATATGATGATTTGATGCTCAAACATTTATTATTATCAACATTGAAAACATTTGTGCTGCTTTAAGTGCTCCTATTATGCTATTTTAGGTTCCTAATTTTGTTTTGCAGGTCTCCTACAAATGGTTTACATGCATCTTAGGTCAAAAAACACTTTAATTTTCTCATTTTATATATTGCAGCATCACCTCTTTTCTTACAGTGTCTGAAATGGTTCGATAAAGGATTTGGTCTCTCTAAACCCTCGTTTTCGAGAGCCAGCTCTGCTCTGTTTTGTCAGATGACCCAGTCTGTTGTGATTGATCTACCGCTTACAGTGAAACAAAACGCTCATTACCCTTTCTGAATTTCAGCTCTGGATCTTCCTCAGAGCTTGATACACAGTGATACGAACAGTATCGATTGCGTCTGTTTCCCATATCAATTCCAGCGTGAGTCCTCATCCTTTTGGAAGTGCATGTAAAGTAAATTCACAGTGCTAAAAACAGCGTCTCTTCGACATGTCGACAACACAATCCACACTCTTTCGTTTGAGGGCGGGCATGCAAATTTGTTACATTATTACGTAGGTATGTAACGGGAAGTTAGACTGCAATTGCTGACGACTCATTTCAGCAATTCCAGCAGAATCGATTCTTTCATTTAGGAGACAATAATGTTATTTGTCATGCACTTTGGTCTTTGAAACTTTGTAGACCTTTAACATTCACAAACAGCTACAGTATATTACACACAGCATTAAAGGTAATATTCGGAAAAGCATAATAAGGACAGTTTTAATATATTTTCATGAAAATTGTAGTACATTTTTTAAGGATCCTTCGAAGAACAGAAAGTTCAAAAGAACAGTATTTGTTTGAAATAGAACATTATTTGTAATATTATAAATGTATTTACTGTCACTTCGATCAAATGTGGCCATGCTGAATAAAAGTATTAATTTATTTCAAAAATAAAAACTAACTGACCCCAAACATTCATTGTGGACACAAACATTTCTTAGGCGAGATGTTTTTGAAGTTGATGAAGAGAAGCCACAAAGCTTTAAATAATACTCATTTTGCTGGTTTATATGGTTAAGGAATGCTAACAATAACACACACACCTGATGGTCTTGCAGAGGACGCTTGCAGTTCCTGTTGAGTTTATGTTGGATGAAAGCATCCAGAGCGGAGAACTCCTCCAGACATCTCCCACATTTATGAATATCCTCATCTGAGAGGGAACACAAACATACTGACCAGCTTCAAACTGACAGATCATGCATATTGTAAAATTATCTGTGCAAAGTGAAACAAAAAAAACATTCACTGATCTAAAATAATCACATTTTCACACAGCTGTGGCATCATTTTTGCTTCTAATAAAGTTTTTATAGGCTAAACAAATATGATATACATTTAATAATAAATAATAAAATATTAATTGTGCATTTATGACACATAAAATGCTAACAAGAAAGACAAAACAATTTTAATCCAAGAATATAATTATCACAGCATGCTATTAAACAAAATGCATACTTTAAAGTGAAAATGACTTTGACTTTTCTAGAAATGGCCATTGTGTTGATTTTAGTTGATTTTCTTTTATATATAAAAACTAACAGGATCCAAAAGTGTCTATAAACGAATAAACACTTAAATTCTGCTGCCGTGCAGTTTTAATATCAAACAGTCTTTACTGGTGCAGCAAGAAGAACATGGATGAGCTGCTGTTAGATCTTCTTCACCTAATACAGTCGATGCTAAGCAGCATTAGCAGCCTAAACATGCTGCTCAAAAATAACATTGCTGCTAATGGAGACTCTGCTAGCGTGACGGAACGACCCAAAGTCAGGCCCAAACATTTAATCGCGTTTTGACTATGTGGTTGTGTCCCATTACACTGGTTCTACCTTCGTCTCCAAGAGTGGTTTGGATGGTGATGATGTTGCTATGCTCCGTTTGGTCGGTAACTGTTGCTGCCGTATTATTATTTTCTTCAGTCATGTCGTTCCAGACCTCCGTCTCTGTCGCAACGCTTCAGCAAGGAAAACATGGCGGATTTACGACCTCGTAGTCATAACAACAAAAGGGCGAGAGCGAGCACATCACAGCAGATTCAAAATAAAGGCGCGCTCACGTTCTCCAGTCAAATCAGTTCGTTTCGTTTCAAAGAACCAGTTCAGCGATAGAAAACGTTCCCGTAAATAAACATTTAGGCACGTATTGCTAATTAATTGCAATATGTTTATTGTAATTTCATGTGTTCCAACAAAGGATAGTACATTTATTTTTTACTTTTTCTGCCTTAATGCCCTAACTATGAGCTCGCCCACATGAAAAATACTAGTAATTTATAGTAAATACTATAGTGTTTTTGAACCATACTATAGTAAAGTACTTGAATTAATTTGTTGTTATAATTTTATTGTTGTGGTAATATAACAACTACAGTAATATAATTAAAATATAATTTACTACAGTTTTCTACAGTATTTATTACAGTTTATCAGTCCACTATAGCAAAGTCCCTTTAAAGGAACACTCCACTTTTTTTGAAAATAGGCTCATTTTCCAACTCCCCTAGAGTTAAACAGTTGAGTTTTACCGTTTTCGAATCCATTCAGCCGATCTCTGGGTCTGGCGGTACCACTTTTAGCATAGCATAGCATAGTTCATTGAATCTGATTAGACCGTTAGCATCTCGCTCAAAAATGACCAAAGAGTTTCGATATTTTTACTATTTAAAACTTGACACTTCTGTAGTTACATTGTGTACTAAGACCGACAGAAAATAAAAAGTTGCGATTTTTTAGGCCGATATAATATCATTGCGCCTGCTGCAGCCATGGTACGGCAGCAAAGATCCTTGATTATTACGCCGGAATGAGAGTATAGTTCCTAGCCATATCGGCCTAGAAAATAGCAACTTTTAATTTTCCGTTGCTCTTAGTACACGATGTAACTACAGAAGAGTCAAGTTTTAAATAGGAAAAATATTAAAACTCTTTGGTCATTTTTGAGCGAGATGCTAACAGTCTAATCAATCAGGGTTATAAGCTCTTTGGTGCAAGTGAGTGACTTTTTTTACATTTAAAGGTGCTCTAAGCGATCCTGGGTGGAGTAACTTCCTGTTGACGTTCGAAGTGTTGTCAAACAAAACAGAGGCTAGCCAGACCCTCCCTCCTCCTCCTCCTCCTCCCCCTCCCCTCCGTGCTTCCTGAAACGGTGTTAAGGCCAAAACACACCAAGCCGACGCCGACGAACTAGTGGCGACGAAAGCAGACTGTGGGGTTGGCTCACGTCGGCAGCGTCTGTGTCCAAAGTTGCCGTGACACACCAAACCAACGCTAAACAGCCGACGGACAAGTAGCATGTCAGTTCTGCACCTGCGTGAGATGAAATGCCTTTCTGAACCAGCAGGCGGCAGTAGCTGAACAGCCAATCAGAATGATCAGATGGCCCGACGGACTGACGAGCTCCAACGCCGATTCAACATATCGAATCGGCCGAAAAAAAGCCGACGAGGACCAACTTCAGCCGAAAAAACTGCCCAACGGCCGACCGTCGGCTTGGTGTGTTCCTGCCTTTATGAAATTTTCGGTGTCTGAGATTTTCGGTGACACTGGGCGGAGCTTACATGAATATTCATGAAATTCCTGTTTTGTGTTAAAGCGCCACTGAAAATTTTAGTGGATTGTCCTTCCTTGGATCACAGAACTGTTTTCGGTAACGTGATTGTGTTTCTGCGTCGAATGAAGTTAAGATATTTTTTATTAATAACTGTTTATGTATGCTCAATAGTTTGAAGGTTACATTGTGTCGTGAAGTGAGATTACAGCCACAATGAGCCAACAGCCATCGAATTTGTTTGTAACAGTTTTGATTTTATTTTAGTTTGTTAGATAAGACAACTTGTATAAATGTATCTGTGGTTGCATAATAAAAGTTTCAGTTGTGATTATTTTGTCATTCCCTATTGCTTTCTCAGTTGATAGGCTGCATAACTTTAACCAGACATTATTATTTTTAAACACAATGAGGGTTAGGTTTGTTTTGTTTATGTTTTTGACATGTATGAATTAATGCATGTAAACCTTCTTTATCTTTTTCTGCAAAACACACAATGCTCTTTATGAATAGAAACATGATGAAACAGTGATATTAGCTTCCCTGCAGCACTTTCATAAGGTTTTAGTTTAATTCTGCAAGCTTTCCATAACAATTAAAATGTTAAAATTGAATTACAAGTGGTTAAATTGATCAGCTACAAAACTAAAAGTTACTAATGTGGGTTTTATTTACAAATATTTATATGGAGAAGACAATTGGCAAAAGTATGAAGAATATTATTGTTATGTGGATAATAAGACATACTCACTGCTTTGATTGTTCTGTCATTTCTTAACTGCTTGCTCAGTTGGTAAATAATTTTAAAGTGTTATTTTTTTTCATATTATTAGGAAATATTCTGAATCTTTTTTTCCCACAAAATGATGCATTTCATTGACAAAACATTTTAATGTGGAAAAAACATGAAGCGCTGTGAATCAGGATTCAGTTTAACACAGACCATGTAGTAATTTGCATATCTGTAATATCAAAGATGAAATAAATGATTCTGTGTTGAAATTTTATTCACAAATGAGAAGAAGTCACGACATATAATATGACATATTTAATTAGCAAAAACACTTGTATTTATACACACATTTACACCCTTTACACAGGGTCTTGTGATCTCAGACAAATGAAAGTTTGGTCTGCTCATGCAATCTCAGTGATACCAGCCTTTGCTACTGACACATTCAGTCTGAAATATATAATAAAATGACATTACTACAAACCTGTATTATTAAAATGTTTAATACACTGTCATGTTCAAAACAAAGTGAAAAATAAAAGTGTCTGCTTTGTCTGGTGTACAAGGATATTTATTGGCAAAAGTCATATTTGGGAATGAATCAAGGATATTAGCTATATATATTATATTATTTATCGCATGCATAATTCATCATGGCCTATTTGGATAATAAATAAACTATATTTAAAGTACATTAACATGTTTTCTTGCATGTGTGCAATTTTTGAAACATATTACATTACATATTCAAGTCTACCCAGATTAGTGCTTCTGCAAACTAGGAAAGTTCACTGCTGCCTTCACCAGAGGAGTTCACAATTATTATTATGCAACCATACATTTCGGCAAACTTTTAAAACCATATGCTTTAAAGACTCAAGGTAATACAGAAACAACAAAAATAGGCTTAAAACGCTATTGGCTCGTTTAGCGAATCCTAACGACACCTCTGGCGAATCATTGGCTGTGTTCATATCAAACACAGCTAACACATGACAGGACATTTATAGCTTATATATATGAAAGATTGTGCACCAGTAATAGTTAGAATATAAGCTTGACTTCGTTTAACGCTGAACCATATGCTAATTACCTTTAATGTAAGCCGAAGAGCGTGCACTAACATTTGCAGAGTCGCTTTAACACAAAACAGGAAATATATATTCATGTAAGCTCCGCCCAATGTCACCGAAAATCTCAGACACCGAATATTTCATAACACCAGTCATGAACGCGCATTTAAAATCATTCTTGTCGGTTATTGGCTGGAGCGTGTTTATTATGATTCGTGGTCCAGACTGCACCAGTTTGTTTTTGTTGCCTTTTTTGGAGCTTGTGGTGACTACAGAGACCGCGTTTTTTTACAGTGTGTTCAGGGGACAGGCAGCTAGCGGATAGTGAGGAGATGTTTGCTGTATGTGACAAAAAATGTTTTGGCCTAAAAACACGTGACATCACGAGCACCTTTAATACCAAGGATGCATTATTTAATTAAAAATACAGTAAAACAGTAATATTGTAAAATATTATTATAATTTAAAATAACCCTTTTCTTTTAAAATAGCTACTTTAAAACGTAATACGCCACTAGATGGCGATAAACGAGTGTCTTTTGAGTGTTATTTACAGTCTTATTTTTTTGAAATGGCTTAACATTTCTGAAACTATGGCTCCTTTTCTATAAACTCTACACTCAAAGACACAACATACACACACGTCACACATAATAATAATAATAATAATAATAAATTAGTGAAACATTGTTACAATTTAAAATAACCTTTTTATATTATAAAATAAAACTTAATTTATACCTGTGATGGCAAAACTTGTAAAACAATTACGCCACTAGATGGCGATAAACGAGTGTCTTTTGAGTGTTATTTACAGTTTTATTTTTTAAATTGCTTAACATTTCTGAAACTATGGCTCCTTTTCTATAAACTAGCCACAAAATACACACACAACATGTCACACATAATAATAATAAAATAGTGAAATATTATTACACTTTAAAATAGCTGTTTTCTAATGTGAATATTTTAAAATGTCATTTATTCCTGATCAAAGCTGAATTTTCAGCATTATTACTCCAGGCTTTAGTGTCACATGATCCTTCAGAAATCATTCTATGATGATTTCCTGCTCAAGAAACATTTTTTATTATTATCAATGTTGAAAACAGCTTCAGATTTTTGTGGAAACCTTGATACATTTTATTTTTCAGGATTCTTAGATTAGTAGAAATGTCAATATTTATTTTACATGCTTAAATAGATGTTTTTTCTTCAGGGCCTGAAATACAAGTCTGACAGTGGGAGAGAACAAAAATGCTTCATACTGAGGGGAATTATTCACTCTCTCTGACTACATATCGCTCCGGGCCCCTTACCTTTCCAAATAAGTTCAGACAGGGATTGGTGGGCCCTGCTGCTCATTGTTATTGGTCATATTCAACATAACTTGTACCTTCTCCCCTTTGATTTAGCGATCATTGGCATTATGCTGATGGCTTTATTTACAGAACCTTCCGTTCTGAGTGTTGTGAGAGTCTCAGTCAAGCATTTCGCAGTGATTTCACTGCCTCGGTTGTTCTGAAAGGAGAGTTTCCTGGTGTCTGAGCCTTTTGCATGAGGAGGGTGGATATCATATGTGACTGTAAATCATGGTGATGTAAACCTAGCTTTGTCAGGACACCTCGGTGTGACGCAGAGGCGCTCTTTGTCACGTGGCACGCACCCTCCCCCGCAGACAGGCTTTTGTGCTCTTCCGGGAGGAAAGCGGCCCTGCTCTTTGGCCCCTGGGAGTTTCGGCTCTGTCTGCGGGGGAAGGGTGCGTGCCACGTGACAAAGAGCGCCTCTGCGTCACACGGAGACGTCCAATCACAGCTAGTAGAAACTGGCTTTCTGGCTTCTTTTGCATATGGTCTACAGCTCAGAAAATACTACGGTAAACCCACACAAAACTTCTGGTTTAAAAATACCCTGGTTTTTAAAGGTTTACAGGTCTTTATCACCATGATTTGCAGTCACATTTGATACAAGTGAGTAGAATAAGTGGTTTATTCACTTACCACCACTGAAATACATACCTGGGGGTCCTGGGGATAAATAGCACTGCTCCAATCTCTCAGTTCGTGCTCGCTTCGGCAGCACATATACTAAAATTGGAACGATACAGAGAAGATTAGCATGGCCCCTGCGCAAGGATGACACGCAAATTCGTGAAGCGTTCCTTATAGATTTTTTGTGTTATTATTTATGATTTTACTGTAATTTTTCATATTTTATACTGTACAGAATGAAAAAGCCCTGTTTTTGAGGGTGCAGTACGCAGCGCGCCCGCCAGAGTGCAGCATTGCACTGCAGCCTCGCGCTAGAGCGCGCCTCACTGGATCAAGTCACATCTTTAACTCGGGTTTAAACAAATAACAGGGACAGTAACATTTTGTTTCCAGGCAAAAAATGTTGTAAGTATTCCCATTTGTTGCTTTTACCATCCTAAAGTTTCCTCGGACGATTTAATCTGCCGTATTTTAATCTGACAGCTGTTAATGTGCCAGCAGCGTTAATGATAACTCTGAATCTTCGTCCCATTCGACTCAAACCAGCAGAAATCGACACGAATTTAATCAAATATGATTAATTAGAATACATATTAATGTATAAAATAATTGGAATTCACTTACCATCCATATAGTGAGAAAGATTTGCGTCGTTTTCCTTGGCGTGTGTTTTTTCGGTTGTACCTGAAAACGCAGAGCGAAAACGACAGTTAGAAACACTTAATGTGTATTTTAATATCCACCCACTAACGTACAAACAAAACTTGTTATTAAATGAATGTTATCGCATGATGATCTTGCTTCGTAATTGCTGGACAAACGCACTTCGCTGCATTCAAGACTAAAACTTTTCTAATTTCGAGCATCATCTGACAAATCAGATTATAAACAACAAACATCTTGAAAGTCAATGTTCAAAACAAAATTATGCTCGGTTGTCTAGCTTGTTTGTATTGCAGAACTAAACGGAAGTAGTTACAGTTACTGGATATCATATTTGTCATTCGTATTTATCTAAATGTATTTTCTGCTATTTTTAGAGAATATTGTGAGTGAAAAGAAATCAAAAACACACACAGGTTAATATTTCTAAGACTTCATTATTTAAAAATTGTAATTGATTTGAAATTGCCAGTGTTTTCAGCTTTTTTTTTTTCTTCATTTGGATCAATTAAAATATATTTATGAACAGTTATTATTAATTTTAATATATACACTGCCCTCCAAAAGTTTGGAAACACCCCTGGCAAAGTGTGGTTTTGGACGATATCAGCATAAATCCTAATCATTTTTTGGTGCAAATACATTAAAGTAACTTGACATTATCATTGAAGACCAGCAATAATAATTTTCATTTTGATTACATAATAATGGCAATATATACATGTCAAAGTCAGACATGCCCCTTTGCCAGCTGTGATGCCTGGTTACTGGTTTAAACTTGGCCCAGGTTTGTAAAAGATTTTTGGGTCAGCTCACCTTAATAGCTTCAACAATTGATTGTCAATTAAGTTTAGAATAAAATGAACCAATCAGAACCCAGTTTAGGTCAGATAGCTGCTAATGGTGCATATTTTGATGAATCGAAAATTTAAGTTTTTTCTATGTATAAACTGTTTATGTAGCTAATAAAATATGTTTTCGTAGTTTGTGTTGTCCCTTATCAGTGCAAAATTATCACAAATTAATAAGGATTCATGCCAAAATTGTCCAAAACCCCACTTTTCTAGGGCGTTTCCAAACTTTTGGAAGGCAGTGTACTTTTATTAAAAAGTAAAATAATCACCATCAATCTCATGTTTATATGTGGCAAATCGTTGCTGTGCAAAGGCCAAATAGAGTACCCCAGGGATGACACGCATCTTTCCCATAGGCTTTTGGAAAATCGCAGAAAATAAGCTCTGTGTTTAATAAAGGGTTATGACACTTACACGTTTTGTCTATCAAGATAATCTTTACAAGTTAACACAACATTTATAGATTTTGAAGCCTAAATAAAGTCAGATATAAAAGGCTAACAGTACGCTATAAACGGACTACAGCACACCATAGTCGCGGATCAACGTCGTCACCACCAAGCGTCCTCAAACTTTATTTAGAAAACAACTCTATTTAAAAACATGCTCGCTGATTATGATCTGTGCTGTTATTAATACTTATCCACTTTTTCATGAGAAATGCTGTCCAAATGTCCCGTTTTTAATGATGACGTCTAAAGTCCCCGCCAAAGGAAGTAGTCCCTTTTAGCAATTTGTTAGCAACCGCCGATTTTAAGACACAGTAAAAGTTTTAAAAATCACAAGCGGGTTATAACTGGTGTGTTTTATATCATAGATCAAAACGTGAAAGTATTTAGAGGCTTTGTTAACCACAGACCTTATTTCAGGCGATTTAGCAAAAACCCATTCAAAAAACCCATAGACTTTACGGCGTTGGAACCGGAAGTCCAAAAATGCTAACTCACTTCCGGGTTTTGCCTACAAAAACGCGTCATCCCTGAGGCACTCTATTACAAACCATGCTAAAAATGTTAGTTTTAATACATTTTTGTTAATTAAGTTTTAAATATAGATATTTTTCTTACAAAAAACCCATCTTTTCCTTTCAGAAAGCCTTTATTAACCCCCTGGATGCATTTTTTAGGCTTCAAAAAGTGGCCCCCCATTCACAACCATTATAAAACTTGGAAGAGCCAGTATATTTTTAAATATATCTCCGATTGTGTTCATCTGAAAGAAGATAGTCATATACACCTAGATGGCTTGAGGGTGAGTAAAGCTTGGGCTAATTTTCATTTTTGAGTGACCTATATGACCCCTTTAAGCTTAAAGGGTCATGAAACCCCCCTGTTTTACCCTGGTCGTTCACACCTCTGAGTTTCAAAAAGTCTGTGAAAATGGGCGTGTAAAGCTCTGGAAAAGTGAGAGTGTAGAGGGGGGGAAGAGGGGAGAGAACAACCAATGAAGCACAGACATACAACACACTCATTAACGTTATACACAATAATGAATATTAATATATGAGCACGGAGAGAATGACAACAAACTCCTAAGCACAAGGGAGAAATGTGAAAGAATATTTAATATGGCTAATAATAGGCTACTTTGATTACATTTACGAGCACTGCAGTCTCAAAATCAGTCTTTAAGGCCGTGTGTCCACCAGAGCGTTTTTAGCCAGCTGAAAACGCTAGGTGCTCTGCTTAAAACGCCCGTCTGTGAGCGCTTCAGAGCGCTTCTGCAGCGTAGCGTTTTTTTTCCGTTGAGACGCTTTGTTGCTATGATACGGAATATCAGTTGGTCGGAGTTGTATTTGTCCCGCCCCTCCTCCACTCTGATTGGACGGCTGGCTAAAAAGTGACAGTGATGAGCGCAGCGTTTTACTCAAAGTTGAACATTCTTCAACTCGAGGCGACCAGTAAAAAACGCAGAGCTCTCAGCGCTTGAGCGTAAAAAACAATCTCGGCGTTAAAAAAACGCGGCGTTCCCATTGAAAACAATTGAAAAAATACGCTAGCAGCTGGAAAAAACGCTTAGGTGGACACACGGCCTTAGAATAATCGTGTCGTCGCGTTCAGATAGGCTACACCACTGTATCAGTGTCCAGTTTGCACATATAATTCATTTGAAGAAGACTTGATGAAATATGTGTGCATAACTACACCGTGTTGGTTAATGTTTGGTGCAGGAGAATGTGTGAAATAAAAACTTTAAACACGGATACTTTATTCTGTATGAGCTATGTGGCACGTGGCTAGTGTTATTAAACTCATCGCAGAGCTCCGCGCTGAAACAGAGCATATGCGCTGCGCAGAGCATATGCCTGTATATCATAAAAAACAATCGTATTTTTCATGTGTTCGTATTTAAACTCCAGTTCTGACCGCATCGCGAGCAAAATACAAACAACACACGTGCTGAAGGAAACATAGCCTATAGCCTACATACGGCTCGCGTGTTTGAACGCAGCTAGAGCAGGCAGAGGAGAATGAGCCGCACTTTTGGGACATTTGAATTCTCCGCTGTAATGCGATGTCACGCGAACATATTTTACATTTGTGCTGGTAGATTACAGCAAAACAATCCACATGCACACAAACCTCTGCTCTGGTCGCGTCGCAGTAAAACACATTGTGTTGTAGTACTGAGGAAACGAACACCAACGACATGTCTCTGAATGACAAGAGACCGAGGCGAGAGAAGTGATTCATCATGCGCATAATCCCGCAATTATAATCGTATGCATACTACAGCGCAGCAGTGTTGCCAGATTGGGAATGTCCAATTATCGTACCAGAAGCTCAAAATGATCGTATTTGGAAGAAAATGATCGCACACGACTTTTTAGTATAGGTAAATGAACTAAATTAATAACTAATGATTTTTACAACGGAAAGAATCAATACTGAACTAACTTAAGATGGACAATCACACTATTTTTGCTGCTGTACAGCCAAAATTATGTTCCCTCTATCTCTGTAAAGCTATACTTTGACACAATCTGCATTGTAAAAAGAGCTGTATAAATAAAGGTGACATGAGAGTCAAACGTACAGAATACAGCTATTTATCTATAGACCAACAACTTTTTGACATGAACTGTAAATTACCATAATACATAAATAATTATTAGGCGTGCCTTAGTGGGAAACAACTGACCTAAGCGCCGCGGCAGAAACGTTAACTTGGCCTACGTCTCAATGTGCATACTATCCATCCTAAATAGTATGTGACATTAGTCATTTTCAATACTATTTCGAGCGGATAGTGTGGACAGTATGCACATTGGGATGCAGGGTTGAGCTCGTGAGAGAGATTCATTCTCCACGATGATTGGCCGAGAAGACTTAACATGAGATGAGATGAGATGAGATGAGATGAGATGAGATGGAAGACGTGCCTAACAAAGTTCACGTTAGGATCCACACAGCTAGATCAATGAGCCGATTATAATAACGACCATAATTTTAAGTGTCACAAAATACTGAAATTATCGTACATTATGGGATTTTTTTTCATTATTGATCGTACATCGTACAGAGGTCAAAATTATCGTACAAATACGATAATTATCGTACGTCTGGCAACACTGCAGCGCAGTGATTGGATTAAATGAGCTTTATGTCATGAATATATATGTCGAGAATCTATGTCAGATTTTGTGACGTTACTCCGACTCAGCTTTTCAAACAGGAAGACAGAAATCGCTCTGAAAAATGCAAAAATAACTATTTTTCACTTATGAATAACATTAATGAGTAGGCCTACCTTTAGTGTTTTTAATGATGTGCAGCCTATACATATCTGTTTACATCTCAAAAAAAGTGTTTTGTGGTTTCATGACCCTTTAACATCAGTGGCTGCTTTATAGTAATGTTGTTACAGGACCAGCCTAGGATGTAGATCCAGAATCACAGCACACAAGTAGATGTCATAATTCACAGTCAGGGTTGTAGCAAGAAATTCTGGTCCCTGAATGATAAAAGTACCCATTTTAGAGCATGAATCTACGGTGTGATGTGATTGAAGTTGAAGTGTAGTACCTGCTGTCTCTCATGCACCAGGTGTGATCACATACTCGATCGGTATCGCCTGAGCAGCGCAGGACGAGCTGGAATACATAACAACCGACCCGGACAGAGAGTACTCTTTCTTTGCGGATGAGTTTGACAGCCTCTACAAGTATGTAATTATTCACAACATCTGCAATGAGTTCAACCAACCACGTAACTGAAGCATTGTATATTATCACCAAAAATGCAAGGAGCAAGTGCATTACCACACAGTTCAAGTCACAGTGTTACAGGGTAAAAATTGAGAAAAAAAATCGCAGCCTTTGCAGTTTCATAATCACACTAAAGCCGGGCTCAACATACAAGCGATTGTTTCCTGCGACTGATGCAGATTTACATACTTACACATGGAATTTGAACACAGACTGTAATCGCAGACTGAACGCAACTGGCTCTGACTGGACGCGTTTGAGCGCGATCAGTCATAAGTATCAATTTACATTCATAATCGGCCTTACAATCGTTAAGTGTGTGCGCGGCTTAAGCCAAATTGCGATTTCAATTTGATTAATCATGCATCCCTAATAAATAGCCTAATTTAGTGATATTACCGACTCGGTATTGGTCATGTGAGCAGCATGATGCATTCATGTGATGCTGACGCAGGAGCCAGCCAATACTGAGCCGGCGTTCGGACGTAGAACCTGGAAGCGCTGAACGCAAACAGCGTATGAGAATGACACAGAAGAGAAGATATTTTTGAATAAAGTTGTTATTTTTGTTTTGTTTAGTATTCTCGCCGCTTCATAAAATAGATAGACCTTTATCACAGAAAAATTGATTACCGGAAGTGCTCGTCGAAGCAGTGCATCGATTCTTCCAGTTATGTATATTTTCAATGTGTTGTTAAAGGATTAGTTCACTTTCTAATGAAAATTAGCCCAAGCTTTACTCACCCTCAAGCCATCCTAGGTGTATATGACTTTATTCTTTCTGATGAACACAATCGGAGAAATATTAATAAATTAATGGCAGTGAGTGAGGATCAACGAATATGAGCTGAAGAAAGTATCTTCATCCACATCCATCCATCATAAACATACTCCACACGGCTCCGGGGGGTTAATAAAGGCCTTCTGAAGTGAAGCGATGCATTTGTGTAAAAAAAAAATCCATATTTAAACAAGTTATGAAGTAAAATATCTAGCTTCCGCCAGACCGCCTTCCATATTCAACTTAGGAAAAAATGGAACTGATCTGACAACAACTGTCTCAGAAATTTTGATTCTAAACGTTCGAATCATGACAAAAAACGATATTTTTCAGGCTGGATCAAGCTCATGCGCAGTCCTAAATGCACGTCTCTTGTGCCTCATTTCGGAGGTGTGCGTCTGACTGTTTCTATAGAAACCGCAGCTTCTAAGGGCAGTGACGCGATGACTTTACCAGTCGGCGATTGGCTCTTATTTAGAAGGTGGGACTTATTCCGCCATGTTGCACGTTACACTTTCTCCTATTCAAAACAATACGAATCTTGTGTTATTCTATAGTCTTTGGTTGCACTTTCTTCCTAAGTTGAATATGGAAGGCGGTCTTGCAGAAGCTAGATATTTTACTTCATAACTTGTTAAATATGGATTTTTTATTTTTTTTTTACACAAATGCATCGCTTCGCTTCAGAAGGCCTTTATTAACCCCCTGGAGCTGTGTAGAATACGTTTATGATGGATGGATGCACTTTCTTTAGCTCATACTCGCTGATCCCGCTCACTGCCATTATAAAGCTTGGATATGTCAGGATATTTATTAATATTTCTCCGACTGTGTTCATCAGAAAGAAGAAAGTCATATACACCTAGGATGGCTTGAGGGTGAGTAAAGCTTGGGCTAATTTTGATTTTAAAGTGAACTAATCTTTTAACACCTAGTTGAATAAACGGCTCTTAAAATAAGTCTTTGCAGGATAATTTCAAAATCCCAAAATTTTCAGAGATAGGAGAACAGATGTTCTGATGATTGCAGTGTACAGAATTTATCTGAGAAAGCTGTGGCTCGTAAACATACATGATTATTTCACCACACGGTGTCAGTGCTCATCTTAACTAGTAACCGCAACACTGCAGTGTGTGAGAGACTTGATGAATGAGATCAGAATGAACATATTTATTCATTTCTATTAAATATTTTAGTCATTATTCAGTAATTTTTCATCGACAATCATTTCACTGTGCAATTCACAACATTTGTAAAAATTCATAATTAATATTCAAAGCAGTGGCGCTGTCAATGCATTTCTGAGTAAGATTACTTACATTACATTTCTTTAAGGCAGTTGAGGCGTATTCATTCATCTTTTTTAATACTGCTCTTACGAAAATTTACCATGGTTTTACTACAAGTAAAACCAAAAAACAATGGTTATAGTCAAACCATGGTATTTGTAGTAAAACTGTGGTAATACAAGTGGTATTCAACCCGTGAAAACACATGGTTACTACTTTTGTGACCCTGGACCACAGAACCAGTCATAAGGGTCAATTTTTTAAGAATTGAGATTTATACATCACATATACCTGAAAGCTGAATAAATATGTTTGTATAAAAATAAATAAATAGTTTGTTAGGATAGGACAATATTTGGCCGAGATACAACCATTTGAAAATCTGGAATCTGAGGGTGCAAAAAAAAAAAAAAAAAAAAAAAATCGCCTTTGAAGTTGTCCAAATGAAGTCCTTAGCAATGCATATCCACCCACAAAAATACTTTTTTGATATATTTACAGGAGAAAATTTACCAAATATCTTCATGGAACATGATCTTTACATAATATCCTAATGATTTTTGGCATAAAAGAAAAATCGATAATTTTAACCCATACAATGTATTGTTGGCTATTACTACAAATATACCCGTTCGAGTTATGACTGCTTTTGTGGTCCAGGGTCACATTTTTCTATATTAAAACCATGGTTATTTTCGTAAGGGAGCTCATCAGTCAAATTAATTTAAAAATGTAAATTCAACAGGTACTATGAAATACGGTCAGTATGAGTAAAACACTGTTTATAAAAATAATGGCCTATTAAGGTTGAACCACTGCAGTCACGTGGACTATTTTAACCTTAAAAGTGGTGGTTATCTTGCTGTCTATAGAGGAGTCAGAGCGCTCGGATTTCATCAAAAATGTCTTAATTTGTGTTCCAAAGATGAATAAAGGTCTTAGAGGTTTGGAACGACATGAGGGTGAGTCATTAATGACAGAATTTTTGGGGTGAACTAATGTTAACCCTTTAATTTTGTTGATGAATGATTTTCGTCATTATTTTTGTCAACAACATTTTTCACAGACGAAAACGAGACGATGACTAAATAAAAAATAGTTCTGAATTACTAAAACTATGACGAAAATCTACTCTCATATTCGTCAAAGAATAAAAACGAGATGAAAATGATGGAGAGGGACGAAATTGTATCTTTTGAAAGATATCCAGTCAGGACTGATGTCCTGTGTGGAATATCCGCACATTTGAATTTTAACGTGCTGATCTAACGGCGGGAAAACGCTTCTGGCTGCTTCAGACTGAGTGGGTAGCAATCAATGAATAGCGCACTTTTATGTCAAGCAATTGCTTATAAACTAATGTTGGTGACTTATGATAATGTTTACTATACAATGTTTAAATTGTAATATGTTTTAGACGGTTATTAGAAAGCATATTTTATCTCCCTCATCTGAATTTAAATGAGCAGCCTGCTACAGTGTAGAGTGCAGCCATTTCAAAATAAGAGTCACAGTGAATTTTGGCCTGGATTATATTTATAAAATTCATGCATTATACCATAAATTATTTTTTTCTGGTCATTATTGTTTACACAATAAAGTGTTTTAATTTAATTTAAATCATAGTAAACTATAGCTTCTGCCACAGGAAGGAAAGACTAAGAACATTATTTGATAATGTTCAATATAATATTCAATACAAAGTTTATGGCCTGGTTTCACAGACAGATCTTAGATTAAGCCAGGATTAGGCCTTAGGTCAATTAGGACATTTAAGTAGCTTTTATAAACATGCTTTAGAAAATAAACATTACTGGTGTGCATCTTGAGACAAAACAATGGCCTGGACATAGTTTAAGATTTGTCAGTACAAATTGCATTTTAGTCTGGGACTAGCTTAAGCCTTGTCTGTGAAACCGGGGGTAAAATTATCAGGGTTATTATAGAAGTTAACTAAACCTAAAACCATAAAAAATCTTTATTACGTGAAACAAAATAAATATTAACTGAAATAAGAAATAAATATATATATATATATATATATATATATATAAAAAGTAGACTTATCTTATTTGATCTGGTTTCTAAACTTAGCTTAATATGATGTATTCTAAATAAAAATAAAAACTGTATAGACATTTAAAAGCCAAAACTAAAAGATATAAATCGAGATTAGAAATCGTTAAACTGTAGAAGAATAAGAAAACATGAGACAATGCTATACCGAGATAAATGAGCAAATATTCCAGGAGCCTTATTTGGATAAACTGTTATCGATTCATAACATTTATCCATACAACCAGCCCGTAATAACTTGGAGTGCCGACCCCACATTGCTGCATCCATCCTCATTCATGGATAAGTTAAATATCTGGTTTACAGATCGTGGATATTATTAATTATCTTGTTAACGCTATAAGTGCACATACCTGTGAATTCATAAAATTAAATAAATCTACAAATCACTTACCCAGTGTGTACAACATTTGGTTTACATACTTCATTTGGCTGTTGAAGTGTTGATTACAAGAAGACAATAAACAACATTTTGAAAAATGTAATTATACATGCTTTATTGTTCATGCAAGACTGGATAAAGATAAACATGAGAGATATGTGTTGTGCAGACAGATCAAATCAAGATCAAAATTAAGGTTAACAGAAGAATTTGAAATGTATTGTGAATGTTTGTTTCGTCTGGAATCAGAGGCACCAAAAAATGTAATAACGCCATAAAGGTTGCCAGGCAGACCTGTATAACAAACATCAGACATCCTGTTCTTATCAAGTCCATGCTGCAGCTGTCGGTTCACTTCTGCACATGCAGATTACCATCTCCTTCAGCCTCCTGCATCTTTTCAATGTGAAGCCGATCACTTTCTCCAGCCTGATGGACCATAGTGTCCGCTGAATGCATTGTGTTGTTCCTTACTTAGTGTCTGTGTGTGCGTCTCAATCTGCTCCTGAGCTCTCTAATCAGTATTGTGTACACAAATTCAGGCACTGGCAAGGACTAAAAGCTGCTGTGTGACAGGGTGTACAGCAAACAAGCTAAAAAAAACCCCAGGGCTAGATTTCCTGAAACCATAACTCTACGTCATTCTTAAATTATACCTTATGGCACAGGTGTCAAACTCAGTTCCTGGAGGGCCACGGCCCTGCAGAGTTTAGTTCCAACCCTGCTCCAGCACACATACCTGCAGTTTTCAAATAAGCCTAAAGAACTTGATTAGCTGGATCAGGTGTGTTTAATTAGGGAACTGAGTCTGACACCCCTGCCTTAAGCTGTACCTTAGCATTAAAGGGGCTCTATGTAGGAATGACACCCAGTGTTCAAAATAGGTACTGCAGTCCAAATTCAAAATATTGTTTGGCCCGCCCCCTCGTTCAAAGACGCAGGTTGCCAGCTTTTACAGCATATGGTTGGCAGCAACAATAGGGAGTGCAATTGACAATGAAAGCTGAGGAGACTTAAACACTGTAAGCTGATGAGTTGATTTATCTGTTTTGATATGCTGTTGTTCATAGAGATATTTAGATGGATTCAGAGGCTTTTTAGTAGAGATGCACCGATTGCAATTTTCTTGGCCGATTTCCGATTTTTTGTTAGTGCGATCGTCCGATACCGATTTTTGCCGATTCCGATTTTCTTTCTAAGAACTATAATTGACAACATATACAAACAAAAATCAACTTTTCTTCAATGCAGTTTTATTTTCATTAAAAAAACAAGTAAAAGTAAGTAATAAAATATAAGCAGCTCCAATAAATGCAATAGAATAAAGAGAGCTATGAAACTACGTTTTTCGGGTTAACTGGGTTTTTATTCAGGTAAGAACTTTCAGTGTTATTTTACATTGGTTACCTTAATTTCTGTAGTCTTTATTGTAAATAATTCTTACCATTAAAGTTATGAAACGTATTCAGTCAAGAGCTGAAACTGATTTTTTTTTTTTTTTTTGTCTTTTGTTCTTTGATTAACATGACAGACAGCAGCAGGAATATTGGACTGCTGTCCATTTAAGAGTTTATGAACGGTGTTCAACGGACCCAATACTGTTACACACGACATGGGTTCACTTTCTTAGCTATTTAACGATTAAAAATCTGACAGTGTTTATCTGTTTACTCACCAAGATTGCCTGTGCCGCTGGTTTTGACATACTTTTGTATGTATGTATAGTTACTGGAGAGCGCAGCCGTGCTCGTCTCTCACAAGGAACGTCATGGCAGTGATTGACAAGCCAGAGGGCCAATCCGCGCACGTATTTCACAGGGAACGTCATGGCAGTGATTGACAAGCCAGAGGGCCAATCGTTTACGCGATGATCGCGTAAACGATTGGCTGATGTTTTTAAGGCCCTACCTCGTGCACAGATGATGTATATTAATATTATTCCTTTCAGTACACCTAATAAATAGTCTTTTATCAGTTAGTAAAGACAGTTTCAAGTAATATTGCAAAAATGTATAAAACAAAACATCCTCTTTAGCACCTTTAACCGGGGCGAATGAGACGAGAGAGAGAGACGAGGCGCCCGCGCGGGTGTGTGTCACTTCACCATGACAGAGAAGAGAGCAGGAACGCGCAGCTGACGTTATTGCCTGATTCTCTGACCCAGTTTGTTTGTTGGTTTCCATGGCTACAATACGCGGTGTTTTCCGCCAACTGGTAACCTGTGATGTCGAAATAGAGGGTATGCACGTGACGTCACCGTCGACCGTTAGGACTGCGGTCACGCACGCTGAGTGGCAAACTAACGGCTGTTATGTGACTTGCTTGACGTTAAAAAGAGTTAGTAACTGCAATAATCCTTGCAGTCTCGTGCTGTCTGCCAGTAGAAATCTCGTTCCAGGACCGGGGCCCCTAGGGAAGACCCTTATAGGCCCTCCAGGCCTCTGGGTCCCCTCTACACAGTCCAACTTTCTTACATGTACAACTGATTTTATTACATTTTGTTGACTACTTCTTTGCATTTTTAATGAGATATTTTCTTGCAGAGTTTTACACAGCTCATTTTATAGTAGAACGGGGTGTCCAACCCTGCTCCTGGAAGGCTACTGTCCTCCAGAGTTTAGCTCCAACCCTGATCAAACACACCTGAAACACAAACAAATCTTAGCAAAGTCCAGTACAGGGAGCCCAGTTTACCTTGAAACACCATTCATTGTCAATACTGTGGATAATCCTTTTTTATATCCTAAACAGACAACATAACCTGGGAGTTACAGCTCATAAAATCCAAACTACATCAAATATTTCAAAAATTCCTTTGGATATGTTTTACTTATAGGTCCAGATGATATAAAATGTGACATGAAATGATTTTTTGCTGCTCATTTTCCACTCTTGCCTGTTTAAGGGTTAATACCCCTACTGCAAAATACAGTGTGGAAATGGTCATTTAATGATGGCAGTGAATGTGTGCTCAGTGACTTTGGATTAAAGTGTGATGGACTTGTAATGGTATAAGAGAAAACATGTTTACAGATTGTTTCACTTAAAGATTATTTATATTTTACATGCTGAACACAATAAAATAAAAAATTACATATTATTTTTCATATTGAAAGCTTACAGCTAATTGTCTGCAGAAGATAAAGCAAAAAAAAGTTTGTTATTTGTAAATGAAAAATCTTTTTAAACTGTGCTTAACGAATAAGATTTTGCATATGTTCAGAAGACAGGATTGTTAATGCATGCATGAACTGACTGATGTTACTGTCATGTATTTTTCAAAGCACAAAGGTGACTAATGTTGGAGTATTAAGAGTGTTTTTAAAAGACATTACAGAAAATAAAAGCTCCTGTTGTGTGGTTTGATGACTTTCATCCATTAAATCATGTGTCATGTGTCATGGTGGCTGTATAAACACACGAAGATAAAGGCAAATGGGTAATATTTAATAAATCCAACAGGTAATACAAACATCAGAGCAACATACAACACATCTGAATTAGATGACACCAGACACTAGACTGAAACAGAACTGAACATAAATACAGGTGATGATGATGACTGATGCGTGCACAGCTGAAAATCCATAATTGATTATTGTAAGAAAGTATTATCCAATACTGATTATTGGCCGATATATCGGTGCATCTCAACTAAAAAGTATGATTTTTCTTGTCATCTTCAATTCATACTGTAATTTTTATATTATATATTTTTTTTTTTTTAAAAAAAGTAATTTTCTTTGAAATGACAAAACTGATCCAATATTTTAATGCAGTTTTTAATAAAAAAATTCATGGATTTGGACTGAAATGTACAGTGTCTGGCAGAGAATATCTTTCAACTCTGCCAAAATCTTGATAATTATAGGGTAATAAATGTGTAAAGCCATAGTTTGCAACCAAATTTGTTTGTTTCTGTGTAAGAGACCTTTGAAAACAGAAGTGAAATATTACTTTCCTACATGCTTGAACATACTTGATCACAGATAAGTAACAGCACATATTTTCTTAAAATTAACTATTATCATATATTATTACATTGACTTTCATTTATCACTTTCAGACTGAGACAGAAATCTTTTATAACTGGCCCTAGTCTTCTTTTAATATTCACTGTGGAATCTAAACATGTCTGAATACTGGACGCTAGAAACCATTAAATTGTAAATGTTGTTGAGATTTTGCAGTAATAAACAGTGAAAACAATACAATACAAAATAACTTCCACCATTTTTTTATTCTACATTGTAAACCCCTTAAAACACAGGAATGAAACAATTTCAAGCAAATCATGTTGAGTGATTTTAGTATTGTTATGAGGCTGTAAATGTAATCCAAGCTCCAGGACCAGCAGGTTTTCACTTTTAATGCTTTTCTAAATTGAACATCTATAGAACTATAAGAAAGCTGTTGTAACAGTGTTGAAACACCAAAGACACCTAGCATCTTTATTGAGGCACTCAATTGTAACATAAAGGTTCTCTAAGCGATCCTGAGCGGAGTAACTTCCTGTTGACGTTCTTAGTGTTGTCAAACAAAACAGAGGCTAGCTAGACCCTCCCTCCTCCTCCTCCTCGCCCTCCTCCCCTCCGTGCTTCCTGAAATGTGCATTTAAAATCATTCTTGTCTGTTATTGGCTGGAGCATGTTTATTATGTTTCGTGGTCCAGGCTGTACCAGTTTGTTTTTATTGCCGTTTTCGGAGCTTGTAGCGACTACAGAGACCGCGTTTTTTTACAGTGCACTCTAAAAAATGCTGGGTTAAAAACAACCCAAGTTGGGTAAAATATGGACAAACCCAGCAGGTTGGGTAAAAGGGCACCTATTATGCCCTCTTTCACAAGATGTAATATAAGTCTCTGGTCTGGTCAAGTTTCAGCTTAAAATACCCCACAAATTTGCCCCTATTTGGGGGTGAGCAAAAACATGCCTTTTACTATATTAATATATTGCTGGCTAAAAAATAATTCCAAAATTGGTTGGAAAAAAAAAAAATGGCTGGGTGAAAACAACCCAATCCCTGGGTTTGTCCATATTTAACCCAGCATTTTTTAGAGTGTGTGTTCAGGGGACAGGCAGCTAGCGGATAGTGAGGAGATGTTTGCTGTATGTGACAAAAAATGTTTTGGCCTAAAAACGCATGACATCGCTTAGAGGACCTTTAAGGATTGCACATTTTGCCTTTGAACATACTACACAAATGTACAAAATACATCTTGCATGTTAAAGAGATTTAATCCCTAGACATTTATAATAATAATTTAAAAAAAACGCAAGCTGTACCAATTTAACTGCAGAGGTAAATCATTTACATTAACTCAAGTACGAAAAACAGCATCAATGCACAGTGTAGAGAGTCCACTTCTTCAGGAAGTGCATACATAGTGTAATTAATTAATTAGAGTACTGCATTTTTTTAGTGTTATTTCCAGTGAGGCCTTCAAGAAATAAGCAAGATCCCTGAGATGGAAAAAACACCCGTTACTGAGCACAACAGGTTTGAAAGTCACATTTTGGAATGTCTTTCCTGTTGGTCCGGTTGTCTTTTTCACCTAGTTTTCAAGTGATCAGCCTTTGGCTGTCCATTGAGTGCAATGATTCGTTCTACGTCAACTACCATTTCACTAAGTCTTTCTATGTGTTCATTGACGTTCTCCTCCAACCACTCCTCTAATGTGTCTGGGTAGAAGATAGCCTCCATACTTTCCCGGAAAGTTAGTAAAAAGGAATCCCATTCATTCATCAACCTGACAAAGAAGAAAAGCAAAACTTTAAGTTACTGTATATCCGTGCACTTTATGCATCCCACAGCATGAACTAGCTTTACTTGATCAACTCTTTGAACCAGAATTTCTAGTTGTTGGTTTATAATAACCCCCCACACATGTTAGCAGACATAAAGTGTTCCAACACATTTTGACAAATATATTTCCGTGAGTTTTGCACGACCTCTCCAGTCAGTCATAATTACTGGACAAGGATTAAACAAATGCAAACCGTTTCTAACTTCATTAAAAAGAACCGTCTCAAAACAACAAATGCCTCACTATGACTGTGGAAACCCTGTATCTAAAAAACAAAATGTTTTATGAAAAATATAAAAAGACAATATACATGCTGGTAATTGTTGAAAAATATGAGAAAAAAAAAAACAACTTACTTTTTCAGCTCAGCTCTGAAAAATCCAAGATTTCGTGGGTTTGCAAAGTTATGTTTGCGATTATAAGAACTGAATGATCCCCTGACATGGCTGCACAACACAAGACAAACAAAACAACAAAAAGTCCATGTGAAAGAGAATTAATACTGGCCTATGCTCTCTGTGAATGTCATTTGAGCTCATATTTATCTGACAGATGAAGCAGACTCAATCACTCACTAGCTTTCCATAATCTTTTTGACTGAACTCTCAAGGTTGTTTTTGATCTTCTTCACCATTTCATAAACATCCGAGCCAGGAAAGGAAACACCCGTACTGCAGAACATTCAAGAAAAGATCCATTACAAACATTACAACCCATTCCATTTTAAATTTATTTTATCATCTACCATTCAAGATTTTGAGGTAGGTAAGTTTTAAGTCTCCTATGATCAACAAGCCTGCATTTATTTGAGCAAAAATACAGTAAAAACAGTAATATTGCTATATATCATTGATATTAATGCAGCCTTCACGTGCTCTCAGAATTATCGTAAAATAAGAGTTTCCTAGGTAAAAATTTCACATGAACGCCCTCTGATGTCTTGTTTACCACATACCCAAATTCCTGAGAGGGAGAACTGCTGTGACAGGTATGATTTATTAGTTTTTCTTACAATCGCTAGATTGTCTTGTCTTGTCATTAATGTAGTGCATATTTACATATATGAATAATCATTTGAAGCATATTGTATGTTTTATACACAGCGAAAATAACCTGCATTTGACTGAAATTACAGAAACACGAGCAAGCGGACTATCTAGATAGCATTTATATGATTGTCAATGAATGGGCGACTAAATATAATTTTGTTTTTAATAAGATTTTCCCAATAAATAGGCAAGAATAAACTGAGTGTCTCCCATAATTTCTGTTCATTCCAACAACAAAGCACTTGAATGCAACAAGCTCGTAATCACGACTTCTGAAGCGGGGAATTATGAAATTTCCGATAGCACTTGAAAGGCAGCATTAAAATAGCAGTTTTCTGTTTGAATATATTTTAAAATGTAATTTATTCCTGTGATGTCAAAGTTGAATTTTCAGCATCATTACTCCAGTCTTCAGTGTCACATGATCCTTCAGAAATGGTTTGATATTCAAGAAACATTTTATTATTACTAATGTTAAAAACAGTTCTGCTGCTTAATATTTTTGTGGATTGTTGATGAATAGAAAGTTCAGCAGAAATCGAAATCTTTTAATTTAAGTGTAAAAAAATATTATATATAAATATAAACAATTTCATACCATTCATTTTTGCTTAGCTCAATTTTACAGCCAAGGATGCGCTGTACCTCACTCTGTGCCTTGGCATCAAATGAACCTGACACAGACAAAACACATGACAGCATGATACCTTTGCAATACATCACATTTGATTTTATTCACTTACTTAACCATTACTGAAATAAAATGTGTTGGTCAGCATATTCCATATATATAATATATATATATATATATATATATATATATATATATATATATATATATATATATAAATATATATATATATATATATATATATTATATATATATATATATATATATATATATATATATATATATATATATATATTAGTGGTGGGCCGTTATCGGCGTTAACGTGCTGCGTTAACGTGAGACTCTTATCGGGCGATAAAAAAATATCGCCGTTAATCTATTCTCAAAGTTGGGTTGGGAGCTGGGTCTATACTACGCAAGCTATGATGACTTTCACCTTGATATTTTAGCGCGGATGTATACCTAGCCGAATTGACCCTTCGCAAAGACCCGCCCCCCTTAGTTACTGTTGCTTTGGTCGACAAACCGTGGCGCTGTGACGCCACACACAGTGATAAATGCATCGCGGAGCAAACTCAAAGAGGACAGGACACTGACAAGACGTCGACAGATAAGACAGAGCAGGTTACTTATGATATTTAACAAAGTCCCAGCTTTAAAACGGTGTAGTTTTTTTAAGAAATTCAAACAATAAAAACCGTTTTGTTGCTCTTTAATGTGTCGAGACCATGGTCGTGACAGATCGCTGTAGCGCCTCAGCCCAAGAGGCTCGTGAACCGATCATCTCTTACTACGAGTCCATTTATAACATCAAATAAACATGAATGAACATGAGAATCAATGTTGTTTCAAACGCGGAAATATGTCAATATACAAAATATAATAAATATACAAAAGTTTAACTCCACCGAGGTTAATCTTCTAACTCCTATCTGCTTTGTCGGACAAAATGGCGGAGTACTTTTAGTCATTTGCTGCGTCCCAATTCGCCTACTTATACTACGCCCTAAAAGTATGTACTCTTTCTGTGAACAAAAAGTACTTACTTTTGAGTGTGTAGCAAAAGAGTAGACAAGCTTTGGGACATACTATCACGCCATACAATTGCGTCTTTGCTCTCTGTCGCATCCAGTCACCGTAAACTGCCCTATTAATCATCTTACATCCTCCACATTTCATTTAGCTAACTTCCTACCGTATCGGAGAGAAATGCAGCACGTTGATCTGCAGTCGCGAGTCTTTCATGTGGAGAACTCTCCTCATTTTAATGCATAATGATGCATTTAAAAGTTAAAGGCCAATCAGATCTTTATAATAGTTCACATTGGTATTTGCAGATGAAAAATAACACATATAACATTAAATAAATATTTTCTATTAGTTTGAACTGATTATTAGTCACTCAAACAACCTCTCAGCGTCAATCGTGCATATTCGCCATGTTTTGTAGTTTTTAACACTTTTTACTCGTGTTTGTAGTTCTGAAGTGAATCCTCGTACAACGCGATCCACACTTCGAAAATCTACCGGAAATAGTAGACCATCCGGGGACTTTTGTCATACTCTTTTCAACATACTATGCTTTGGGACACACTTATTTTAATCTCACATACTATTTAGGATGGATAGTATGGACATTGGGACGCAGGGACAATTTGGGTATCTCACATATTCTGAATGTCTTCGGTAGAATTCAAATGAGCCATTTTAATCTAGATTAATCTAGATTAAAAAAATTAATCTATGCCCACCTCTAATATATTTATATATATATATATATATATATATATATATACACACACACACACCATATATTCATATACACCATGTTTCATATATACTCTCACCATATTTCAGTGTCTGAAGACAGACAGCCAGAGAAGGGATGGCCACTGGGAGAAGCTCACACAGCACAGTGTGATGCTCATACCTTAAACATACGTTGTTTTTCATTAACAATAATAGTCTACGGTTGTTGATATGCAATGCATATTCATTTACTAGATTGCAAACACAGTAATGCTTTAGGTTTGGGTGTTCCTAAAACATTTATATCTTTACAGTTTGCATCATTGCATGTTTGATGGGAAATATTTGAAGAAACAATTGAGTAAAACTGCAAGCTTACCTCTGCCAGCCAGTCAGCGCAATGCCTTGGAATCTCACAGACTTGTACTGCGGCATTGATGTAATGACTTGCTGCCACTGTAGGTGGTTTTTTAAATGGTGATCGATTGGAGTCCACATCTGGTCAATTCCAGAGGCACCTTTAAATGCGCTAGCAAACCACACGCCATGAAATCCAGCCTCCTCATACTTAGCGATATAACTACCTACAAACAACAAGTAAATATGAAATGAGGGCAAAAAACGTGACATACATTAGTGTTCAAAAGTTTGGGTTGGGTAAGATTTTTTTAATGTTTTATGAAGAAGTTTAATTGTTTCAGAGGTGAATTTTTAAAGTTTTTTAAAAGAGAAACTCTTTTCTTCTGAATAATATGCATAGATGAAGCCATTTTAAGCTAATAAATACAGGGATGCAAACAGGTAAAGGGGAAAAAAGGTGAGAACATTGTGTAGGGCGGGGGAATGCAAAAAAATTTTGCTTTACATGCTCATTTGTAGTTATTTTAAGGGATTTTTTTTATTATTTATTTTTTTATAACCTTATATATCCAAAACTGTAATTTTTAACACACAAAAAAAACATTTGGTCAAAATCTCATGTTATAAAAGATGAAGTGCTACGCAGGCTATTTAAGACAATATTGGCTGATTAGACGGCAACACTGAGCTAAACTGCAAATTGTTTGCCCCCTCTTTCTTCACCGTTCACACATCTCAGACCTCAAATACATAAAATATTACCCTTTATAGACATTAGTTTTTAAAGTAAAGAGTAAAGGAAGCACTGTACAGTACTTATTAAAACAACCAGTTCTTTGAAACAAACCCCCAATAAAAACAGTTTCTCAATGGATCTATGCAAATCCCATAGGTGACCTATTTTGATCTCAAAAGGTGAGTTTTCACTGAACAGTGAGGAGTTTTATAGATTTATAAGTTTTATAAGAAACAAAACATGGCCTCACCGATCACTTTCACATCCATGTTTGGGGTGTACGTCCATATCATGGGCGATGCGAGACCTTGCAAACCCGATGCTAAAAATTGAACACTCACGTCAGAACCAAAAACATTACACTTGCTTTTCTGTGCTACTGACATTTTTGTATTTTTGAAAGCTTAAGGGTGCACAAAGTAACTTTTTTCCCCACATTATCCCACCACTTTATTTTATTTTTCATATTTTAAAGGGATAGTTCACACAAAAAAGAAAATTCTGTCATCAAATTTTCATTTTTGGGTGAACCAACCCTTTAAGTTAGAGAATAAATTACTTCAGAAGGTGACAAATACACATGTGAACACATCTACAATGGCATCGGTCACAATGATTTGTTGATTTTGCATGATGCTTAATCCACACCAATAGGTGTCACTGTTATATGAATGAGTATAAAAACTTAATCTTTTTTTACTATCATTATATGCAAATACATTACAGTAATTGGGCAGTGTGTGCAATGTGAGTTTGCATATTTTGGTCATTCCCATAGAGTTTGGTTCATAATAAAACCTATGCTTTTGGAGCTGTGACAAACTCTGATAATGATAATTTGTAAAAATACATTTCTCAAAATTGACACCTGCATTTTAAAGAATTTAAGAATTTAAAGGCTTGCATTAAACCTTTGATAGAGTCGGAGCTGAGCGTCCTAAACATGTCATCCCACAAGATCAGCTTGATTCCTCGCTTCAGATTGGTCATAAATCTCCCCACTGCGGTCACATGATTGAGGAACAGCTTTGCCATGTCTCCATTGTTGGCTTCCAACCAGCGCTTAGAGTCTTCGCTTTCGCCCAGGCCACGCACCTAAATGTATTTTGTTAACAGAGGACAGTGCTGGTTGTAACACATTACAAGTAACATGAGTTGCATGATCAGATGACCTTTTTGAAGTAACTAGTAAAGTAATGCATTACTTTTAAATTTACAAGAAAATATTAGATATTTTTTCAAACATGTTAAATAACACAAATATACTTTATGTATTTAATCTCACTTTATTAACCAATGTCTTTGTTGCTGACCTTTGATGAACCAATTCAACCATACTAATAAGCAAAAATGGGGAACTGTTGGGGAAACTAGTTGATTTCTTTAACGATGCATCATACTATGGAAGTTATGCTGTTGTACAGGAAACACACCCCAGAATGGCAGCACAGCTGAAAGATTTTCCTTCAGGCTTATTCATTTCACTTTTGATGTCAAAGGGCCTTTACATTTGCCAACAATATAACCTTTTTATTAAGAAAAACAAGCAATTGCAGCCCAGGTGTGAAAGAGTAACACAAAACTAACATAACACATTACTTAAATACAAAATAAAAAGTAGGCCTAACTAAGTTACTTTTTTAGGAAGTAAAACAATAAAGATCCACAAACCTCATCAGCACCAATGTGGAACCACTCTGCTTCCGGGTGCTTGTTCATAACTTGCGTTAATATGTCTTGAACAAGGTCAATGCTTCCTGGGGCCAGAGGGTTTAAGCTATTGGGAAACGCTTCCACTTCTCTCAATCTGAAATACTTCTCGTGTTTTAACACAAACTGAAATGTGAACAGAAAGAATGGATAAGTGCAAGCAGCAGTGTTAGGCATGCTAATAAAGTCAAAGTAATATCACAATGCATCTACAGCATTTGAATGTGTTTTGCCTCCAAGCACAACCACCATGAATCACTGACCTCATTGCACATGTAAAAAAATGTGAAGGTGCCTTTAGCGCCTTACTGAAGTATATACCGATCAGGCATAACATTATGACCACCTTCCTAATATTGTGTTAGTCCCCCTTTTGCTGCCAAAACAGCCCTGACCCCTCGAGGCATGGACTCCACTAGACCCCTGAAAGTGTGCTGTGGTATCTGCACCAAGATGTTAGCAGCAGATCCTTTAAGTCCTGTAAGTTGCGAGGTGGAGCCTCCATGGATCAGATTTGTTCGTTCAGCACATCCCACAGATGCTCGATTGGATTGAGATCTGGGGAATTTGGAGGCCAAGTCAACACCTCAAACTCATTCCTGAACCATTTTTGCTTTGTGGCAGGATGCATTATCCTGCTGAAAGAGGCCACACACAGCCACCAGGGAATACTGTTTCCATAAAAGGGTGTACATGGTCTGCAACAATGCTTAGGTAGGTGGTACGTGTCAGAGTAACATCCACATGGATGGCAGGACCCAATGTTTCCCAGCAGAACATTGCCCAAATCATCACACTGCCTCCGCCGGCTTGCCTTCTTCCCATAGTGCATCCTGGTGCCATCTGTTCCCCAGGAAAGCGACACACACGTACCCGGCCATCCACGTGTTGTAAAAGAAAACATGATTCATCAGACCAGGCCACCTTCTTCCATCGCTCCGTGTCCAGTTCTGATGCTCACGTGCCCACTGTTGGCACTTTCGGCAGTGGACAGGGGTCAGCATGGGCACCCTGACCTGTCTGCGGCTATGCAGCCCCATACGCAACAAACTGTGATGCACTGTGTATTCTGACACCTTTCTATCAGAACCAGCATTAACTTCTTGAGCAATTTGAACTACAGTAGCTCTTCTGTTGGATCGGACCACACGGGCCAGCCTTCACTCCCCACGTGCATCAGTGAGCCACTCACTTTTGATAGATACTGACCACTGCAGACCAGGAACACCCCACAAGAGCTGCAGTTTTGGAGATGCTCTGACCCAGTCGTCTAGCCATCACAATTTGGCCCTCGTCAAACTCGCTCAAATCCTTACACTTGCCCATTTTTCCTGCTTCTAACACATTGACTTTGAGGACGTCAAAACGTTCACTTGCTTCCTAATATAACCCACCCACTAACAGGTGCCGTGATGAAGAGATAATCAGTGTTACTCACTTCACCTGTCAGTGCTCATAATGTTATGCCTGATCGGTGTATGCAGTGAGCACATGTTTGAGAATTGAGATATCTATAGTTATGATACTTAGCTTCTTCTGTACTTGCCTCCAAGTGTCCGAACACCTGCACCAGAGGAATTAGTTCAAGCTTGTGCTGTTTGGCCAGTGACTTGATTTCCTCTATATCTTCCGGACTTTTCCGTAAACAATAAAGATAAACAAGTGAGAAATATATGTATAAATAGAGATTAAGATAAAGAAATCAAGATAAAGATTAATAAATCATGAGCTTATGAAACATACAGTAACTATTCGTTAGGATACCTACTTTTGCATTTCACAAAAAAATAACAGCATACAGGTTTGAAATGACATGAGAGTGTGTAAATGATGGAATTTCAATTTTTGAGTCAAATTAAGTCAAGTTCAGTGAGAAGCTCTGAATCAATCACCCACCTGTATGCAAAGCTTGATTTGAGAATTGCGAGTTCCCCCTCATAGGGAAACATATCCTCATATTCCAGCAATATCCCATTAGCACCCAGAGATGACAGTAGAGGGAATATCTGTTAAAGAACATGAAGGGAATTTTTAAAAAGGACACTATTCATACAGGCACGTTTGAAACAATTCAGTTTGCATGCATTGATTCCTACCTCTTTGAGATATTTGACTTTGGGTGCTGCACCTTTCAGATCTAAGTGCACAATCTTTAGTGGATCTGTCGGTGTATTGTTTGGAATTTCTGGTTTCAACTCCTCTTTGTTTGATTGGATCGTGTCTTTTTTCTCTGGCTGAACCTCGGGGTGAACCTCTGGCTTAACCTCTGGATCTGCATGTTCTATTTTGACAGGATCCTCCTGATTTTTATCCAAATTCAGCTTTGGGATACGCTGGCTAGCCCAGAACTTACCACCTTGTAAAACTTGGTGTGTCTTTTCACTTGCGCCTTGGCTTGTGCTATAAAAAAAAAGATAAATAAACTGCAGTTACAAGCTTCTTTAGGACAATGAAGCCTGGTTTGAAAGGTGCATAGAAACAAATGTGTACATAAAGACCTTTGAGAACTGCAATCCTCACCTGAGGCTTAAGAAAAATTTCATCATGGCAACAATCACCAAGCCACAGATGATTAACCTCATTAACTTTTGACTGTTCATGTTTGTGTCTCTGCAGGTGAATGGGATATAAACCATAAAAATCAAGGCAGGCTTTAAACTCAGGTAACCTTTAAAATGCAAAACTTGCATTGAAATCCACAATAATGACAAGCTAAAAATGTTTACCTGTTTATAATGACAATAGGGAAAAACTCTTTTAAATACGTATTTATTAATTATAAGCATTTATAATAATAATAATTATTATTATCATCATCACCATAAAACACTTTAAAAAAAACTTTACAAATGCAAATGAGTACTTGGTCTCTTTTTAAAAAATAAAGAAAATGCATCAATAATCAAAGGCTATCGTGCATTTTATATATTTTCTCACAATTCTGACTTAAAGGAGAAATGTTTTCTTTCTTAAATAGAGGCTTTGCATATTGGTATTACTCTTAGAAATATCAAAACGTCTACTTACTTTTTTAAAGATCATTAATCCTTTAGGTAAAAGACATTATGAATTATATAAACAGACAGATTTACTTCCGCGTGTAGTTTCTTGGTGCTGCAAGTGCATTTGTGCGGCTGAAACCTCGACAGGTTCAACCTGTACAACGTGATATACTCACAGCAGCTTATTTGCATCGATAATTTATGATGACAGATGGCTGGCAAACATCTTAATGCACATGACCAAAGCAAACACCTGAACGCAACAGCAAACAGCGTGACAGTGAATGTAAGTGTGCGCGTCACGTCGACGCTTTACGGCATGGGTTATTTTAGGTACAACAACAAATACCGACCGTAACATATCTTATATATGCGCACATAATATATATATATATAGTACAACCAAAAAAAATTATGGAATCACCACACTTAGATGATGTTCATCGAGCTTTTTTACTTTATAGCAAACAAACAAATCACAGATATGACACAAAAAAGGTTTTCTTAAATAACTTAACATTCTGGCTTCATTAAACATGCCTTCAACAAAATCACTTACATTTTGTTTTATTAATGGCATGTCTTTTTACGGATCAAGTAGAGGAAAAAAATATGGAATCACTCAGTGCTGAGGATTAGTACTATGTTGCTCCTCCTCTGGCTTTTATGACTGCCTGAATTCTTTGAGGCATGGACTTCACTGTTGAAAAACAATATTCCCCATCAATCTGGTTACAAATTTCTCGAATAGCAGCTGACCGATCAGCTTTTGCAGGATGGAGCCTTATCATGGACCACTCTAAAAAAAAAAAATCATGCTATATAGTACTAAAAGTGGTTATGTGGCTCGTAATCATAGGGGAACCACTTTAAGTGCTGTATAGCACCAAATCTTGGAGCTTCAGTGGTTCTTCAGCGGTTCTTCACCTGTGCTATATAGCACCACTACCATATACAGAATCTGTTAAGTCCCTGTATGGTTCTTCAGCGGTTCTTCAGTGGTTCTTTGGGGTGGTTAAGGTGTTATATAGCACCATTGCTGTACAAAGAACTCGTTAAGCCCCTTTAAAGGTTCTTTACGAGCCAAAGAACCACTGTTGGTGCTGTTTAGCATCATTTTTGTTGAAGAAATAAAATGCGATATGGCACCTCTTACGGGTTCTACATAGCACCATTTGACAAAGGTGCTGTAGAGCACCTTTAAAGATATGGTGCTACATAGCACCAAAAGTGGTTCCCCATTGATTACGAGCCAAGAACCAAATTTAGTGCTATATAGCACTTTTTTGTTGTTGTTTTTTTCAATTTCCACCATAAATTTTCAATTGGATTCAGATCCGGACTGTTTGCTGGCCATGTCATGAGCTGATGTGCCTTTCCTGAGGAAAAGCTTTAACACTCTTTGCTCTGTGGCAAGATGCATTGTCATCCTGAAAATGACTTCATCATCACCAAACCTATTTTCAATGGATGGGATGAAAAACAGTGTCCAAAATTTCAATGTACACCTGTGCATTGACTGTTGAGGTAATGATTGCCATCTCCCCTGGTCCTTTACCTGACATGCAACCCCATATCATAAAAGAGTTGGGAAATTTGATTGTTTTCTTCAGGCAGTCATCTTTATGTGTTTCGTTAGAACGGCACCAGACAAAAGTTCCAGCATCATCTCCCTGGTCAATGCAGATTTGTGATTCATCACTGAATATCACTTTCATCCAATCATTCACACTCCATGATTGCTTCTCCACTGTAACCTTGTTTTCTTCTGTTTTGGTGTTAGTGCTGGTTTTCATTTGGCTTTTTTAATATTTAAATCCCATTTCATTCAGCTGGTTTCTTACAGTTCTGTCACAAACATTGACTCCTGTTTCCGCCCATTTGTTTTTCATTTGTTTTGTTGTGCATTTTTGTCACGGAATGGCACAGAGACGAGAGGGTTAGATCCAAATGCAGCTTTAATTGGGAAATCAATAAACATAATCCAGGCAGGCGAGGGTCAAAGTACACAGAGCAGTCCACATAAAACAGAAACAAACGCCAGTGACCATAAATGAAACCTCGATAACAAAAGCAGAAACAAACAGGGTATAAATAGACAGAACTAATGATCAACACAAAACAGCTGGGTGCAATGACAGGATAATGAGTCCGGGAAGTGTGTTATGGGAAATGAAGTCCAAGAGTGTGGTGAGGAACAGTTGGAGTGCCCTCTAGTGGCAAATTTGGGCACTCCAACTGGTGCTCATGACAATTTTCTGATTTCAAGGCGTATTGCTTTGTGTTTTCTATCCTGACACTTTGACGTATTCCTTGGTCTGCCTGTATGTTTTCCTTTTATAACCTTCCCATTCAGTTTATACTTGCACACAGCTGACTGGGAGCAACCAACTTCTTTGGCCACACTCCGTGCTGAAATTCCTTGTTGAATGAGTTTTATAATCCTTTCCACTGTTTCAACTGACAACTCTTGTTGGAGCCACGTTTCCTTTCAATTAGCCAAGTCCAACAGCTCATTAAGTGTGTAAGCACTCCCTTTTAACTGATGACTAATTAGCATTTTTAGACTTGTCCTGGTATTTGTTTTAGAAATGGAAATTAAAAGATGATTCCATAATTTTTTCCTCAACATTGGGTGATTCCAAAATGTTTTCCTATACTCGATCTTTAAATCTTGCCATCTGGTTGAAAGAGCTGGGAGAATTAGGAAGTAAGCATTTGTTATCCCTGGATGGAGCTCTGGACAGAGTTAGTCCAGGAAGATTTGTCTGTAAGGGTACTGTTTAAACACACAGTTACCTGACAAATATAAATAGTTCTCCCTCCGCGTGAGGAAGATCCATTTAGATCCGCTCTGATCGATAGATCCGTTTAGATCCGCTCTGGGGTGAGTTTCCCGAAAACATCGTTGGTGAACTATGGTCGTAAGTCCCATTGAACTCTATTGGTGACGACGGAACTTGCGACCATAGTTCGCTTTGGGAAACGCACCCCTGATCGGTAGATACGTTTAGATCCGCTCTGATGGACAAAAAAATTGAGTTATCCCTCCAGCGTGAGGAAGATCCATTTAGATTCGCTCTGACTGACAACAAAAAAACTGAAATTTCCTAACTCTTCCGTCCAGATAGTGGAATTCTCTGTTTTTACTGTTATTTCTATTTCTTATGTGTTCCATTTTTATTTTTATGTATTTAGTTCTTCTTTATCTAAAGCATTTTGAATTACCATTGTGTATGAAATGAGCTATACAAATAAAATTGCCTTGCCATTGCCTTGCCTTGATCTGGAAGAAGACATGCTGTTAATAAAAGATATGTCAGGTATGTTTCATATAGTCATAATGTTAAGCTATTGAAAAAAAAAAAAACCTTTTTGTGTCATATCAGTGATTTATGTGTTTACTATAACATAAAAAATCTGAGTGAATTTCCTCCAAGTGTGTTGATTCCATAATTTTTGCCAAGGGTTGTATATCATGTGACTCATTTTTGTTTAAAAACCAATACGATGTGAATAGTTCACATAGCATGTCAAGTGAGTCCTCTGGCTAAAAAAGCATTTTCTAAATATTCTTTTCAAGACAAAATCAGCAGCATCTAAAAATATTTTTCCTAGTTATATAGCAAGTCCAAATCTGAGTTAACTAGTGAAAATACTAGTATTTTGCTTTATTTTAATGTGATTGCAAATACATGTAAATAAATCAGCATAACAATTTAAGTGAAAAGTTGTTTTTAGAAAATCAATAAGATGTTATGCCTGATATGAAAATATGTAAGATGCAAAAACGATGAATGAATACCCCAGTGTGACATGTGACAATATAGTTGACCTGGCTGTAGGCCTACAGTTTATTCATCTTACATCTTAAGTCCCGCCCATAGCCTAGTACTGATTGCTTTGATTGGGCAGAGCCTCTTTCAGGCGGTCCATGATTGGAGAGTTTAGAAGTCATTCACAGAGCCCTACCAACCACATCACAGAGGCATCACTCGGGTAGCAGTGAAAGCAATGGCGTCGCATTTCAGCGGTGTGCTTCAGCTCACGGATCTGGATGATTTTATCACTCCGTCTCAGGTTGAATAGTTGTTTCTGTCTGTAACATTAAAAGCAGCCACATTTCTGTTAATTCAGCGCATTTGCATGATATCAGCTGAATATGTTAGGGGGGAAAAAAACACCGGTCAGCTGACCAAAAGATACATGATGTAACATTGTGTAGATAACTATACAGTTTCTAAAAGTGACACGTTTCTGACAAGTGTTGTTTTTGAGTCTTGTAGATACTGTAAATGCTAATGATCAAGAACATTTGCTTAGTTCCAGCTCCTGAGGTTGGGTCCACATTATTTGCACGATCAGATACAGAAAGTGATTGTCTAAAACCTAGTGAACTATATAAAATGAATGTAAGTTACAGTGGCCCTAAAACGTTTTTTAGACTTCAGACACACTTAAATGTCACTGCATTGGATAAAATGTCAAACCAAGTGGTTTATTTCTAAGAAAAACAAAATATAATATTAAAGCTGACAAAAACATGTTTGTTGGGTATTATATTCTATTCAAAATGTATTTTTGTCATGCACTAAAAGTTACTGGCACACCAGTTAATTAAAAATCATTGCCGATTACACTTGGTTTGATATTTTGACATATCATATACAGTATTTGTCATCTAAAGCAACCAGTTGTTATACAAGTTATACATTTTTAACTATGACCTAACTGTCCAAAAACTTTTTGGGGCCACTTTATGTACACTACCATTCAAAATTTTGGGGTCTGGAAAATGTTTAAATTGTTTTTGAAACAAGTCGATTATTTGATTAATAAATACAGTTAAAAAAATAGTAATATTGTATTATTACCAATTCAAATAACAGTTTTCGTTTTGAATATATTTTAATTTATTCCTGTTATGTCAAAGCTGAATTTTCAGCATCATTACTTCAGTCTTCAGTGTCACATGATCCTTCAGAAATCATTCTTATATGATTTAATGCTCAAAAAACATTTCTTATTATTATCAATGTTAAAAACAGTTGTGCTGCTTAATATTTTATATGTAAACCATGATCTTTTTTAAAAAAAATTCTTTGATGAATAGAAATTTGAAAAGAACAGCACTTAATTGAAACAAATCTTTTGTAACATTATAAATGTCTTTACTGACATGTTCGGTAAATTTTATGCACCCTTGCTGATAAAAGTGTTCATTTCGTAAAAATCTTTTTGACCCTAAACATTTGAGTGATAATATATACCGGAATATAATTTCACTGATGTTAACTAATGTACCCAATTTATCAGGAATGTGTGAAGCCTGTAAAGGTGGAAAAGAAAGAGGGCAGATCTGTGGCTAAAATCCAGATAGAAGATGATGGCAGTTATTTTCAGGTCCATCAGGTGAGTACAAATTTTATTTTGAGTCAGTATTGTGGAGTTGTGTCTAGTTTCGTTTGATAGCAAAAACCAAAGTATGTTTTTGATTTGTCACCTTTGATAGATATGTTGAATATATGCTTGTTACCTAGGATGGTCAAAAGCAAAAGCTGGAGAAAGCGAAGATTACTTTGAATGACTGTCTTGCTTGCAGTGGCTGCATCACTTCTGCGGAAAGTGTCCTTATCACCCAACAGAGTCATGAGGAACTGTACCGTGTGCTACGTTATAATAAGGTGTTCAGGACATTACACTCATTCAGCTGCATTTAACTTTTTGCTCCAAGTGAATAGTTCACCTAAAAACATGTTTGTGTCTCTCAGCAGCAGGTTAGCAGTAGCGAGCAGAAGGTGGTGGTGGTGTCTGTGTCGCCTCAGTCAAGAGCCTCTCTAGCAGCACATTACGGTCTCAACAGCAGTGAAGTGGCCCGCAGACTAACCAGCTTCCTGAAAAATTTAGGTGAGTTGGAGGCCGCAATTCATCTGACCAGTCAAACACATTCTCCCATGCAAGCTTATTTACACCACAAAAGAAAAAAAGGAACTTTTTTTCTCAGAATTGACCCTTTGCTAAGCCACGCCCGAAAACCGCCACAGGCCAATCGTGGTTTAGCAACCGTTACTAGGCGCGGGAGGTCTGTCAAGCTTTCGAGCGAGGTAACATTCCGAAGCGTTGTGCTTATGGATTGTGTTAACCTGATACCCGGTATCCTAAAAGTTTGGACGGGGTGGTGGAATTTTTTTTCCCTTCCCGACACCTAAAACCCAAGTGGAGGAATGCCGGTGTTCTGAAAATTTGTGCTACCCTGTCAGATTTTGCTACCTCCCATTGAAACAGTAGGTAACGTTAGCAAAATCTGACAAAATCCGAAAAATGCAAACATTACCTATCAGATTGTGCTTCCAGCGTGATATTAACATGGTTTATGGCTTTATTAACATCTACACCTACCCCAACCCTGAACCTACCCTTATAATAATGCATATACAGTAATTTTGTGTTATTTATCATGACAACAATGATGTAATATTGATGTATGCATATGCAGTAAGCCCAGGTAGGACAATCTGAAGGGTAGGTTAGCTAGCTAGCTAACTCAGCACATCATTGCTTGGAAATAATGACGGTTCTTTGTTCATAATGCATATATTTGAACGTGAAATAAAATGATTAAAGGCAAGACGGAGTTACGTTAGCCTGGCGTGCTAAAAATAAGCGGGAGAATGTTATCATTGCAAAGTGGTCAGGCTAACGTCTTGTTTATTCCACAAGACTTATGGATAAGCTGTTTGATTTATAATTATTAGGTTATTTTCACTAATTTCACTTAACCTGCTGTGGATGAACAAAGCTTTTCCTCAATAAATTGTGTGTTTCCCATTTGAATGGTCAGCATATGAGGCGGCTGCTGCTCGCGCTGGGAGCTTTAGCTTCAATTTTGATCGAATTATTTTCTAATCGGTTGCATATTATGTCATGGATATATCCCTTGAATGCATACGTAGTCCCTTTTGTCTTGCTCTCTCAGATATTTCACCTGTTCGCCAAAAATGACTAATAATCTCCTTGAAAAATGTCTGACACCGGTGCATACACACTGTAAATGACTTGCCAGACGCGAAAGCTTGACAGGCGTAGCAACAGTAACTAAGGAGGGCGGGGCTTAGCGAAGGGTCCATTCTGTTTTTTCCTTCTTATAATTCTAAGAATTGTAAAATATAAAGTCAGAATGATGAAACAAAATTCACAATTACCTTTTTTATTTTGTGGCTGAAAAAAAAATCGCAAGATCAGAATTCTGAGAAACAGTCTAAATTACAAGATATAAACTCATAATTAGAGTTATGAGATGGAAACTCAGAATTACAAGAAAAAAGTCTGAATTATGATATTTAAACTCATAATTAGGAGAAAAACGTTGGAATTATGAGATGGAAACTCAGAATCACCAGGAAAAAAGTCAAAATTACGATATGTACGGTCAGAATTCTGGGAAAAAAGTCAGAATTATGAGATGGAAACTCAGAATTACAAGAAAAAAGTAAGAATTTTAAGATGGAAACTCAGAATTCTGGGAAAAAAGTCTGAATTATGAGATGGAAACTCAGAATTACCAGAAAAAAGTAAGAATTATAAGATGGAAACTCAGAATCGCCAGAAAAAAGTCAGAAATACAATATGTATGTGCAGAATTACAGGAAAAAGTCAGAATTATGAGATGGAAACTCAGAATTACAAGAAAAAAGTAAGAATTATAAGATGGAATCTCGGAATTCTGAGAAAAAAATCTGAATTATGAGATGGAAACTCAGAATCACCAGAAAAAAGTCAGAATTACGATATGTATGCGCAGAATTACAGGAAAAAGTCAGAATTATGAGATGGAAACTCAGAATTAGGAGGGAAAAAACCTGAATTACAAAATGTAAACTCAGAATTACAGGGGGAAAAAAATCTGAATTATGAGATGGAAACTCAGAATTACAGGAAAAAGTCAGAATTATGAGATGGAAACTCAGAATTAGGAGGGGAAAAAGTCTGAATTACAAAATGTAAACTCAGAATTACAGGGGAAAAAATCAGAATTATGAGATGGAAACTCAGAATTAGAAGGAAAATAGTCTGAATTATGAGATGGAAACTCAGAATTACAAGAAAAAAAAGGCAGAATTATGAGATGGAAACAATTACAAGAAAAAAGTCAGGATTACGTGATGTAAACTCAGAATTCTGAGAAAAAGGTCAGAATTGTGAAATGTAAAATCAGAATGAGGAAAAAAGTTGAAATTATGCAAAACTCAGAATTAGTACTTTATACCTTACAATTGCGAGCTATTGTGAGAAGAAAAGTCTGAATTGTGTCAAATTGTGGAAATGGGCTTCCATATGCTACTCTGTGTACTGCGATAATGGAAATGCCATACTGATCTTTCAGGTGTCCATCATGTCTTTGACACCAGCTTCAGTCGCTCTTTCAGCCTGTTAGAAAGCCAGAGGGAGTTTCTGGAGCGATTCAGTCGCAAGGAGGTGGACAAGAAGGCCCTACCAATGCTGGCGTCTGCCTGTCCAGGTAGTCTTTTCTCAGTCTGTTCTTTACAGTATTTTCTGACATATTCATGGTAGTGTGTTTTATTATGGGTCCAACATGGATTTATTCCCTGTATTTCATTCAGGGTGGATTTGCTATGCTGAGAAGACTCATGGTGAATTCATCATCCCGTACATCAGCACAACGCGATCGCCCCAGCAGATAATGGGTTCTCTAGTCAAGGGCTATTTTGCCTCTCAGAAGGTACTAAACAATGAACTTCTGTTCAGAGAGGGAGGAACTGCCCACAATGCTTTGTGCCAAATACAAAGTCTTCCAAATTTGAAGTATTTTTGGACCTTGATTTAAATGTTGAGGGTCACAATAGACATAAGAGTTATTGCATTATGCCTGTATAATTTATAACTTTAAATTGTTTCATTGTAGCTTAACTATATTGAAAAAAGCACTTAAACTGATTATAAACTGCTTTGGCCTCTGCCATGCTGCACATGTAAAGCCTTTTGTTTTGCAGCTTTCACAAGAGTCAGTACCACAGAAAAGGCTAATCTACTGAACACACACTACTATTGAACACACACCTTTATTTACATTAAATATTAGCATTAGAAATCAAAGTAAATAAAATGACAGGCATCCTGTAAATATTTCGCAGTTACGTTAACAGTGAGTCTCACTTAATTTAATTTACAAATCAAGGTTAAAATGCATTTTGTTCTCCATCTTATGCTTTGACAGGGTATTTCACCACAGAAGATCTATCATGTGACCGTGATGCCCTGCTATGATAAGAAACTAGAGGCTTCCAGACCAGACTTCTACCTCAGTGAGCACGAGACCAGAGAGGTGGACTGTGTTATCACTTCAGGTAAGTGAATCTAACAACATTAAAACATGAACTACAAGAACGAGGCTCAGTCCCTCATCTTCTAAGTGTTTGGTTCACAGGAGAAGTTCTGAAGATGTTGGAAGAGGAGAATGTGTCCTTGAGAGATGTGGAGTTGGCCCCTTTAGACACAATGTGAGTTCTTCATGTTTGACAGTCAAACCAATAGTATTAATACTTAATAGAAATTGTGTCATACATGAATGTGTGTTTTAGGTTCAGTAACGTCTGTGGGGAGGAGCTGCTGACTCACGCAGGAAGTGGATCTGGAGGATACCTTCATCACATCTACAAACATGCTGCCAAACAGCTGTTTGGGGTTGAAGTAGATGAACTCACATACAAGACAATGAAGTATGTCTGAACACAGCAATTCTGTTACAAAAAGACCCCAGAACTGGGTTATTTGTACACTAATATTCAAAAGGTTGGGGGTCAGTCTTTTTTTTTATATATATATATATATAAAGAAATTTAATACATTTATTAATCAAGGATGCATTCAATTTGATCAAAAGTGACAAAAGTGTTATAAAAGATTTAAATATAAAATAAATGTTGTTCTTTTAAACTCTATACATCTCTTTAAAAATGTATCAGTTTCTACAAAAATATTTTAATATTAAAAATTGATGATAAATGTTTCTTGATCATCAAATCATCATATTAGAGTGATTTCTGAAGGATCATGTGACACTGAAGACTGGAGTAATGATGCTGAAAATTCAGCTTTGCCATCACAGGAATAAATTACATTTTAAAATATATTCCCATAGATAAGTTATTTCAAATTGTAATAATATCTCACAATTTTGCTGTTTCTACAGTGTTTTTGATCAAATAAATGCAGCCTTTGTGAGCAGAAGAGACTTTTTTCAAAAACATTAAAAAAATGTTACCAACCCAAACTTATGAATGGTAGTGTATACACTTGATTTTTAAAGTAGTATTACCGAAATAATAAATATTCATATTATATAAGGTTTAGATAGTTTGGAATTAATAAATGTTCCATCAGGGTTCCTGCCAAGCAGGAAAACCTAGAAATTTGAGAGCATTTTTTCAGGTCTGGAAAAGTCAAAATTAATAAAAAAAAAAAATAATAACCTTAGTTCATGGTGGAAATTTCTATAGCCAATATTTTCCTATATTCTTCTCCGAAATGGATTGCATTTTTGAGGGCCTAAACATGCTCGAAAACTCATGAAACTTTGCACATACGTCAGAAGTGGTGAAAATTTACATCTGATATGTGTTTCAGAATTCGGTGTGGCAAAATGGCTCAATAGCGGCACCTACAAAATTTCAATTAAGCGCCTTTCGCGATACGTTTCACGTACAGGTATGAAATTCGGTACAGCCTAATACCTACAAAAAAGTATCTTGGAGTGAAATCTGAAAACCAACAGGAAGTCAGATATTTTAATTTTTCTTTGCAAAATTTGTGCAGTATTTGCCATTTCCAGGTGTTTAACGAACTCCTCCTGGAGCTTTAATCAGATCAAGGTCATATTTGGTCAGTCTAATCTAAAGGCCTTTGTGACGTTAAATTGTTTTCGCTGAAGGGCGTGTCCGTGGCGGCCTGACAAATTTCAATGTTTCACCATGAAACAGGAAGTTGTTGTAACTCTGGCATACAATGTCAGATCTGCCCCAAACTTCAAATGTTTTATTAGAGTCCTGACCTGAAGACATCTTCATAACAATATTCATTTATAGTCGTAGCGCCACCTGCAGTTAACAGGAAATGACATGTTTTACACTGTGATTAACTCCTCATAGAGATTTAATCAGATCAACATCAAATGTTATCAGTCTAATCTTAAGACCTCAGTGATGTTAAATCTCAAAGATCTTGGGTTTTCGTTGAAGGGTGTGTCCGTGGCGGCCTGACAAATTCTGATGTTTCGCCATGAAAGAGGAAGCTGTTGTAACTCAGGCATACAGTGTCTGATGTGCCCCAAACTTCACATGTGTGATAAGAGTCCTGGCCTAAAGACATTTATATGAAAATATTCAGTTACAGTCAAAGCGCCACCTGCTGGCAACAGAAAATGGCATGCTTTACACTGTAATTCACTACCAGAAACGCATTTCAGTATGCCACGAAGTACCAAACATATTAGAAACACGTTAAATCATGCAACACTCTGCTAAGTGCTAATGTATGCGATTAATGCCACGAAACAAAAAGTTGTTGTAACTCGGGCATATGATGTCCGATCTGCTCCAAACTTCACATGTTTGATAACAGTCCTGGCCTGAAGACATCTACATGGCAATATTCAGTTATAGTCAAAGCGCCACCTGTTGGCAGCAGGAAGTGAGGCACTTTGAAATGACTTTGCCATAATTCTCCTGTATTTACTCGATTACATGCATGTCGCCCACTGTTCACTGTTTTCCTGAGACCAACGGGTGGCGGTGAGCCCGGGTGCGAGGGCCCTTTCATCGCTGCTTGCAGCTTTAATTATTAGAAAGAAATTACCTAGTCATTTCCAGTTTACTAATTATCTAAATGAATACTACTAAATTAGTTAGAAGTAATTTCTATCTAAGACATTGTGTATAAAATAATTTTTAAAAATAACTATTTAAAACAATTTTATGAATGGAAATTAGTCAGAAATTGTAGCAACCATGGAATACCATGGTATTATTTAAAGTACACTGGAACACAATGTAAATATGAATATGATAATATGATAATCATGAAGTTCCTTGGTATCAATGTTCCTTGGTGTTAAATATAACTTTTCCATGGAACTACCACAGAACTGTTTTAAGGAATAATATGCGTTTCTTTTCACATTTTATTTATTTAAAAAGACTGTTTTTAATAAGTGTTTGTTCTCCAATAAAACTTTCAAAAGTACCATGGTGCTACCATGGCAAGTTCTGGTAGTACCGTGGTAGCACCTCAGTACTTTTTTCGTAAGGTACATTTCATTTGTCTCTTATTTTTTTCCAACAGAAACAAGGACTTCCAGGAAGTCACTCTAGAGAAGGATGGTCAAGTTCTGCTGCGGTTTGCTGCCGTCTATGGCTTCAGGAACATTCAGAACCTGGTACAGAAGCTGAAACGAGGGAAATCACCTTACCACTTTGTAGAAGTAATGGCATGTCCGTCAGGTAGGAAATTACATCTCTAGTCCTTGAAAACCATCTTTTTGTATCATTCATAAACTTTCTGTAATGTGTTGCATACCTCTCAACGCATGTCGTATGACCTCTACTGGGAAAAACATTGCAGTTATCATCACTGAAGGAAATTTTTCCTTTTTATAGTTATATTTTGTAATATATTTTTCTAATTATATTTTTTAAAGAGGCCATATTAAACTAAAAACTAAAGTAAGATGAAAATGGAAAAAATATATTTTTTTAATAGTTAATTTAATGCTGTATTTTGACGCCATAGAGTGTAATTCTTTGGGCCTCAAGACCATGTCGTTGATATAATCTTCTGATACTGTTCTCTTGAATAATATCTATTCTAATCTTGCATAAGCCAAGTCTGCTATAATACATTTAATTGAATCCTACAGGATGTCTTAACGGCGGCGGTCAGCTCAAGCCTTCATCAGATCAATCCAACAAAGAGTTGCTGCAGCAGGTGGAGGATCTTTACCGCGGTGAACGTACCTCAGTGCCAGAGGAGGACTCGCGAGTGGCTGAACTCTATCGGAGCTGGTTAGAGAGCGTGGGAGAGGAGAAAGCCCGACAGTTACTGCACACGCAGTACCACGCCGTAGAAAAAAACACCAGTGGCCTCAGTATAAAGTGGTGAGGAGCTGCTAAGACTCTGATGAACCAAATATATTGTTATATTTCTTCCTTTCTGTGTGCGTTAAGTCAATATTTAAAGTACATTTGAAACTACATCAGATAAACATGTCTGCTGAAGAACGTTGACTTGATTACATATCAAACTGACCTTTTTTCTGTTCATGAATGTTGCCTTGGATTATTTTGATAAGACTTTACAATAAGGTTCATTAGTCAACATTAGTTAACTACATTAGATAACATGATCTGCACTTCTGCAGCATTTATTAATCTTTGATAATGTTACTATGTAGTGTGCACTGCAAACAATACTTTGTCGTTTTTGAGAATACATTTTGATTTGTGATAATAAAAATATGATCACATGTTGCCATGTATATAATCGTTCCATGAATGTAATTATATTTATTGAGGAAATAAACTATTCATATATTTTACTCAATACTTTTTTTGTGTGCATTTGTGATTCAATTTATTTATTTTTAAAGCAACAACAAATACCTTTGTATTAAATTATTCCTGCACAGAACATTTTTTCATTTGTTTTTCATTTGTTTAACATGGTATTACCTTAAATTATGGAATACATTTATTTAAATGTTATACCATGATAAAGTTGAATCAGGACTGTTAGACTTTTGGTGTTATACGAACAAAAAGAACATAATTAGTATTTTATAATTAGTAGTTAATATTGTTTCATACAAAGCGGGTAATAAAACTGCATCGTTAAGAAAATGTGTAGCTGCATTTCTAGAAAAAAAAAACCCACCTGCATACATTTATATTAAGACTTTATTCAGTTTGAACACTATGATCATAATTACATTTTCTCATAGTTACTTTTGATAACTAGTGCAAGATTGATAAACAATAACTGGATGAGCTAAACCAAGACGAAAAGCTGAAACCAGTATGCAGTGTTGAATATTTTCTACATTCAAAATCATTCAATAACATCAAAATAAACGCAATTAAATCAAATGCAATTTTCTTAGGACATTAAAACACACCAAATAAAATTTGCTGGAACACCTCGCTTTGTTAACATTGCCATAACATCTTAAAAATAAGTCTTTTTGATTTACAAAATAAAACATTGCACATTAAGACGAAACATTTTGAAATAAAACTATAATTTAACCACACAACATTAGTTCAGACATGGCCTGGATCTTCCCAAAAATAAAACTTACGCAAGCTTACGTAAATAAAATTTGGCCTACAACACAGACTTAGTACATCTGTATTTTTTTAAATGCAAATCAACGACATGTATTCTTTCAATGATGAAAACATTCTAAATAAAATCTGATTTTGATCTATTGCTTGTAACAGTGATTTAAATACATTGTTTTACAGGTTAACAATCCTGCGTATTGCTCATCGAAGACGATACACTGCCAAAAATTGTGCTTTTGCTATAAACGAAGCGTATGTAAATACCATCAGAGTATGTAAATACCAACAGAGTCCTGCTATTGTTAGAGAAACAATGAGCGGAGATAAGCGCAGTGGTGATGGCCATCGCAAAGACAAGCTCAAAAGATCAGTTCTTCGGGACTCTAAAGCTGTCCTTCTCCTTACGGATACTTCTCATGGCTTCAATCGGGTCACTGGTCCCAGCATGCTCCTGTACGGACTTCTCTCTGTAGTGCAAACACATGAGGAAATTAGTAAATTAAAATTAGTAACATTTTTTTACAATAAGGTCTCATTTGTTAACATTAGTTAATGCATTAACTAACAATGAGAAATATATTTTTAAGCATTTTTTAACCTTTGTTGATGTTAGCTAAGAAAATGTGAATGTTCCATTTTGCGCCAACATTCTACAGTAGACCTAAACGGACAAACTGCTCTACAGAGCGCGTTTGATTGACTGGCTACTCTCTGCCTTCTCAGATGACATCTTTGCCCTGGGTTGGCCACCATAGCTTCTCTATATTGCAATTTGTAACCTCACCAATAGATGCCGCTAAAATTTAGACATTGCACCTTTAAGCATTTTAATATAGATTTGAATATACATTTTATATATATATATATATATATATATATATATATATATATATATATATATATATATATATATTCCCAAATTATTTTTTTTTTTGTCTTTGTCTCTTAAAGGGACAGTTCAAACTAAAATATTTCCCATTTACTCCCCCTCATGCCATCTCCCAAGCATATGACCCGCTTTCTTCAGATAAATACAAACGAAGGTTTTTAGAAAAATAATCAATCTCTGTGAGTCCATATAATGGCATTGGCCGCTCGTTTGATGCTTGAAAACCAGCAATTGTGACAGTACTCCATACAACACCAGTGGATCAATCATTGTCTACTGAAGCACAAAGATAGTTACGTGTAAGAGTGTTGCTGTGTTCAGTAGTAGCTAAGTAGCTAAAACTGGTCACTAAATGTCGCTAGATGACATCATACTGGCGCGTCCACTGAGCTATATTAATATAAATATAGATTAGTGGGCGAGTCATGGAATCTAGATAAGGTTTGTCCAAGAAGTTGCTAAATTTGGCACTAGGATTTTGAAAAAAGTCAAAGCTATGTTTCCATTCACCTATTTTTATGTACATTTTGGGACACTGCATTTAAAGGTGCCATAGAACGTCTTTTTAAAAGATGTAATATAAGTCTGAGGTGTCCCCTGAATGTGTCTGTGAAGTTTCAGCTCAAAATACCCCATAGATTTTTTTTTAATTCATTTTTTAACTGCCTATTTTGGGGCATCATTAACTATGCGCTGATTCAGGCTGCGGCCCCTTTAAATCTCACGCTCCCCACCCCCGGAGCTCGCGCTTGCCTTAAACAGCATAAACAAAGTTCACACAGCTAATATAACCCTCAAAATGGATCTTTACAAAGTGTTCGTCATGCAGCATGTCTAATCGCGTAAGTACAGTGTTTATTTGGATGTTTACATTTTAATTCTGAATGAGTTTGATAGTGCTCTGTGGCTAAAGCTAACATTACACACTGTTGGAGAGATTTATAAAGAATGAAGTTGTGTTTATGAATTATACAGACTGCAAGTGTTTAATAATGAAAATAGCGACAGCTCTCTTGTCTCCGTGAATACAGTAGAAACGATGGTAACTTTAACCACATTTAACAGTACATTAGCAACATGCTAACGAAACATTTAGAAAGACAGTTTACAAATATCACTAAAAATATCATGATATCATGGATCTTGTCAGTTATTATTGCTCCATCTGCCATTTTTCGCTATTGTTCTTGCTTGCTTACCTAGTCTGTTGATTCAGCTGTGCACAGATCCAGACGTTAATACTGGCTGCCCTTGTCTAATGCCTTGAACATGGGCTGGCATATGCAAATATTGGGGGCGTACATATTAATGATCCCGACTGTTACGTAACAGTCAGTGTTATGTTGAGATTCGCCTGTTCTTCGGAGGTCTTTTAAACAAATGAGATTTATATAAGGAGGAAACAATGGAGTTTGAGACTCACTGTATGTCATTTCCATGTACTGAACTCTTGTTATTCAACTATGCCAAGGTAAATTCAATTTTCAATTCTAGGGCACCTTTAAAATAAAACAAAAAAAAGCTGAACGTAAACGTCAAGGATGTGCATAAATTCTAAAAATGCACATAAAAATTAAGAAAAAAAAAATTAAGAAGACATGCACAAAAAGTACGATGGAAAAGCATTTACCGAATAAATCCCTCGATGCGCAACAAAGAACTCACGTGACTTTGCCTCAACAGTTGCTGTGATTGGATAACTGGACTAATCAACGGATCAGTTTCATCGCACAGCAACTCAGATGTTGGTTTGATCGTTTTGAAACACCTGAGCTAAACTCTGTCAGAATGATTTAGTTTAATTCCCTCCCAGAAGTGTCTCACATGATTGCATTCACAAACACCAGCATCCAAACACAAGATAACACGCGTTTATTGCTTTTCATTTGCATATTCTGGGACATGTCATTTATGATGAAGAAAAAGCAATTTTTCAATTTTTATTACAGATATTTTGTGCAAATTTCCCAGGAAGTGACGATTTTGCTCTCTTGAATACATGGGATGGAAATGCTGCTTTATTCTCAAATGTTTCATGCGATATTCCAATTTTGCGCACAAGTTAAATTCGCAATTTTGAATGGAAACAGCTAGTGTAATGTGAAGCTCCCATGAGAAGTAAAGCAGAAGCACAAAGAATCGCCACTTCTCACGTGAAGTTCACAACACACGCTTCACAACATCCCTCTCGCGAACACTCGTGTGACAGCAGACCGGAAGTGATGTTTTATAGTTAAAAGAGTTTATTAGTATTTCTCTTAAACACACTTATCTTTTTGCTTCAGAAGATACAGATTACTGTCACGATCGCTGGTTTTCAAGCATGGTTTACAATAAGGTTTCAAATGAAACCTTACTGTAAAATGTTACCAAAAAATAAAAATCAATATTTATTTTAAAATAAATGCCTTTATTGTTTTTTAAGCATTTTAATATAGATTTTAAAATGTTTTATTATTCTATTTTTTTCCTTAAAAAATATTTTTTCTATTTTGTCTTATTTTATTTGTTTCGTTTTAGTCCCATAATGTTTTTTTACCAAGTTCAAACCCATGCTAAAGTTTTATCAGCAATATTCCATGTCAAGATCATGTGAAATGCACAAACAAGTAAAGTGCAAGACAGTCTATCTGATGTATATTTGGGAATGATTTCACATACCTCACTCTCATGAAGGGGTTAAATGTGAACTCATCAGCCACCGTAGAAGGAATGGTTGGCTCTCCGTTATCGTATTTTTCCTAATCAATGTAAGACAAGGTTATTCAAACACTTGCACAATGACAGTATTTGCAGCTTAAGTAAATGTATGTTAAAGAAGAGTTAAACACCTTAGCCCAAGCTAACTTTGTCCGGACGGCCTCGTTTTTTGGCTCAACATGCCGTGCAAATTTCAGATTATTTATAGTGTACTCGTGCCCACAGTACACACGCTGAAACCAAAGGAAACGGTGAGTTTAGAACATGCAACTTTATATTACCTAAAATAATAGTTTAGCACAAAGACAGAGATTTGAGTTTAGATGGGGGAATTGTTACCGTCTCTGGAGGAAGACGGCCTAAAACCTCAATCAAGGCTTTGTACATCTCATCAGCGGTACCTTCAAAAAACTTCCCACAGCCGGCCACGAACAGAGTGTCGCCTATTCATAATGTGAACATAACAAGAAAAACCTGCTTGTTAATACAGTTCTACAAAGTTTGCATATGTCAGACTGTTTTTGTAGTCTCTGTTCATAAAGGTGGAACTTTTTTTAATTGAGCAAATTAAATCAGTAAAGTTGTTAAATAGCTAAAGGATTATTGTTTACTTAGTGTACACTACCGTTCAAAAGTTTAGGGTCGGTACGATTTTTGTCATTTTTAAAGAAATTAATATTTGTATCCATCATGGATACATTAATTTGATAGAAAGTGATGGTAAAGACATTTTTTAATGTATAAAAAGAATAAATGCTGATCTTTCTAATGCTAAACTTTCTATTCATCAAAGAACAACATTATTGAACGTCAATGTTTTCAACATTGATAATAATAATAAAAGTTTCTTGAGAATCAAATCATCATATTAGAATGATTTCTGAAGGATCATGGGACACTGAAGACTGGAGTAATGATGATCACATCTCAGGAATAAATTACACTTTAAAATATATTAAAAGTTATTTTAAATTGTATTAATATTTCACTATATTACTGTATTTGATCAAATAAATGCAGAAATGTTGAGCTAAAGAGACTTCTTTCAAAAACATTTATAAAATGTACTAAAACCCAAACTTTTGAACGGTAGTGTATGAAAATATGTCTTACCCGTAAACACAGCTGGTGGTTCAGTGCTGTTTTCTTTTGTTACAAAATAGCAGATGTGGCCGGTGGTGTGACACGGCGTAAACAAACACTTTACATTCAGAGAGCCCACCTGGAATGATCAAACAATCTCAAATGTGTCCAGCGGTATACAGCGGATGCTTCTGATTGGCTAAGCTGCATCCAAAGCCAATTTGTGCACATGTGTTTATACACTACCATTGAAAAGTTTGGGGTTGGTAAGATTTTTTTAATTGTTTTTGAAAGAAGTCAATTTATGCTCACTAAGGCTGCATTTATATGATCAAAAAATACAGTAAAAAACAGTAAATGTGTGAAATATTATTCCAATTTAAAATAACAGTGTTCTATTTGAATATATTTTAAAGTGTAATTTACTCCTGTGATTTTCAAAGCTGAATTTTCAGCATCATTACTCCAGTCTTCAGTGTCACATGATCCTTCAGAAATCATTCTAATATGATGATTTGATGATCAAGAAACACTTATTATTATTATCAATGCTGAAAACAGTTGTTTTTGTGGAAACCTTTTTTACATGATTCTTTTTATGGTTATTCTTTGCTGAATAACCCTATTAATTTCTGTAACAAAAAAAAAAAAAATCTTACTGACCCCAAACGTTTGAACAGTAGTATTTATATTATATAAACCAGACTTACTTTGAAAGTGTTGTAGTGTGTGACTTTCTGAGTTAAAGCTCCCACTCGGTCATCTCCGCCGTACACCGTCAGTCCCGGCATGAGCTTCACCAGTTTCTCATTACCTCCAGCATGATCCCTGGAAGTTATGAATCATCAGCTCTAATTCCCATATTAGTAGTGCACATGGGCTACATACATAACACAGAATGATTGTACTTTATCCCAGGTCTGACTTACCAGTGATGATGAGTGGTCAAGACAGTCTTGAGCTTCACGCCATGCTTTTTGACCGCATCTACAACCTGAGACAGATGACAGTTATGAAGCCATGGGACGCACAATGTGATGTGTAATAAGCGCAGTGAAATATTCTTACTTTCTGGGGCTCTACTGGATCCACTATGGCTGCTTCCTTCGTGTCTTCATCGATGAGGAGGTACATGTAGTTGTCGGTGAGAGCAGGAAGCAGTTCGACCTTCATGTCTGACTGTTCCACCAGAGATGACTTCCTAAGAGCGGAGTGAAACCAGGCTGTAGGAACTTCAAAACAGAGATTCGGGATCAGGAAATGTTCTAGCTTGAATAACATGTTTTCATAATTTCAAAACATGATGAAAAATGTCCTATGGTTAACATAGCTGCCAATAAAATACTAGTCACTGCAATTTTAGTTACTGTACAATACATTTTACATATTTTCTAGCTGATAAAAGCTGGTTATTTGTGGTCATAAGCTGGTAGTTGACATTGTCTAAGCTCTTGAACTGGTTAGACTCATTTTGTAATTGTGCTTCACCGGTGTGACTACTATGGACTGGTATGACCTGATTTTTCCAATGTTTAAATTAATCAATTAATCAAAATGGCAAAAAAAAAAGCTTCATAGTTTAAAGGAGATCCTACATTCATATGTGACCCTGGACCACAAAACCAGTCATCAGGGGTATATTTGTAGCAATATCCAACAATACATTGTATGGGTGTCAAAATTATCGATTTTTCTAGGATATTAAGGATATTAAGTAAAGATCATGTTCCATGAAGATATTTAGTAAATTTCCTACCATAAATATATCAAAAATGTATTTTTGTGAGTGGATGTGCATTGCTAAGGACTTCATTTGGACAATTTTAAAGGTGATTTTCTCAATATTTTGATTTTTTTTTTTTTTGCACTCTCAGAGTCCAGATTTTCAAATAGTTGTCTCAGCCAAATATCCCAACAAACCATACATCAATGGAAAGATTATTTATTCAGCTTTCAGATGATGTATAAATCTCAAATAAAAAAAATTGACCTTTATGACTGGTTTTGTGGTCCAGGGTCACAAATATTATGATTACACCATTATTATGATAACAATTACTATTAGTAACTGTAGTATTTCGGTGGAAATTACAATTAGCAGTAATATTGTGAAACATTATTACAATTTTAAATTCTATTTAAATATATTTTAAAGAATATATCACCAAAGCTGCATTTATATGATCAAAAATACAGTAAAAACAGTAATATTGTTAAATATTATTACAATTTATAATAACTGTTTTCTATTTTAATAATTGTAATTTATTCCTATGATCAAAGCTGCATCATTACTCCAGTCTTCAGCGTCACATGATCCTTCAGAAATCATTCTAATATGATGATTTGATGCTCAAGAAACATTTATCATTTATATTATCAAATTTGAAAACTGTTTAGGATTTTTGTGAAAACCGTGATACATTTTTTTCAAGATTTTTTTTTTTATGTATACAAAAGGTCAAAAGAACAGCATTTATCTGAAATAGAAATATTTTCTAAAATTATAAATGTCTTTACTGTCATTTTTAATCAATTTAATGAGTCCAAGCTGAATGAAACTTAATTTCTTTCAAAAAAATGTATTTGAGATCTTAGCATTATAATCAAATCAACACTTGGTGTTCATCTATAATGTATTATCTATAATTTATGGAAAATGCATATCTATTATGCTCAAATTGGGCAATGTTTTGATGTTGGTCTAGTCAATTCCTCCATATTGCATTTAATGCAATACTGTAAAAAATAAATAAAATACTGTATGGCAAATACACATCTGTTAAATGGTTTTACAACTTTTAAATGAACAGAAAGCACTAAGTGTTTACAATCACGTCACTCCAAACGCACGACATATACAGTGTTGCATATACATAATATGATGACTTTAATCATGTTTGCATTATGTTTACACACCACACGTCATGCTCACACATACATACGTCAACAGCTAAGATGATGTAACTCTACTCTGTCTGTATAGGGATCAGTTTTTTTACTAGATCAAAACACTGACTGCAAATACACCAAAGGTCCTGTGACAGCACTGACACACGGATGCGTCGCTAAACAAGACATTGCGATCATGCGCGAGTCAAGATCCTCGGGTAAACATACCGAATTTGTGCGAGACCGCTCCGAGAACACCGAGAGTGCAGGCACTCGCCGCCAGCGTCCTGAACCACATATCAGGACTTCAGCTGTCTGCTGTTACAGTCAGCACAGGGAGGAAGTAGAAAGTCTGGTTTAAAGTGCAAATCAGCCCACTTTTTAACTTTGACCCCTCGTCTAACCAATCCAGTACGAGGGAGTGTCGCGCGCTCAGCAACTCACGCTGTATTACGAATCCTACTATAGTGAAGGCGTGGCTAATTATTCACAACTCACGTCACATGACCTAATCAATATTCATGAACGAGCCTTTTTAAAACATATGAATGTAAGATGAACGACTTTACTATAAAATTCTTCATAATTACTATCCATGTAACTTTTTTCTTTCTAAATTTAAGTTGGACATTTCTTCACAATGCACATTCTGTAATTCTAGTCTTGAAACAATACCACATTTATTATCTGAATGTGATTATGCAAATGATTTTTGGAAAGAAGTAGCCTGGCTTATTTTCTCTGCTTATAGCAAACTTTTTATTTTTGAAATAATTAATGTTCTGTTTTTTGATGTGGGAAACAGGGTCAAAGGAGATGGACAATGTGTTAAAATTGCTAACTATCTGTGGCCTATTTCATCTTCATAAATGTAAAGTTACTGACTGAAAGCCCAACATTACGCTTTTTTGTATTGATCTAAAACTATTTTATGACTCTCTTTGTTCATCGCTCAACAAGAAAGCTGCTAAAACTGCACTACTGCTAAAAAAATTATGATTTCATTATAATGCCTCCTGTGTATTTCCTGAAAATGAATTTTTTTTTATTATATATATATATATATATATATATATATATATATATATATATATATATATATATATATATACAGTCTTAGATATTTAAATAATTTTTTGCTTGCTTGTTTATACATCTTTTTTTGTATTTTGTTTCAAAATCTATTTCATCTATCCCCTGTATGTTGTTTAATAATAATAAAAAACATAAAAAAACAAATATATATTGAAGAGTAATAAAAGTACAATACAGTAAGAATGTCTATACAATAAGAAAACAATAAGAAAAATATAGAAAAGAAAATTAAAATATTTTATTTACAAATATTATGAGGGAAGAAACACCATATTTTTTAAAAAAAATTAAATAAATAAATAAAAGAGCCGTTTTGTTGATTGCCTTGCAAGCAATAAAAAAATAGCTAGAGACTTAGGAGATAAAACGAGATAAACCTTAGAATCGAGCGTTATTGGATAGCCGTAAGCAAAACCTCATTAATATTCAATAACCCAGCTTTCGCCATTGGACAGATTTCAAGAACGCTTGTGAGACCTAATTAATATTCATAAGGTCAGCCTTCGTCGTAGTAGGATTTTTGATATCGCTTTCGGGCCTCGTGATTGTGATGAACTTCTTTTAAGCCAAATAATGTTTCCTTGACTTAATTCCAGACAATTGCATAGGATTCTTTGTTTTATTTGCTTTAGATTTACATTTTTCGTACTGTACTAAGGTGTCTCACCGCCCTCCGTTATCGAGCGACCAAAGGTCACTTTATTTCCGGCTGCAGGACTAGCTGGTGTTGGACTCCAAAATGAGCGCAAGGAATATTGCTCGCTTTTGGGAATGGGGAAGGAAAATAATATGCGTCGGGAGAAACTATGCAGATCACGCAAAAGAGCTCAAAAACGCAATTCCCAGCGAACCTGTGCTTTTCCTGAAGCCCCCGTCTGCTTACATTAGGGAAGGGTCTCCTATTCTGGTCCCCTTCTACACCAGCAATCTCCACCATGAAGTTGAGCTCGGGGTGGTCATTGGTAAAGGAGGAACTGCTATCCCTCAGTCTTCAGCCATGGACCATGTGGCTGGATACGTGTTATGCCTGGACATGACAGCTCGGGACATTCAGGACGAGTGCAAGTCCAAAGGTCTTCCATGGACCCTGGCCAAAGCTTTCAACACCTCATGTCCCATTAGTGACTTCATTCCCAAGGAGAAGATCCCAGACCCTGGGAGCATCAATCTGTGGTTGAAGGTGAACAATATCCTGAAACAGAATGGAAGCACATCCCAGATGATCTTTTCAATCCCATATCTCATAAACTACATCAGTGAGATCATCTCTTTGGAAGAAGGAGACCTCATTCTCACTGGGACCCCTAAAGGAGTGTCAAGCGTCCAGGAACATGATGAACTTCAAGCTGGGATTGATGGCATTGTGACTATGACATTTACAGTTGATAGAAAAACATGATTTGAAAAAGAATTAACATTCTTGAGTCTCAAATTGCTGAAAAGCACAACCATTTTGATTGTTTTAAATGCAAATGCAATGTCTGACAATGACAAAATCACTGAATGGGAAACATTGTATAATGTTTTTCTTTTATAAATAAAAAATGGCACTTAGAGGCTTTTGCATTTGAAGTCTTTACATACACACACATTATAGCTGACACAATTTGGAGGTGAGTTTTGGGTCATTATCCTGTTGTAGGATGAAATTGGCCCCAATCAAGTGCTGTTCACAGGGTATGGCATGGCGTTGCAAAATCTTGTGATAATTTCCTTCCTCAAGGTCCCTTCCACTCTGTACAAATCTCCTATTTTACCACCTCCAAAGCACCCCAGACCATCACGCTCCCTCCACCATGCTTGACTGAAGGTATTAAGGTATTGTTCTAGCATCTTTTCATTTGTTCTGCAGCTCACAAATGTTCTTCTGTTTGATCCGAAGACCTCAAACTTGGACTCATCTATCCACAACACCTTCTTCCAGCCTTCGAGTGTCCAATGTCTGTGCACTTTTGCCCATCTCAGTCTTTTGTTTTTATTGGCCAGTCTGAGATACGGCTTTTCTTGGCAATTCTGCCATGAAGTCCAGCATCCTGAAGTCACCTCTTCACTGCTGATGCTGACACTGGTGTTTGACGGGTACTATTTATTGCAGCTGCCAGTTGAGGACCTGTGAGGCGTTTTTGTCTTAAACTACACACTCTCAGATATTTGTCTTCTTGCACAGTTGTGCATCAGGCCTCCCACTCCTTTTTCTGACCTTGTTAGAGCCAGTTTGTGCTGCTCTCTGAAGGGAGTAGTTAACAGCATAATAAGAGATTACGCATCAAGTAGCCTTCCTTTCTAAGGACAACAATAGACTGACGGGTCTCTAATGAAAGTTCTTTCTTTCTGGCCATTTTGAGCCTGTAAACTAACAACTGCTGATGTTCAGATACTAAACTAACCTAAACAATGCCGTGCTCTCTTGTTTGCTCCATTAGTAAAATGGTTCTCAGCTGTGAAACACAATTGCAAAAGGGTTTTCTCATAATCAATTACCCTTATAAAATGATTAACTTGAATTAGCAGCCATACCAGGAGATTGATGCAGAGGACTGACAATAGCTAATAACAGGCCTCTATGCAAAAATGTAGATCATTCTTTTAAAAAAAAACATCTTATTAATTTTGATTGTTTGCGAAATGGATAAAATTGTTTGTGAATTGCATGAAAATGTGTTTATCTTTGGAAAACAAAGAAATTTGCAAGTGATCCCAAACTTTTGAGCAGTAGTGTATATATATATATATATATATATATATATAATGCGATCCTTACTGTTAAGGCAGACTATTACAGAGACTGTAAATGTGTCTTTATAGGTTCAAAGTGTCAAGCTCCATATTCATTCCCACAAACAATTTATTTACTAATCCCATTTTTCTGAGATGATGTTTAAGCGGGATTTTAAACTTTGAGCATCTCCTGGGCTTTTCATCAATATGTAACAACACAAAAATGCAGAAGTTTAACAATCAATCATAGTTTAAAGTTTGAAATCTCTTTAGTGAGCACACAAACAGTGATACAGCAGAAATAGTTTCCAAAATTGATATTTTGGCATTGTTCTAAACACGTAAATACATAAATTATTTCAAGTGATAAATGTGCTAAAGCAGGGGTGTCCAATCCTGCTCCTGGAGGGACACTGTCCTGCAGTTTAGCTTCAACCCTACTCAAACACACCTGAACCAGCTTATCAAGGTCTTACTAGGCATAGGCTACAAGAAACATCCAGGCGTGTTAAGGCAAGTTGGAGCCAAACTCAGGACAGTGGCCCTCCAGGAGCAGGACTGGACATCCCTATGCTAAACAACATCTAAAAGATGATCTCCACATGACCAAGTGAGGCTGCAGAAATGATTAAATCAGCATTTAGGATCCTTGTTATCAAGTAACCAAAAGACTAACACTTTAAAATGTAACTAGTGATCTATAACAGGCAAACTAAGATCAAATGTGCACTAACGTTCAAAAGTTTGGGGTCAGTATATGATTTTTTTTTAAGTATTATTATTTTGAAAACTTTTATTGCAGAAGAGACTTTATTAAAAACATTAAAAAAAATTCCTGACCCCAAACTTTTGAATGGTAGTGTATATTGTGCATATTATAACAGACTTGATCTTGCATAGTTGTGCATATGGATTGGTAGTAGCAGTTATTTGGAGTAAGCTTCTTCATGTTTCCCATGAGGCTGTTTTACACATCATCACTCTGAACGTTCCTCTGTCGGCTTTTCATCAGAGCGTTTCATTCACCATCCACACGGTAAACACATCCAAGCTTCTCCATATGCTCCTACTGAAACATCCTCACATGCTTATCCAACCATCTGGCTCTACTGCTGTTCATTCTTGACTGTGGAAGAAAGAGAGAGGGCTGTGAGACATTTCAGATGTATGAAAAGACATACTGTACATAGATAGATAGCAGTTATCAATAGCTTACTTGAAGAAATACAGGATGCTATTACTATGTATTTAGATCATTTTAACAGCCATTAGTTCACAAATTCAGAATCTTTATTTTTAAAGATATTTTTTAATGATACTTTATTTAATGATAGATATACTATACATCCAAATATCATAATATAGCCTACTTGTATTGCTTGTTGTAAAAGCATATACCTTTAGGAATGAACTTCAGAGAGCTGCTGAATATTCAGAAGCGTGAGAGGCCGTGCTTGGGTCCGTCATTCACAAACTCATGGCCAAGACCATTTCCACACTTACCACATTTAACCTGTAAAAGATGTTACAAAATTCATTGTTCACATTCTCCAGATCAGAGATTAAAGGTTTAGTTCACCCAAAAATGAAAAGTCTGTCATCGATTACTCACGCTCAAGTACGGCTGAGCTTCTGTTTACCATATATGAGTGCTCTATGTGAATAAAAGCCTAAATTAAATCTGTTCATCATATAAAGCCATTGTGTCTTTTCAGAAATTTTTGAATCGTCAGTTTTTGGTTCAGTGGATGGGCAGAAATCTCTCAGATTTCATTAAAATATCTTCTTTTGTGTTCCGAGGATGAACAAAAGTCTTATGGGTTTGGAACGACATGAGGGAAAGTATGATGACGATTTTCATTTTTGGGTGAACTAACCCTTTAATAACTTTATGCGCCCTTCAAATGCTATCGGAAATTTCCTACTTCCCACTTCTGAAGATTACGAGCTTGTCACATTCAAGTGCTTTTGTTGTCGGAAAGAAAAGGAATCATTGAGGAATCCAGGTTTATTCTTGCCTATTTATTGGGAAAATCGGTAACACTTTACAATAAGGTTCATTAGACAACATTAGTTAACATGAACTAATAATGAACTGCACTTCTACAACATTTAATCTTTGTTAAAGGTGCCCTAGAACTTTTTTTTAAAAGATGTAATTTAAGTCTAAGGTGGCCCCTGAATGTGTCTGTGAAGTTTCAGCTCAAAATACCCCATAGATATTTTTTTAATTCATTTTTTTAACTGCCTATTTTGGGGCATAATTAGAAATGAGACATTTCAGGGTGTGTGGCCCTTTAAATCTCGTGCTCCACACCCCAAGAGCTCACGCTTGCCTTAAACAACATAAACAAAGTTCAAACAGCTAATATAACCCTCAAAATGGATCTTTACAAAGTGTTCGTCATGCAGCATGTCTAATCGCGTAAGTACAGTGTTTATTTTTATTGTTTACACTGATTATGAATGAGTTTGAGGCTGTGCTCCGTGGCTAACGGCTAATGCTACACTGTTGGAGAGATTTATAAAGAATGAAGTTGTGTTTATGAATTATACAGACTGTAAGTGTTTAAAAATGAAAATAGCGACGGCTCTTGTCTCCGTGAATACAGTAAGAAACGATGGTAACTTTAACCACATTTAACAGTACATTAGCAACATGCTAACGAAACATTTAGAAAGACAATTTACAAGTATCACTAAAAATATCATGTTATCATGGATCATGTCAGTTATTATCGCTCCATCTGCCATTTTTCGCTATTGTACTTGCTTGCTTACCTAGTCTGATGATTCACCTGTGCACAGATCCAGACGTTAATACTGGCTGCCCTTGTCTAATGCTTGAACATGAGCTGGCATATGCAAATATTGGGGGCGTACATATTAATGATCCTGACTGTTACGTAACAGTCAGTGTTATGTTGAGATTCGTCTTTTAAACAAATGAGATTTATATAAGAAGGAGGAAACAATGGAGTTTGAGACTCACTGTATGTCATTTCCATGTACTGAACTCTTGTTATTTAACTATGCCGAGGTAAATTCAATTTTTGATTCTAGGGCACCTTTAATGTTAATTTCAACATTTACTAATACATTATTAAAATCTTGTTAACATTAGTTAATGCACTGTGAACATGAACAAACAGTGAACAGCTGTATTTTCATTAACTAACGTTAACGAAGATTAGTAAATACAGTAACAAATGTATTGCTCATGATTAGTTCATGTTAGTTAATACATTAACTAAAGTTGAACTAATAAACCTTACTGTAAAGTGTTACCAGAAAATCTTATTAAAGCCAAAATGATATATGGCGTCCCTTTCATTGACAACCATATAAACATTCACAGCGTTATCTATAGTCATCTTGTTGACGATTCTGGAATGTTGGTCAAATACAGGCTATTTGCACTGTGTATAAAACATACAATACGCTTCAAAAGGTTATTCATATATGTAAATATGCACTACTTTAATGATGGCAATGTAGCTGTTGTGGAAAAAACTAATAAAGAAGAATAGCAGTCACAGCAGCAATCGTTCTCCCCTCTGCCATGTTTAAAGTTTATGGCACGCCCAACTCTGGAACACGGGTATCAAAATTATCCCTGAGCTTCCCAGTGGTAAATCTGACTTGAGAGGGCGTTCATGTAGCCTGGTAATACCAGAATCTGCTACTTCACTTTGCTTCGTAGACAGAGTCTGGAATGGCATAATAGAGAAGTGTTTTCTCTCTCGCTAGGGGGCGCTTGTCTGAAGTTTAAAATCATTGGTTACCCGTAAGCCAATCAGATACGTTTAGTTATGACGTATGTTATGAGCCTGTACAGCCGCATCGAAGCACAGACATCATGCATCGAACTCAAATCTATGATTGAACTTCCACTGTAAACCTGTTGTAAACACATGATGATGCGAGCGAAATACCGGAGTGAACATGGCTGTAAACGACTTTTGCAGTTTGAAAAAGAGTTGAATGTTCTCCATAACAGAGCGAATTGCATCCCGTGTCTCGTTTCCCATTTCCGCGGTCGTTTCGGTTTTCGATTTCTCTAACCTACAATGTAAAACTCGGCGCTTAGCATCTACGTCACGGCTCTCAGCCCGCCCTCTGTTCGTTGATTGGCCCGGCTGTTTCCAGACCGGTGGCAAACAGAAAGCTCTGACGCTGTATCAGACTGTCATGCAACATGTTCATGTCTTTCTTTCTTCAGTTGAAAGGAAATTAAGGTTTTTGAGGAAAACATTCCAGGATTATTCTCCTTATAGTGGACTTCAATGGGGACCAACGGGTTGAAGGTCAAAATTGCAGTTTCAGTGCAGCTTCAAAGGGCTTTAAATGATACCAGACGAGGAATAAGGGTCTTATCTAGCGAAACGATCAGTCATTTCCTTAAAAAAAAAAAGAAAAATGTACATACTTTTTACCTACAAATACTCGTCTTGCACTAGTGTCCACTTCACACATTACGTAATCATGCTGGAAAGGTCACGCATGACATAGGCAGAAGTACCGATCTAATGTGTTTACAAAGCGAACGTGCAAAGACTAAGTCAAACGCCCTTTACAAAAAAAGGTAAAACAACGATGTCAGACCATTTTGAAGTTGGAGGAGAAAATGAGATGGAGTTTTTCGGTATTTCCCCCTACGTGACCTTTCCAACGTGATTACGTAATGCGTGAAGACAAGGATGCTAGTGCAAGATGAGCATTTGTGGTTAAAAAGCATATAATATTTATTAATTTTTTTAGAAAATGACTGATGGTTTCGCTAGATAAGACACTTATTCCTCAGCTGGGATCGTGTAGAGCCCTTTGAAGCTGCACTGAAACTGCAATTTGGACCTTCAAACCGTTGGTAGACGCTGAATTTCACTATAAGGAGAAAAATCATGGAATGTTTTCCTTAAAAACCTTAATTTCTTTTCGACTGAAGAAAGAAAGACATGTGAGTAAATTATCAGTAAAATTTAATTCTGAAGTGAACTAATCCCTTAAATGCTCAGTGAAATAGAGTGATGTAGTGCAGTTCATCTACAGACTGCAAACCACTTTATCTTTCACCTTGTAAGCTCCCCATCTCTCCTCATGTTTAGACACACTGTTTTCATGGATGGTTTCTGTGAAGGCTGGCCAGGGTGATGAATGCTCGTATTTGGATCTGCTGGAGAACAGCTCATGTCCACATTCAGCACAAACATACATGCCTGCAGGAGAAACACACACGCAAGCGGTTTGAAACAGTCTCAGATGATCTTATTTTATACAGTTACAAACTTGACAAAAGTCAGTAATACTACTATTCAAAAACATTGTCTTGTAGCAAAAAATATTGTTGATCATCTCCTAACAAGGACACATATTAAAGGAACACTCCACTTTTGTGAAAATAGGCTCATTTTCCAACTCCCCTAGAGTTAAATAGTTGAGTTTTACCGTTTTCGAATCCATTCAGCCGATGCGCCTGCTGCACACATGATACGGCAGCAAAGATCCTTGATTATTACGCTGGAATGAGAGTATAGTTCCTAGCCATATCGGCCTAGAAAATCGCAACTTTTCATTTTCCGTCGGTCTTAGTACACGATTTAACTACAGAAGAGTCAAGTTTTAAATAGGAAAAATATCAAAACTCTTTGGTCATTTTTGAGCGAGATGCTAACGGTCTAATCAGATTCAACAAACTATGCTAAGCTATGCTAAAAGTGGTACCACCAGACACGAAGAGCGGCTGAATGGATTCGAAAATGGTAAAACTCAACTGTTTAACTCTAGGGGAGTTGGAAAATGAGCCTATTTTCAAAAAAAGTGCAGTGTTCCTTTAAGGTCTGGGTAGATTAGATGGTAAGAAAACAATCAGTTCTCCTAATCAATGTGTTGGAAGTGGGAGAAAAGGGGAATGGGGAGGAATAAAGATCTGAGCAACTTTGACAAAGGCCAGATTGTTATGGCAAGGCGACTGTGTCAGAGCATCTCTGAAATGGCAATGACACACTGATTCATTATGCTCCAAAGCTCCTGAAGCAGTGTTTTGAAATCGGCCATCACTATATAAGTCGTTATTTTGTTTTTTTTGGTGCACCAAAAATATTCTCGTTGCTTTATAATATTAATATTGAACCACTGTACTCACATGAACCGATTTAAATATGTTTTTAGTACATTAATGGATCTTGAGAGAGGAAATGTCATTGCTCCCTATGCAGGCATAGGGAGCAATGACAGATACAAAATATCTTAATTTGTGTTTCGAAGATTTACGAAGGTCTTACGGGTGTGGAACGACATGAGGGTGAATAATTTATGACAGGATTTTCATTTTTGGGTGAACTAACACTTTAATACATTAGCTAATGTTGAAAAATGATACTTTATTGTAAAGTGTTACCTATTAAACTGATCACTGAGACTTAAGGATGAAGAAATGCCACATTTTTATTGATGCTTTGGCAATATTACAGTCAAATAATCATATAATCATGTCTGAAGCAAAGGCTGAAAAGGATTTGTCTTCTCGAAGCAACAAGAACCATGTGTGATAACTTAAAAACAAGACATTCCCATAGTTGTATTAATCAAGTTAAATACACACACGATCTTACATAAGTTGCCTTGTTTACATATGTTATACAGCAGCTACATCGGGGTCAATTAACTTACCAGTCTCAAAATGATCTTTATAAACCTCCCCTCCGGAGAACGAACAAAAAGACATGACTGCACGACAGGACTGTGGTGAAGTTTAAACGACGGACAGAGAAACTTTCTGTATCAAAGAGTGGAAGAAGCGTGTCTGTACCACGTGATCACACAAGTGTGTCACAGCAGAGATCCGCAGTGTTAAAAAGGCGCAATATCACAAATTAGCTCAGATATTATAGCAAAATAATAGTTTCTCAACCATAAGAACAACTACACAATAGATATCAGCTAAAGTACTGAGTGCTAGACGTCATTTACATAAAAAAACCACACAAACACGTCTATTCTGTGTAACATGATTACATAAATTACGTTACTTCAACTTATTAAACCTATTTTCGGTGGTTTTGTAAATGTAGACGAGTAATTGTTGAGGTTTTTAATGAGTGCAGACTTAAAGGGATAGTTCACCCAAAAATGAATTTACTCAGCAGGTGAAAAAATGCTATACTCAGGGATGGACAGTATTTATGATACATGTATTTCAAATACGTATTTCAAAAACAAAATAGTATTTTGTAATTTGTATTTGATAGGGTTGATGAAAATGGCTTTGTATTTTGTATCAAAATACTTTAGAGTTTTGTATTTTTGTAGTTTTAAAATACTGTAAAATACTTTGTAGGAAGTCTGCATGATCACATCATAAAAATGCTTCCTCTGATTGGTGCCTACTCAGTAGTTAGCAGAGACTTGTTGAGTTCAGAACAGATGTTAACTTTTGGTGTTTGTTTTAGTAGCCTAAGCTAAATAGTTTACCAATTTACATAATGTTCTAGAAAACTATTATACCGACCAGCAGCCCCCTATATTTATGATTAATTAGTTAGAAAGTAGTTGCTATGAATACAGGTGCCATCAGTTGTCTTCTTATGAAGGACTTGTTTGTCATTGAGTCTGTGTTGCTGATGCATAGTAGGCCCTTTGTTACCAAACACCAATTAACTAAATTGGAATACAATTATGAGTCATTTGCAAACTGTTAAAAATTAAACTGTTGGTTACTTTAAAACTAACCTTCATCTCGGATATGTTAATATTTGATCTGTTAAAGCCACAGTATATAAATATTCACCATTAGAGGTCGCTTATTCAGTCACTTATCCTTGATTTTGTGGAATCATGGGATGTGTTGTTTTCATGTCTACAGCTGGTGGAAAAGAATCAGGATGGGACTTGGGCAGAAATCATATTCATTGATGAGAAAGTTGGTATAGTGCTCCTCTGTATGTTCGCTTGGAGGCTGCTATGAGACACTTGTAAGCTAGATCGATATTAGTCATGGTAAAATGGTAATCGCGGTAAATCAAGAAAACAAGATTTAAACAAGAAGCTACATATCATGATTAGTTTTCAGTCGATGAATGAATCCAAATAGTTCCTCATCTGTCTAATAAAACATCAAATAGGCCAACTGATGGATGGTTTGCGAAGAAATTGTAAAAGTATTTTTTAGTATTTTCAAAATACAGTAGTTTATTTTGATACATGGTGTGGCTTTTTTAAGTTTTAATTAAGGCATTTGGTATTTTTGATGAATTTTTGCCAAACCGTAACCATACTATAGTAAATTGTAGTATACTGTATATATTATAGTGTTTACAACACTTTGTTAATGAATGCTACAGCATAACTATAGTGAACTGATAAACTGTAATAAATACTGTAGTATACTTTAGTTTTTAGTACAGTAAACTAGTGTATTGTAGTATAATATACCATATAGATTAAAGAAAACTTAGTATACAGTACTGAGTAAAGTAATTTATTTATATATTGTTGTTATGTTACCACAGCAACTATAGAATTACCACAACAAATTAATTCAAATACTTTACTATAGTATGGTTCAAAAACACTATAGTATTTACTATAATATTTTTCACCTGGGTTGTTCCAAACCTGTATAAATTTCTTTGTTCTGTTGAACACAAAGGAAGATATTTTGAAGAAAGTTTGTAACCTGGCCGTTTTGGGGCACCATTGACTTCCATAGTAGGAAAAAAAAATTCTATGGAAGTGAATGGTGTCCCAGAACTTTGTCCCACATTCTTCAAAATATCTTTCATTTGTGTTCAACGGAACAAAGAAATTTATACAGGTTTGGAACAACTTCAACTTGATGGTGAGTAAATAATGACAGAATTTTCATTTTTGGGTGAACTAACCCTTTAATGGGAATCCTTGAAACGACTTATTAGTTTATAAATCACTATTTTCACATATTGTATTTGCCTTTTATAACTGAGAAGTTTCTGTATTATGTATAACTTTATGTATCAATGCAGTTTTGAAATAAAAAAAAAATACTACATTGTACAGTAGTGAAACGACGACCTCTATTGGTAGAAAAACTAATTGCGTGCATAACCTTTCACCTTCAACCTGGCAGTTTATAAACGAAACGAGGATATAAAATGGGCAGTTTTATACAGATTAATAGCATGAGTTTAGTTTTTAAATAAATATCATTAAAAAATAAATAAAAGTAATTTCCACTGAGTTTTTAATCGTAGCTCGGTGACCTTTCTCGCCATGTTTTGTGAAGCGCGCATGCGCATTGTGGAGGAGAGCGAAGGGAGTTTGAGGTCGATTAAAGGGTTTTTGAAATTTCCCTTCCAATACATGGTCGAAAATGCCGGAGGATCACGATAAAGATGTGTACCCAGAGCCTCCCCGCCAGACTCCAGTGGTGGATAAACAAACGGTTCTCCCGAATCCAGCTTTAATATTGTCGAAGCTCTTCTACTACTCGGTGGATGTGCCTGTGACCACATTCAGAGGTGAAGCGACTTCACACTAGTGTTTACATCTGCTTATTCATACTCTCTCATATGTAGTAGCCTTTGTAGTGTGAAAAGAACATACAGGGACATTTTATTTGGTGCTATATCGTATATACTGTATATCTATTGTTTTTATATTTATAATTGGCCCTAATTGGATTTAATACAATTCCCTTAAATCACACTATGAAAACAAAACGAAGCAAAAAGAGGTACAGCAAACCTTAACATTAATACTTCTTACACAGTACGAAAAATTAAACCTTTTTAAACCGTATATAACAACTTTATAACAAAAATTGTCGCAAATTATAAATATTATAAACAGAATTGCAACTATTTTAAGAAACATTTTAAACAAATGTCTTATCCTGAAGCTCAAACAGTAGAGCATGGTGTTCGCAACACCAATATCATGGGTTCGATTCCCAGCAATATTAACATGCATGAAGGAATACAAATGTGCTCCTTTATTGCAGTGTACCTTTCTCAGGATACAAAGCATCTGCCCAGAGCATAAATGTAAATAAATACCCTCAGAGGGTAGCTGAGAAATGGACATAAAAGTTTTTTAGTTTGTATTTTGGGTCTGTGCAGCCGCCTTTAAGCATGAAAAATGCAGGTCAAATTTAATGTTTTTCTTTCCCTTTTTCTTCATTGGTTGGTTGTTTTTATAATAGCAATGCATTTTAGTTTAGTTTCTGTTTTATTTATTGTCATTTCCATCAAATACAAGTATATATTGAAAAATTCTGCAGCGCAAATTGTATGCTGGATGCAAAGATATCTCTACACATTGTTAAAGGGTTAGTTCACCCCAAAATGAAAATAATGTCATTAATTACTCACCCTCATGTCGTTCCACACCCGTAAGACCTTCATTAATCTTCAGAACACAAATTAAGATATTTTTGTTGAAATCCGATGGCTCAGTGAGGCCTACATAGGGAGCAATGACATTTCCTCTCTCAGGATCCATAAAGGTACTAAAAACATATTTAAATCAGTTTATGTGAGTACAGTGGTTCAATATTAATATTATAAAGCGACGAGAATATTTTTTGTGCACCAAAAAAACTAAATAACGACTTATTTAGTGATGGCCGATTTCAAAACACTGCTTCATGAAGCATCGGAGCACAAATGAATCAGTGTGTCAAATGACGCGTGATCCGAATCATGATTCGATACACTGATTCATAACGCTCTGAAGCTTCCTGAAGCAGAGTTTTGAAATCAGTCATCACTAAATAAGTCGTCATTTTGGTTTTTTTTTGGCGCACCAAAAATATTCTCGACGCTTTATAATATTAATATTGAACCACTGTACTCACATGAACTGATTTAAATATGTTTTTAGTACCTTTATGGATCTTGAGAGAGGAAGTGACATTGCTCCCTATGGAGGCCTCACTGAGCCATCGGATTTCAACTAAAATATCTTAATTTGTGTTCTGAAGATTAACGAAGGTCTTACGGGTGTGGAACGACATGAGGGTGAGTAATTAATGACATTTTATTTTTTGGGTGAACTAACCCTTTAACAAAATTGTAATAATCAATATCAAAACAATATATTCAAACTATATGTATTTCGTAACAAATGACAACTAAAATCTACTTGGCTTGTAATTCTTGATCCTTATTTTATTGGTCCTGTTTTTTTGCTCTACCAGGCATTATCGAAGGCATCCAGGGCAATAAGAAGTCTCACTACTATCATCAGAAGTTTCGCCGTGTTCCTGAGCTGACTCAGTGCCAGGAAGGAGATTATCTGTGCTATTATGAGGCTGAGATGCAGTGGAGGAGAGACTAGTATGTTCATCAAAAAAAGCATTGTAGAACTGTTGTTCATATATCTCTATTTTTGCACACAATCACTATTTTTTTCTTGTAATTTTGTCTGCAGTAAGGTGGATCAAGAGATCGTGAAGGTGGTCCAGGAGCGTCTTCGGGCCTGCCAGCAGCGTGAGGGTCCCAGTTACAGACAGAACTGTAACAAAGAACTGAAGCAGTTTGATGAAGTGTCCAAGGCCTTTCAGTCACGCTGTGAGTATTTTGTCATTCAATATATAATACAATGGGACAAGCCCAGTTGCAGTAGGTATTGTCTGAAATCCTTTAGCTTGAAACCAAAGCTGTTTATATTAAAGGTGCAATATGTAAGATTTTTGCAGTAAAATATCCAAAAACCACTAGGCCAGTGTTATATATTTTGTTCACTTGAGTGCTTACAATATCCCAAATGTTTGCAACTATTTGTAAATCTTGAGAAAATTGCAATTTTAACCAAGGCTCCGGGACCTGTGAGGAGTCGCCTGTCAATTGCGTCATACCTGCGTTACCCTCGGTTTCCAGTTTTATTTTGTAGAAACCATGGAAACACCAAAGATGCTTTAATATATAATACACGTTCTAATAGGCAAGGGAACAACTGTTTTGATATATTTATAGACAGAAAACTAATTATTGTTATATAGCTCAACACGTTTAGTCTTATTGTTTAAATCTAATTTTCTTGATTTTTTGCGAGTACCATGCTTTACCATGCCTCAGAGAAAAACACTATTTTGTCAAGTAGCTAACATAGCATAATCAGATGCAGCTTTATTTTTAGTAACAGTAATACAGAATTTTCTCCATCATACAATACGTTTTAAAATTAATTGCATGTCATTTATCAACACAAGCCATCCAGCATTTAATATGATATTCTAAAATCGATCTATCTTACTGCAGTGTGTAACAGAGTCTCACAGCAGCCGCCGAGCGAATGCACAAATGTATCTAATATGATAAACAGAGCTGCGTTACCTCATATTAATGACCGGAAAAGCGGAAGCGGCGCCGGCGACTGTGACATAATAAAAGTTCCGCTGCTCGTGAGGCGTGTGTTGTGCAATCGCTCCAGCGGCCTCGTTCAGCTCCCACAACACTCGCCCTGCTCTGCTTCATACTACAGTAACTTTAATAATCGCATTCATGAACATGATTTCTGCCCGAGTCCTATCCCTATTCTTTTCCACTGGCTGTTGAGGTGAAGACCACATGTCCCAAACTTGCCGTCATCAAGCTACACCTTTGTTTTGAATAGGCCTCTAGTGACATCTAGCGGACAGAAATCTTACATATTGCACCTTTTAATGTACAGGAATTCGTTTTCTGGCTGTTAACCTCTTTATTTCTTCTAGACGGGGACCTCGGAGCATACGCCAGCGCGCGAAAGTGTTTGATGAAGCAGAAGGAGAGGATGATGGCAGAGGCACAGAAGGCATAAACATCCTGTCTTTCGGCTTTTCTATGTCCGTCTCTCTCATCTGTGTATCAAAGTGTAAAATAAAGTTTATTGGAAAGTGACTTTTGAGTAGCTGTTATTAATGAAATCCCACCAGTGTCAGAGTTACCTTATATATTACTTTCCCTTCAGCTCACTATCAGTTTGTGTTGTTGATTTTGCATGGACATTTCCAACATTTTAAAAATCAGATTACAGTTTATTTATTTCATGTACTGTACGTGTCTGTGCTTATATGCCAATTGCTGGATAGAGTTGGTATGAAACGGAGGGGGCAAGAGTTTTTGGGGTAACGCATTACTTTGAATTCACAACAAAATATCTGAGTTACTTTTTCAAATAAGTAACGCAAGTTTCTTTGTTTTTCACATTTATTGACTGACAGCTCTCCTGTTGAGAGAAATAAAGTAGAGGTGTTGTGTGTGCTGTGTGAACATGATGGTTATCATAGATCTAGACTACATGTGAGCAAGCATTTACTCATCCCACTTGGACAAAATTCAGTATTCCTCAAAATGAATAAAGACTGAAATGCAAACTCAGAATATTACGCAAACCTGCAATAAATGTTAAATAACACAAATATACTTTTAACCTCAATTTATTAACCACAGTCTTTGCTGATTTAAATAGGCAAATGCTTAAGAGTCTATAAATGGATCATTATTACAGTGATTATTATGTTTCTAGCATGTTTTATGTTTGGCAACGGTTCTTTTAACTCTAATTGATGTAGTGTGTAGCTTTTCATTTCTTAAACAACCATGTAGGAAGACACATCATGGTCATTCCAGGATCTTGACCAAAAATTGATGCACTTCTTGATGAAAATAAATGTTATTTCCATCAAGAGGTGCATCATTTTTTGGTCAAGATCTTGTATTGACAATGCAAGAGGTGAGCACTCTGTAAAGTCTACTCCAGCACATCACAAAGACTTTAAATGTATTTAAGGTCTGGACTCAGAGGTGTCAATTCATGTGTGAAAATGATCCTTCAAGCTCTCTGATCCATTCTTTCACAATTTGAGCCTGATAAATCTTGATAATGTCATCCTGGAATATGACCATGATGTGTTTTTCCTACATGGTTGTTTAAGAAATGAAAAGCTACACACTCCATCAATTAGAGTTAGAAGAACTGCTGACAAACATAAAACATGCTAGAAACATAATAATCACTGTAATAATGATCCATTCATAGACTCTTAAGCATTTGCCTATTTAAATCTACACAGCGACTTTTTTTTTTTTGGCCAGGCAGTATGTATATCAGATGCTGTCATTCAAAAGTTTGGGAACAGTGAAGTTTTAGAAAGAAACATAATACTTGTATTCACAAAGATGCAAATAATTGGAACTTTCTACTCATCAGTGCTGGAAAGTATGTTTGCACACAGCTGTTTTCAACATTGATAATTAGAAGAAATGTCTCTTGAGCAACAAATCATATCAGAATGATCTCTGAAGGATCATGTGACACTGAAGACTGGAGTAATGCTGCTGAAAATTCAGCTTTGATCACAGGAATAAATTACTTAAAATATGTTCACAGAATTTTCTTTTAATTGCAATACTCCACAATATTATTCTATTTTCAATCAAATAAATGCAGTTACACTCAAGAAATTTATCGCATATTGAATCCATGTCAAATTGTATAAAAAAAATCTGTAATTATAATATGCTTATGCTACTTAGAAAGTGGATAGTTCATACATTTCATCCAAATACACTTTGGGGTGTTTCTCGTTTATTTGTACATCCTCATTTCTCAAGATTCAGCACTGATTTATACCATCTAGTTTAAGATTAGTTTACATGTCAAGGATTTTTTTTATTCTGCATTTAATGAATTTAGGTAAAATAAGTGAATTTATGAGAATTTCTCCCAATGTTTGTAGTGATAAAAGCCAAAAGGCAATGCTTTGGCATTACTGGACAAAAGGGCACCAGAAGCCCCTTCAACCATGATGATCACACATCTCTTCTTATTTTAAACCACCTAAATTATCTGAAAATTTTAACTTTTAAGTTTTTTGTATGCAAATCAGAAACATCAATTCACAAACAGTGCTACCAGCTTTTACACTTTAATGTAAAACAGAACACAAAGACTCAAAAATGGTTACTTTCTGGACTTTTATTTCAATCCATTGTACAAAATTTAGGAGGCTGGCTGAAGAGCTCCCTGAGTCCTCTGAACAGAGACCCTGGTGTGAGTCTTGGCCAGATGATCAGTGAATTCCTGAAACAAAGACAACACTTTAGTCTCAATTATGACACTAAGCATTTGTTAAAAGTCTTGAAATGCATGTATTACCTGGTAAGGAGACTTGGTAAACACAGTTTCCTTCCAGAGATCAGGTGTCAGATAGCTGTAAGTCTTAGAGATCGCATCGAAGGTGGCCTTGGCTGCAATGAAAACACGACAGTTTTTAAAATCGAAATACTTAAGGACAGCTGTATCCTGAACAGTATTCAAATAAAAGTCCCTTACCAAAGTTGCCCAGAGTGGCAGTGCAGCCCCTTGCAGAGGTGTAGCAGTCATCGATACCAGCCATCATCAGCAGTTTCTTGGGCACAGGAGCAGACACAATGCCGGTACCACGGGGAGCGGGAATGAGACGCACCAGGACTGAACCACAGCGACCGGTCACCTGAACAAATACATATTCAGTCAATAAAAAAGAAAAACATGTTCGAATTCAAGCTTAGCCAATTATAAAACAACCTTTAAAGTCTCACCTTGCATGGCACGGTATGTGGTTTTCCGATCTTGTTACCCCAGTATCCTCTCCTCACAGGAATGATGGACAGTTTGGCCAGGATGATGGCTCCTCGGATAGCTGTGGCTACCTCTTTGGAGCACTTCACTCCCAGACCAACATGGCCATTGTAGTCACCAATAGCAACAAAGGCCTAGAAGGTTGAGAAAAATGAGAAATTATGAACCAGCTGCAAGAGTTGGACTAGTATTGAACACTCAGGAAGAAGCAAGTCACCTTAAACCTGGTGCGCTGACCAGCCCTGGTCTGTTTCTGGACAGGCATGATCTTCAGAACTTCATCTTTCAGCGCTGAGCCCAGGAAGAAGTCAATGATCTCAGACTCCTACAGGAAAGAAAAGCATGTTAAGTTTCACAAAAAGAAAAGCAGTTATATGACACTTTGTGGAGGTCTTTATAACTTAAGTCATGATACTGAAGCGGCAACAGATCTTTTTATGATTTTAACATGTAAACTAAGCATTCTGGTGCACTCTGACAAGTGGAAAAACAATTTGATTACTTTCAATTCAATATTGATTAATTTGGGGCCTTTCAGGTACAGTACATGGCAAATTTCCTCAAAGAAAATCTCTCTCAACTAATGCTGTAAACTATACAGGAAACCACAGCTGGTACATCATTATAATATTAAAGGTTAAAATTGATTTGTAAGCTGCTTAAATATAAATTACACAAGTTTTTATAATAACGTTATAATACATTTTTAATGACAATTATGTTTCTACTCATTTTATATAGGCCTAAACGTTTAAATGGCGGCTGTCATAAAACGGATTTATACATTCAATATTGTTAAAAGTACAATATACAATAGCCTAGTCACAGTGGATATCAAAATTCTCCTCTCCAAGTTCATTTTTGTAGCTGACTAACAAGTTTTTGGACATTGAACGGCTTTTCTGAGGTAAATGTGACCGTAAATGTGACTTTTCAAGCTGTTTTTTTGACGTCTTTCCGCGGTTGAAAAGCTGATTGATCGATTAACATGACATATGGATTTCGGCAAGTTGTACTGTATCTTTCAACATACCTTCGGATATTTATTCACGTTTATTTCGTGCTGTAAAGCGGAAGAGAAGATCGGCTCACGTGCGCCTCAGTCACGCCAAGAAAGATCACAACAGCTCGAGACATGTATGGTCTGAAGTCTATGGGAAAGTAGCCCATTTTCGATTCTTGTGAGGTTTATTGTGCCTGCAAATTCACCCTGACACCTTTTCGGATCTAAACAATTCACATTAATGTCATATTGCGATTGAAAACAATGAATTTTGCCGAAAAGCGACTAATTTGCAGGTATGTAAATGGATAGTTTAACCAAATCTTTAAATTGTCAATTACTCTCAAGTCGCTCCAAACCCATAAGACATTCATCTTCAAAACACATGAAAATTTTAATTTAATTTGAGATATCTGTCCCTCCATTTAAAGTCTGTTCAACCAAAACATTAATAATATCTTAATTTGTGTTTCAAAGATAAAAAGTCTTATGGATTTTGAACAACATGAGTGAGTAATTGCTGACAGTTTTCATTTTTGGGTTAACTATCCAGTTGTGACAATGACTAAACATTACTAGCTTGATTTAAAATAAGTGTGGATGAATTATTGACTTCAAGACTCATTAAGGGCAATCATAAAATAGTGTGAAATTCACTTTCATGTCAACTTCAGTACCTTGATTGGCAGAGAATACAGATAGATTTCCTCCAGGGTCTTGATCTTCATATCCTTCACCAGACGACCAAGTTTGGTCACAGGCACCCACTATATAATAACACAAATTAATCAATCTATTAGCACACTAAAACGGAAGCTACAGGTTTACAACAATGACAGCTAACGTTACTCGAATAAAAGTCAATGGATAAACCAACAGAACAGTACAGAATGAATACGAGTATGCATAACTTTAATAAGACATTTAACAATGCAAAATCATAACGGTCAGAGGAGGAGTAAGGTGATGCTTTACCTCCTTATCCTCAGATTTGCCTCCCCGGGCACCGCGGCCTCTTCCACGGCCCCTGCCGCGACCACGACCGCGACCCCGGCCGCCAGTGCCGAAACCTCCGCGAAAACCTCCTCTACCACCGGCGTCGTCCGCCATTTGCTACAAAAACAACAAAACACCTCCGTTAATGTCAGACACATGTTGAGAATAAATGCACATGCATTCAATTTCACTTGTTTGATATTTTATCAGCTAACATAGACAGTATAACTAAAGTACGTATAAGGAATTGTGTAATTTAACAGGAATCACATAACACAAGAACGTACAAATATCTGACTGGCAACACCAGTTATCCGCCATTTTTGAGACCATCTGGTGTTAAATGCCCTAAAATAATATTCCTGCTCATCTTATATGATTGATTTTGCGATTATATCGTTAGCAAACCGTATACATATGTTTACTATGCGAATGTAATGTTTTTATTTAGGGATTGCGGAGATAAAAGCAGATTCTGTGAGGATGTGAAAGCGGCAGCGTCCACTTACGTGATGTACGTTCAGGAAGAAGAAGGCCGCACGAGAGCTCGAGGAGGATTTATTCAAGGGGGAATTCTCGCGATATTTTACCACAGCTGTGATGGTGACGACCTCCAGTGGCAGTCGAGAGATCAAAGCAGTTCGTTTCGTTTGAGCAAACATGCTAACATACAGACTAGCTGCGAGTAATGACCATGACATGAACGTTTATGATTTCATTAAAGATTAATTAAAAGAGAGAAAAAAAAAGTGCATTCTGAAATGGATTGAAAGTAGTTGGTAATTTAAGACAATGTAGATGTTTCTAGGCAACTTTGTTTTTAAATAGACTGTTTATGACAAGACACTTCAGACACTGATTAATATTTTGTGATTCTGTCACCATAACAAACTTTCCTTCAGACAAGTGGAGAGAAAACATCCAAAATGCACATTTAAGTTTATTTTATTAGGACTACACTTGATCTGTTTCTTTAGATTTCAATTATCTCCAGAAATTTCCACTTCAGAGGCACTTAAACCTAACTTTACAGTTTTATTCCTATATATATTCTTAAGGTTGTTCGGGTTTATATATATCATTTTATTCCCAAAAACATGGTGAAAATGTATATATATATATATATATATATATACCCTCATGCCGTTTCACACCCGTAAGACCTTCGTTAATCTTCGGAACACAAATTAAGATATTTTTGTTGAAATCCGATGGCTCCGTGAGGCCCATAAAGGTACTAAAAACATATTTACATCAGTTCATGTGAGTACAGTGGTTCAATATTAATATTATAAAGCGATGAGAATATTTTTGGTTCGCCAAAAAAATAAAATAACGACTTATATAGTGATGGCCGATTTCAAAACACTGCTTCAGGAAGCTTCAGAGCGTTATGAATCTTTTGTGTCGAATCAGCTGTTCGGAGCGCCAAAGTCATGTGATTTCAGCAGTTTGGCGGTTTGACACGCGATCCGAATCATGATTCGATACGCTGATTCATTATATGCTCCAATGCTTCCTGAAGCAGTGTTTTGAAATCGGTCATCACTAAATAAGTCGTTATTTTGTTTTTTTGGCGCACCAAAAATATTCTCGTCGCTTTATAATATTAATATTGAACCACTGTACTCACATGAAATGATTTAAATATGTTTTTAGTACATTAATGGATCTTGAGAGAGGAAGTGTACATTGCTCCCTAAGCAGGCCTAACTGAGCCATCGGATTTCAACAAAAATATCTTAATTTGTGTTCTGAAGATGAACGAAGGTCTTACAGGTGTGGAACGACATGAGGGTGAGTAATAAATGACAGAATTTTCATTTTTGGGTGAACTAACCCTTTAATACAGTTTACAGTTTACAGTTTAATACAGTTTACAATGTAACTGACAGTGTAATGACATAGCGGGATCACATGAAATGAGAAATCACATGAAGAAATCACATGAAAAGAGAAAGGTCATCAAAACTCTGGGTCAGACAACCACTTTCCCCAATCTTAGCTTTCAGGTTTGCAGGAAGTTGCAGGTTTATAGATCAGAAGGATTAGAGCATTTGATTTCCTTTACTCATCAAGATTTTGGTAAACATCTTCACTATTGTACACATTTTGAAGACCTTTAGACTGTAGGGAAGATTGAAAATAAATGTTAGGCTATAACAAGAATTATGACAGAAATCTTTGAATTAAAAGTCCACAGTTATGTAAAAATGAATGTGCATTTGCTAAAAAATATACGTATGTGTGTTTTAAAAGAATATTCTGGAAACCTTGTCTTGGGAAACTTTGTAGCGTGCCTGAATTTTGTCACCACTTAAGTTCCTCTTGCACAGTTCTTGCACCACTCCACTGAAAAGCACTACTTGCCTAGTAGAGTCCTCCTGAAAACATCAACACTTTTGACAATCACATACTGTACAGTTTGAAAACCTTAAGATGCATAAATAGAGTCAAACAATACCTTGTTCTCATTTTTACACCATCTTCTTTTAAAGACTGATTTGAATCGTCCAGTCTATCGATAAAAACATCAAAACATTTTAATTATTTAAATTTCAACTTTCTGAAAAAATAAGTTTTGAACATTTAAATGGTAAACATTGCATTACTTTCAAAAGTACTGCAACTTTAAGTGTACCTTAATGCAGATGATGATGCCCAGGATGAGGAGGCTGTACACTGTCAGCAGGATTAGCAGTGTCAAAAGCAGCACTTGACGGACGTTTAAACCCCTCTCTGGATAAAAATCACAGCTTTTTTTAAACAAACAACATCCAGATAAGGATATGTGTAACATATTAGCAGAAGGGTGTGATTGGGTCATTCGCCAATGTTTACCTGACACTTTTAAAGTGGTTCCCTGTCCGATTGCTTGCGCCCCACTGTGAGCCAGGGTCAGCAGAGCCGCTGCACAGTAATACACCCCACAGTCTGTTTTTGACAAAGAGCTGATTTCCAGATCATGATGATCCAGTTTGTATTTCAGTGGCTGGCTCGACACATCAATCTGGTAGTGATAGTCTTTCCGGAACACATACCAAGAGATCTGAGGTGTGTGTTGACAGCTGGATACATTGACAGAGCAGGGAATAGAGACGGACTGTTGCTCTTTTTTTCTCATGAGCTTCGATGGCTGTTGGACATCTACCATACATCCTCTGACTGTAGAAATTCAGAATATTATGTTGTTAAATTGAATACATTTAATTTCTGACATTTCATATTATTAATATTTCAAAACTTGGGAAGTAGCCCAACACGTCACACGAGATTTTTTGTTTTACTACATCTTCTATAAATGTTCTTTATTGGAATCAATGGTTCACCTTTAACATCCATTGCTCCAATGGTTCTTTACAGTGGAAAAAGGTTCTTCAGATTATTTAAAAAAAATGGCTCTTTTAAAAACTGTTGCCTGAAAGATACTTTGGTGAACCCAAAATTGGAATCACTGTGAAAATCCCCTTTTGGAGTGTAGTATAGCATTGACAAGTTCAATCTCTGCTCACCTAAGCCCAGAACAAGAAATGCCATGGTGAAGAAGAAACCAAAGTTCATGTTGATGTCAGAGTTGTTTGTGGCTCCTCTTCCTTTCATTAATATCTCTCTGATTGTTTGTCATTGGAAAAAAATCTCACGCTTAACCGAGAAATAAAAACAGAAATGACTTGTAAAAATGAGAAGTGACACAGACCCATCCCCTCAGTTCTTCCTTCCTTGTGTGAGACTTCTTGTCACCTTGAGTCACCATACTGCTTATAGTGACATGTGAGTAATAATGCATTAAAGTAATTAAAGTAATTAATGCATTACCATGACCATAATGATGACCATAATGATGCTAAGTAACTGTAACAACAATAGTGTTGAGTAACACATCACAAGTAGTGTGTATTATGTAATCAGATTACTTTTTTGATGTAACGAGTAAAGTAACACATTACTTTGTAAATTTGCACATTAGTATCTATCTGTCTGTCTATCAATCGATCGATAGACAGACAGTTCAATCAGATGTCTGTTTGTCTGTCAACAGATGTCGGTCTATCTATCTATCTGTCTATCTATCTATCTATCTATCTGTCTGTCTATCTATCATCTATCTATCTATCCCTCTGTCTATCTATCTGTCTATCTATCTATCTATCTATCTATCTGTCTGTCTATCTATCATCTATCTATCTATCCCTCTGTCTATCTATCTGTCTATCTATCTATCTATCTATCTATCTATCTGTCTGTCTGTCTGTCTGTCTATCTATCATCTATCTATCTATCCCTCTGTCTATCTATCTGTCTATCTATCTATCTATCCGTCTGTCTGTCTATCTATCTATCTATCCGTCTGTCTGTCTGTCTGTCTATCTATCTATCTATCTATCTATCCGTCTGTCTGTCTATCTATCTATCTATCTATCGTCTGTCTGTCTGTCTGTCTGTCTGTCTATCTATCTATCTATCTATCATCTGTCTGTCTATCTATCTATCTATCTATCTATCCATCTGTCTGTCTATCTATCATCTATCTATCTATCCCTCTGTCTATCTATCTATTTATCTATCCGTCTGTCTGTCTATCTATCCGTCTGTCTATCTATCTATCTATCCATCTGTCTGTCTATCTATCATCTATCTATCCGTCTGTCTATCTATCTATCTATCTATCTATCTATCTATCCGTCTATCTATCTATCTATCTATCTATCTATCTACCTATCTATCTATCCGTCTATCTATCTATCTATCTATCTATCTATCTATCTATCTATCTATCTATCTGTCTGTCTATCTATCTGTCTATCTATCTATCCGTCTGTCTATCTATCTATCTATCTATCTATCTATCTATCCGTCTGTCTATCTATCCGTCTATATATCTATCTATCTATCTATCTGTCTGTCTATCCGTCTATCTATCTATCTATCTGTCTGTCTATCTATCTGTCTATCTATCTATCCGTCTGTCTATCTATCTATCTATCCGTCTGTCTATCTATCTGTCTATATATCTATCTATCCGTCTGTCTATCTATCTATCTATCTATCTATCTATCTATCCGTCTGTCTATCTATCTATCTATCTGTCTATCTATCTATCTATCTATCTATCTATCTATCTATCCGTCTGTCTATCTATCTATCTGTCTATCTATCTATCTATCTATCTATCTATCTATCCGTCTGTCTATCTATCTATCTATCCGTCTGTCTATCTATCTATCTATCTATCCGTCTGTCTATCTATCTGTCTATCTATCTATCTATCTATCTATCCGTCTGTCTATCTATCTATCTATCTATCTATCTATCCGTCTGTCTATCTATCTATCCATCTGTCTATCTATCTATCTATCTATCTATCCGTCTGTCTATCTATCTATCTATCTATCTATCTATCCGTCTGTCTATCTATCTGTCTATCTATCTATCCGTCTGTCTATCTATCTATCTATCTATCCGTCTGTCTATCTATCTATCTATCCGTCTGTCTATCTATCTGTCTATCTATCTATCTATCTATCTATCCGTCTGTCTATCTATCTATCTATCTATCTATCTATCCGTCTGTCTATCTATCTATCTATCTATCCGTCTGTCTATCTATCTATCTGTCTATCTATCTATCTATCTATCTATCTATCTATCTATCTATCTATCTATCTATCTATCTATCTATCTATCTATCTATCCGTCTGTCTATCTATCTATCTATCTATCTATCTATCTATCTATCTATCTAGGGTAGAGTGGGGAAAAACGCCCCCAATACTGTTTTTCCCAAAATAACCACTAGATAAAGTCAAGATATATTTTTGTTGCAACTATGGACTTCATTGACAAGAGTGATGTAGAAGTATTTTCAGTGAAGCACACTGGTTACGTACCTGAAAGAAAATGGATTTCACTGTAAATTATCTCATTTTCATCAGTAAAAAAAGTTTTAAAGCTTGTTGTTTTGTAGAACATCACAGTTACATATGATATGACAATCTATCTATCTGACAGTCTGTCTGTCTGTCTATCTATCAGACTGTCTATACAGCATAGTACAAAATCATACAGAAAATCAGTCTTTTATCACAAAAACCGAAATTAAAATTACAGAAATGTTCTTAAACATTAGAAAGAAATCCCAAATTATGGTCAGCAGCATAATATTCTCTATAGTAACTATGGTTACCAAGGTCATTTTTTGTAAGGGGGCCTCGGAGGGCGTGGTCAGACGCGTGGAGCTCGCGGCCGCATCAACTACTATTCCCAGCATTCATTGTTCTGTTGGCCACGTCACGTCCACCGGCCACGTCGCCTCTCATTCGCCATATTTCGTGGAGGAATGCTCTGCAGGAGAGCGGCACTCAGCCGGTTCATAGCTATTTCACTCACCCCGAGCTCTCTTTAACCCCACTAAAACCAGCCAGAGAGGTAAATAAAACCATCATGAACATCTTTAGGCTAACCGGAGATCTGTCTCATCTAGCTGCCATCATCATCCTGCTGCTCAAGATATGGAAGACCAGGTCCTGCGCAGGTGAGCTAAACTCACACAAAATATACTTTTCTCATTCATTTCGTATCTAATTTGCGTGTTTATCAAAGATGGGAAAGACTTTAGACTGGGTTGAGCTGTCTGGAAAAGTCTTGCGATTTTTATGTTAAAGCATGAAGCATAAAATGAAGTAATTTGTGTAGCATGCAAGCTAGTGGTTTAGCTTGACTTGATAGCAACTGAAGTCAAATGTTTTTTGTTTAATTAAAAATGCAGTTTGGTTTTACATGGACAGATCTTTATCTATTTAACATGTTGTGACGATAATGTTTGCTTATGTAGCCTGTACCTTTGAATATATATATATATATATATATATATATATATATATATATATATATATGTATATGTGTATATGTATATGTTGTAGTATGTAGATGACAAGTTTGTAGTATGTAGAGGACAATATCTTGCATTGTGAGAATCATATATTTGAATATTCAAGTAATTTTATATATTTGAAGTCATGCATTTTAAATTCTACCTCCTTTTATTTGCCATACATTCCTGAAGTGCATTGCATTCCTTGCCTTGACGTGGCAGTGCATATAATTTAGTGTGGGTCTCCTGGATAGTCTAGATGAATGTCTTCAGACTTTTGCTTTGCAGAAATGTAGAGAACTTAGATGCAACCCTTCTGAAATGTGTGAGTTCAGTATTCAGTACTGCTCTTATTTGTTAAGTAGTTGTCTGAATGTAAATGTTCTTGTCCCCAGGTATCTCTGGGAAGAGCCAGATACTCTTCGCTTTGGTGTTCACCACACGATACCTGGATCTCCTGACATCCTTCATTTCTCTTTACAACACTTGCATGAAGGTAAATGCATAGAATGAACTTTTACATGCACACATCAATACATTCGTCAATCTTAAATTCCAGTGATTGCAAAATCAATATGAGACTAAACAGTTGAGTGTGTTTATCTGTGCACTGTTAATCAATTGTTTGTTTCTGTTCTGTAAAAACAGATCATCTACGTCGGTTGTGCCTATGCCACCGTCTACCTGATCTATGCAAAGTTCAGGGCAACCTATGATGGAAACCATGACACTTTCAGAGTTGAGTTTCTAGTGGTTCCTGTGGGAGGTCTCGCCTTTCTGGTCAACCACGACTTCTCTCCGTTAGAGGTGATTATTAGACTCTTCACTGCACGTTTTTGGCCATCATAAATGATTTTATGCTTGTCCAGAGTTTTTTTTAACTTTATTATACCTCTTCAAATAATGAACCGGCATTGTCATTATGTACAATATTATCTGTTATAACTTGATTTCATTAATTTTGCTCTATATAAAGACAAAGTTATTACTTGAAATAAAATAAATACACATATGTATGTGTGGGTGTATATGTATTTTATTTTTTATATTTTTTGTATATGATATAATCAGCTATTTGCTTTTATTTTGATATATAATATATATAAAAAAATCTCGAAATAAAAGCAAATCTTACACAGATTAAGTTTTCAATAAATTGCAAATAATTTAGAGAGTTTTAAGGTATTTCATTTTTCAGCTGCCTTAAAGGATTAGTTCACTTTCAAATAAAATTTTCCTGATAATTTACTCACCCCCATGTCATCCAAGATGTTCATGTCTTTCTTTCTTCAGTTGAAAAGAAATGAAGGTTTTTGATGAAAACATTCCAGGATTATTCTCCTTATAGTGGACTTCAATGGCCTCCAGACGGTTGAAGGTCAAAATTGCAGTTTCAGTGCAGCTTCAAAGGGCTTTAAACGATACCAGACGAGGAATAAGGTTCTTATCTAGCAAAAACATACAACTGTATATGCTTTATATAAACAGATGATCGCTTTGCACATGCTTCCGCTTTCCGTATTCTTCAAAACGCTTACGCCGTATGTCCTACACCTTCCCTATTCTATTTATGGAATGAATGTGGCGCCAGTTCTGTTTTTTTACGTAAGTTGAATAGGGAAGGCGTACAGCGAATTCTTTTTGAAGAATACGAAAAGCGGAACCACGTGCAAGGCGATAATTTGTTTATAAAGCATATACAGTTGTATTTTTTTCAAAAATGACCGATCGTTTTGCTAGATAAGACGCTTATTCCTCATCTGGTATCGTTTAAAGCCCTTTGAAGCTGCACTGAAACTTTAATTTTGACCTTCAACCATTTGGAGGCCATTGAAGTCCACTATAAGGAGAATAATCCTGGAATGTTTTCATCAAAAACCTTCATTTCTTTTCAACTGAAGAAAGAAAGACATGAACATCTTGGATGACACGGAGGTGAGTAAATTATCTGGAAAATTTTATTTGAAAGTGAACTAATCCTTTAAGAATTGAAATAAATTTCTCTGAGGTTTCATCTTTTAAAAATGTTAAATATACTTTTTTTGTAAATAAAACTCACCTGTGCTCAAAATATCTTTATGACAGATTCTGTGGACCTTTTCCATCTACCTTGAGTCGGTGGCCATCCTGCCTCAGCTCTTTATGATTAGCAAGACCGGCGAGGCCGAGACCATCACTACCCACTATCTGTTCTGTCTGGGGGTCTATCGCGCCCTCTACCTCTTCAACTGGATCTGGAGGTTCTACTTTGAGGGCTTCTTTGACATGATTGCCATCGTGGCTGGGGTCGTCCAGACTATTCTCTATTGTGACTTCTTCTACCTTTACGTGACAAAAGGTGAGTTTGTATGCACTTACACCTTTGTAAGGATCATGGGTGTGAAGTGACATTAAGTTTGGTCTTGACATATAAGTCAGTGTGAAATCAAAATTGATCCCATTTACTTTAATTATTGCTGATGTTATTTAAAAAAAGATGGCTTTCCCATCAAATATCCTGGTTCACTCGAAAATATACAATTATGGGAGTATAATGTAATTATGCATAGTTTATAGTTATTATTATAGTAACTACATGTAATGTGTAACAAGGACACTAAAATAAAGTGTAACCCTTTTTTCCCCCACACAGATAATCCATTAATGCATGCATTAATTACAGTTTAAGCACTAGTTTAGCTTCTTTTTTTTTTTAGAATTTGGCTTGTTTTAGATGTAAAATCTTTTTTTCTTTTATTGCTTTATTTTCTGAAATCTTTTGTCTGGTCCACAGTGCTGAAAGGAAAGAAGTTGAGTCTACCAGCCTAAGTGCCAAAGAACAGAGAGCTGTGTCTCCATCAGACTTGTAGAGGGGCACAAGCCAATGATGCCACCGCAAGATGCCCAAGACAAAGAACACATAACGCCAGTTCAATCACTGATTTATTTCTCTCCGCCTGGACACCAACCATCCCCTTACAGAAACAAGGACGTTTTCTTCTGTCTTTAGCATCTTGCAATACTTTTTTTATTGCTATTAAAAAGAAAAAGAAGAAAAAACTTTTCTATATGCAAGGTGTATTGAAATATTGAATATTGAACAGTGCATTGTACACACTAACTCCAGTTAAATGCGTCATTGTAAATTTTTCCATGATTGGAAATGGTTCCCAGAGTGTTGAATAAGTTCTTTCCTGATTTAAGAGGGAAAATGAAATGTGTGTCCAACAATTCAAATTATTATATCCCATTCTTTCTTTTTTTTCCTCCCCCACAGAGTACATGTGGTAAAATCACCCTTTGCTTAAATGAGAGGTTTAGCCACCACTGAAAATTAAGTTTTCATCTTTTCACATAAAATGCCTTATTTGTCTTTTGGTTTATGTACATAAGCATTTGTGCTGATGCCCCCATAACAACAAGTCAACTGTAAATAAGAGAATGTTTCATATTTCATTCAGCACAATTCTCCCTGTGTGACCCATATCATTTTTTTTAGGATGTCAACATTTATCAATGATATGCGATATTAAAGCAATTCCTTTATTTCCTGCAAACATCAGCTTGTTGAAATGCAGTAATTTATGGTAAGACCATTACATTTAGTGGTGTGGATACTGTCAAAGCACATATTGGAGTGAATACAAGTTTTGTAGTGTAGTATTTTTTGTTTATGGATTACAGCTTGTTTTCTTTCAGTTCAACATCCCCAATGTTTTTCCCCTCTCGCGTCATTCCTGTAGGGTTTACAGTTATTTTTTTCTAGTTTTTACATGTCTCCAATAAATATTTTAAGGGACACGATTTTGTGTGTTATTCTTTGGCGCTTTTTTTTTTTTTTTTTTTTAAATCAGTTGTCTAATATTTACTTGTCGATTTATTCCACTGTTTTACAGTAATTACAGTATAAACTGACACCTTTTTAATTGATATTTTTTTCTAATGAACACAAGATGCAGTGATGACAAAAGAAGCAGGAAATACATGGAAATGTTTTGAAATACAAAAAGTTAACCATATCAGTGTTGATGGTGCTTATGATCAAGTTTTTCATCATTTTTATTCACAATTTCGTTTTTGCTAGCTCAATTTGAATGGTCCTGTGGTGTGATGAATTTTTAAAAGTAGTGTTTCATATAATCTCTCAGTAACCAAACTTATAAAATGCATAGTAATTATAAAAGAATGAGAAAAATACTGTCTAGATTGTTCTAGATGGAGTAGCATATAACATCACACCACAGTTTGGGCACATATATTCAAGTTAAATGTACAAATAAAATATTAAATTTTTTAAAACATAATGTATATATGCAGCAGTAAAAACACACCAATGAATAATTAATTAGATTCAAGTACAAAGTACTGGCCACAATGATCCATTGATCCCATTTAGTGACCAACATTCAAACATTTACCACTTATTCTTGAGAACTGGGACAATTACTGTATATTTCAAGGAATTATTGTGAATGAATTATTCAGCATGTTTATATGTTTCTGTACATCTGCATCAAATTTCTCATAAAATGCATTTTTCCTTGCCCATATCATCCAATACAAGTCAACAGTAGTAACTGATTACATGTAATCTGGATTACGTAATCAGATTCCAAATATTAAGTACTTGTAACCAGATTACATTTTAAAATACTCATAATCGGTCTACAGTTACTTTTCTATTGGAATCGTGAAACTTTTTGAAACTTTTCTATCAAATCATGATTCGGATCGCGTGTCAAACCGCCAAACTGCTGAAATCACGTGACTTTGGCTCTCCGAAGAGATGATTCAACACACTGATTCATTTATGCTCCGAAGCTTCCTGAAGCAGTGTTTTGAAATCGGCCATCACTAAATAAGTCGTTATTTATTTATTTATTTTTTTGCCGCACCAAAAATATTCTCGTCGCTTTATAATATTAATATTGAACCACTGTACTCACATGAACTGATTTAAATATGTTTTTAGTACATTAATGGATCTTGAGAGAGGAAATGTCATTACTCCCTATGGAGGCCTCACTGAGCCATCGGATTTCAACTAAAATTTCTTAATTTGTGTTCCGAAGATGGTGTGGAACGGCGTGAGGGTTAGTAATAAATTACATTATTTTTATTTGTGAAAATAACATTTTAAAAGTAATGAAAAGTCTTACCAGCTTACTGCTGTTGCCATGGTTACCTCTTGTTGCGACCATGATTTCTGTTCGCGACAGTTTACCGTTTTAAAATGTATTATTAATTTAATAATTAATTACATTTATTAATTAATTTATTAAAAATCTTCAATATTAACACCCCATAATTTGGACCCTGCAATTTTGTCAAGAACAATCAATGTGATTACGCTCAATTATGATTAACTGATTAATTCTAAAGTGAAAATATTACGATTTAAAAAAACAAATCAAAACAAAAACTAACGGCAGGTAATTTAATGGGGCAGCTTTTGTCTTTTTTTTTTTTAAATTTTTAAATGAAAATAGAACAATTTACAAACAGAGCATAGCATAAGACAGTGCAATACAAAGTGTAATATTAATTAGTAACAGGGGATCCGAAAATAAAATCATAATATTTAAATCATGTCTCAAGAATCTCAGTGTTACGATACGCAGCGTGACGTCACCGCGCGATTGTCTGGTCAACAGCTCAGCTGTTGTGGGGCGACCGCGGGAAAATATTCCACGTAATACATCGGCCGGTTCCAGGGAGGGACTCCGGACTTACGTGGGATCCTTGTGGCAGTGTGTCGGAGAATATAACGGAAATATATCCGCATTTGTTCTCAAATTATAAACCAGGGCACATTGGGTTGGGATATAGCGGAGGTTTAAATCTAGGACATTCTCACGAGAGGAAGGAAAATGGAGTTGGATGACGGAGTTGTGTACCAGGACGACTCGGGGACATCGGCGATAATGTCGGAGAGGGTCTCGGGCCTGGCCAACTCCATCTACCGCGAATTCGAGAGACTTATTCGCAAATACGACGAGGACGTGGTGAAAGAGCTGATGCCGCTGGTCGTGGCGGTGCTGGAGAACCTCGACACTGTGTTCGCCGAGAACCAGGAGCATGAAGTGGAGCTGGAGCTCCTGAAGGAGGATAACGAGCAGCTCATTACACAGTACGAACGAGAGAAAGCGCTGAGGAAACACGCGGAGGAGGTGAGTGGAGGAGATTTATCTGTTGACTTCATCTGGGGGAAAACGGGAGGTTGGCATCTTTGTTTTGTTGCAGCATCATGCACGTGCATGAATGGCTTTGTCATCTCACCATGCCTTGTTTAGCCAGTGCTGCCCTTTGATGATGATGATGATGATGATGATGATGAGTCAGTCCTGGGCCTCAAGTGAATCAATAAATAAAAAGCATTATCAATGCATGTTTTTTTAAACGTTCATTACTGTGTCCTCAGATGGTGTCTGGCTCTTGCTGATGGTGAGAACTTAATGTACAAGCAGAGATGGCACCACAATGTTGTTTGCATGCTTATAAATAAAGGCCAGAGATGGAAAACAACATAAAACAAACAACAGACAAACCGTTTCCTGTCTTACCATGCAAACTACAATGTCAAACGCTTGCCTCAGTGCCATATGGGAGAGACTGGGGCAAGTTGTCACAATGACTAGCTGTAACTGTACGGTTTATATGTATGCATTTAGCACATGCTTTTATCCAAAGCAGCTTACAAAATAGGAACTAAAGCAATTCGCCAAAGAGCCAAGAATATTTGTAATTCACAATTTGTATTTGTATTTGTATTTATTACTTATAAATCACATTTCAATACAACCAAAGTTGTCCAAAGTGCTGTACATTAGAAATTGGGAAAATACAAGGCACAATTAATATAAAGCATACAAAGCATACAACACATACACACCTAGGGATCAATCACCCGATAAATTAAAAGCCATATTAAATAGATGAGCTTTTAGCAAAGATTTAAATGTAGAAATGCCTTGTTTATTAGACAAATATCATAGATTAGGAGTCAAAAGTTTTGAGCCAGTGTTTTCTAGAAGTGATTTTGTTTGTTGGTTTTAAACACCTAGTTCAAAATCATAAAGTCAATTTATAAAAACAAAACAACAGACAACAGCAAACTACAGAGTCAAATGCTTGCCTCAGTGCCATATGGGAGACGCAGGGGCAAGTTGTCACAGTGACTAGGTGTAACTGTACAGTTTTTAAATCACATTACATTATATTTATGCATTTAGCACATGCTTTTATCCAAAGCAACTTACAAAATAGGAACAAAAGCAATTCGCTAAAGAGCCAAGAATATTTGTAATTCACAAGGCCTTGTTTATTAGACAAATATCATAGATTAGGAGTCAGAGGTGATTTTTGCATGTTGGTTTTAAACACCTAGTTCAAAATCATAAAGTCATTTTATAGACTATTTTATCAAATTATAGTATATTTGCCTTGTTTATTAGCAAATATAATAGATTAGGAGTCAAAAGTTTTGAGTCAGTGTTTTCTAGAAGTGATTTTGTATGTTGGTTTTAAACACCTAGTTCAAAATCTCAATTTTACATCATATTCTTTTAAGTAATTTTATAGGCTATTTTATCAAATTATAGTATATTTAATGACAGGAACACATTTTTACTCCTTGCATGTGTTGTTAGTGTTAAATTATGTTATGAACCTCTCATAGTTGATGTACATGAGTAAACTCTTTGATGTGACTCTAATCTATTTTGGGAATAAGATTACACTGCATTGTACTGTTCTCAACGTGTGTAAGCCCGACTTTGGACAGATTAATGCTGCTCAATGGCTTTATGTGTTCCTGACACAGTGACGGTTAACTGGGATTATGAGCAATATGTCTGGCAAATTCTCCAACCAAAACACAAATGAGCTGCATTAATCCCTGTGTGAACTGATACGGGATCTAGGATACATCCTATTATGACAGACTGGTTTCGCTTCCAGAAGAGTGACATAAGGTTGTGATCAATATTCACTGTGGTGAACATTGATCTCTTACTCGCCTTTCATCTCACCGAAAGTAAGTTTTAAGAATATTTAGGATCATGTTGTTTAGGTTTCAGGCCTAATGTGTTAAATTTTCATACTGTTTAATATTTTCTTACTAAAAAATAATAGTCACATGTTGTACCACTATGCTGTCCAGTGTTATTTTAGAAGTCGAATGTGACAAGAGGCATATGTTTGTTGATCTCTGTGCTCGGGGGGGGCTGCTGAGTGAGTTTTGTGTGACGGGAACCTAAAGTGACACTGAAACAGCTCCTCTTTATCAGATGCTCTCACTGCACCAGGCTCTCCAGGAGACCCCTGTACTCCAGACATGAAGCATGTGTTCTGTAGGAGAGGGATTCCAATTAGGGAAAATGCGTCAAGATATTACTTCCAGGTCAAGGGATCCTTTGCTGTGACCAGGCTGAAAAACTCTTGCTGCTGGATTCAAACTGTATATTTCTTGTGAAACTTTGTCAGTGCTTAATGCTCCTTTTTTTTTTTTTTTTTGCTGTTTTCTCTTTACACTACTGTTCGAAAGTTTGGGATCAGTATGTTTTTTAAAAAGAAACTTCATTTAGGAACGATGCATTAAATTTATATTTTATATTTCATATAAATGCGTTTCTTTTAAACTTTATTTTCATCAAAGAATCCTGTTAATTTGCTATCATTAAATAATTTATCTCCATTGTATCAATGTCTGTGATTTCTAGAGATCCGCATCAACGATTGAAAAAAGCATTAGTCACATCGGTCAACCATTTATTGACATTTCACATCATAGACTTGTTTGCATATGTATTTGTACAAACAAGTTTGGATATAGTTCATTAAATGAAATCCTTTTCTGATTTCAAAACTTTTCTGCCTTTTAATGCTTCAGTCTTGATAGATTTGACATTTTAATCTTGTTCCTCAGCCTATAAAAAGGACTTGTAAAACGTGTCACTTGTAAATAACGTGTCAGGGTTTACACTTATTATCCAATTCTTGATTCTGTTTTTGATCTATTGCAATACCTAGTAGAAATCATAAAGTGCTCAAAGTTTTCTACTTGTAGCTTTTAGTCTGTTAAGTGTGCAGTCAATATGCTAGCTAACTGAAGTTTACTTGAGCAGATATATGCATATAAAAATAGACCAAAAATATTGATGACTCATCGTAAAAAAATGTACAAGACTGAAATGTCCCCTTCCTTTAAATTAAAAATGCCACCAGAGTTGACTAGCAGCAAGTAGCAAATCAAGGTCTATTCATGTTGTAACAATTAAATCCTGTAACACCTATTGGCTATTATTAAAAAAAATATATATATTATACAATGTTTAATTTTTTTTCTTTGTGTTTTCTGTGAGCAGAAGTTCATTGAATTTGAAGATTCCCAGGAGCAAGAGAAGAAGGACTTGCAGAACCATCTGGAAAGCCTGGGATCACATTCCCGTCAGCTGGAGCTGAAGATCAAGAACTATGCTGATCAGAGTAAGAATCACACGCTTTTATTTTCTGTTCTCGTTTACTCTACTACTTACTTCCATGGTCTAAATTTTTTTAGAACATTTTTAGAACATGCATCTTCTAGTAGGGCTGGGTACTTGACCGGTTCTTCAGTATTTAATGTATGTTTGAATAAATCTGTCACATTTTTATGACAGCCACCATTTAAATCTTTATATTTAAAAAATGAGTAGAAACATAATTGTCATTAAATATATTATTATAGAGGGTATGCATGTGATGTCACCGTCAGCCGGAGTGGCAAAAAGAAAGAGTGGCAGCACTGGTTTTCAGCATGAACACACAAAACGCATCCAAAACAGGAAAAATAGTTTTGCGATTGACTGTACAAATCGATTTGACAAGAAATCTGAGGTATATTTTTACAGACTGCCAAAAGCTACTGAAAAAAGAAGCAAATGGATTGCTGCAATTCACAGAAATAACTGGACTCCAGGCAGTGAAACATGGATTTGCAGTTATCATTTTGTCAATATGTTGAATTTTGGGGTAAAATCTTACCCTATATATTGTATTGAATTTGTTATATATTGAATTGACAACTCATCAATTAAATATTTACCATCTTATATTCTGCATAATTGAGTGTTTTAAATAAACACTGACAAAAACTGGACAAGTTTTAAGACTGGATGATATGTATATAACATTAATGTAAGTGACTCGAATGAACCATTTCTCACCTGGATTTAGACCTACCTATATTGTATTTATATAAAGCGTTCACAGGCAGATTTGCTTTATGTACATCCCTTCGTCAAAATCAGGCACATATAATGTCTGGAAACACGATTCCTGGCTGCATGTCAATATCCATGGATTACTGGATCTTTGGTAAGTTGAAACAGAAACACTATTGAGTCCAGCCTTTAGTGTAATAGTTTGTTTTACTCGCATTTTCGCAGTTTCCTCTATTAAATCCAGTCATGCAGCAAGCTCTTTTGCCACTCAAGTCCGGCTGAAGGGGCGTGTTCGGGCGGGAAAGTGATGTCAATGCATACCCTCTATAACGTTGTTATTATAAAAACTTCCTTATTTGTAATTTAAATGTAAGTAGCCTACAAAAGTTAATTGTAACCTTAGTTGAGAAATCTCTTCACTGAATGCTTACACAGATACACACAGGAGCATTTGAAAGCAGCCGCCTATCTAAGAGCATGTCTATTTACAATATGTTTTTGAAGTGTTGCTCATTGTAGGCAAATTACAGACATATCTGTTGAGCATGTGAACGCAATGGCCAATCAGAGGTGTTTAAGTTAGTCAGAAAATGCTAGGGGGAAATGTTGGTATCGTCACATTTTTAGAATTTCATTACTGACTTGGTACCGAAGTACTTGTCAGCAAAAGTCTGGTGGGAGTGGCCTTGGATGGCAACATGCCCAGTGCATTATGGGTGCTGATGTTTTCCTACCTACAGTATTTGGCAAAAGGGTTAGTTTTTTTTCTCTAGTCTGGTAGCACCAATTTTAAACATATTTTTGCCTTTCTATTGTGTAGGCAGCCATGTTTCAGTGAAAGCCCCTTTTGCCATCGACGAAGTACCCCTTTAATATAAAATGGATATAATCCATGCAATTTAGCTGTTTATATGAAGTATTGGTTTACAGTGTTCTTTACACATGGTCCATAATAGAGTACTGTCCCATGATTCAATCTCTCCTCAACCCATTCTACTGATCCCATTATTGACTGGCAGTGATAATGTACAGTTGCCCATTTGCACAGGAAAGAGCCGACATTTTCTTTGACTTCAACATATAGCTGTTTGATTCCTCATGGGCTGTGAGTCGTTAATGTGAAAAGAAACAAATTTGAATTTGAATCATTGTCAGAGCAAATATTTACACCCCTAGTAGTCTGGCTTTGTGTAAGAGAGTTTAGTTTGGTTTTGAATTAATGTGATTAATCGCTTCAGTCTGAATAAATGCAGTGTTTCCTGTGGCCCTGAATAGCATTACCCATGTTCTGTTGTTCCAAAACATGTGGTAAAAAAGGGGTCAGTTCAGACCGAGTGTGTGCGTTCAGATCGCCCTGTGCTCCAAAAGATGCCTGTGGGTGATAATGATATTAGGCAAGCACCCATACATGCTAATTATGGCTGTCTGCTGTTTTAATCTGGCACTAATTAATTAATTCTGGCATTAATTAATAGTGAATTGCCAGCAAACACTTGTCTGAGATTTGAACTGGATATCAGTTCTACTTGAAATCACTGTGCTGAAATTAAGTATGTAGTAGACAGTGAATTATTATAGCCGGTTTGATGGTGGGATGCATTGGGCAGTTCTGCTGCAGGCTTAGATTTAAACCTGACAGCTAAAAGTGGGTTATGTCTTTGTGTCACCTCTTAAATCAAGCCTGTTTAATGTCCTCTGTGAATATCCTCTCTACAGAACTGCAAATGTTTTTATAGGCCTCACTGAAAGCATAAGCTTTGCCCACTCAGCCTAGCTTAAAATCTGGTTTCAGGCCAATTTAAAGTGGCAAGCTCACTCACATGGTTTTACAGTTTTACGCCGGGTCATCTTTGGTCATATGGGACGTTCTAACCTGTGTTATGATGATGACTGGAATAATTAGCCTCGTTTCTCTGTCCTCATTTAGTTCTAGGCTCTTCTTTAGAGCTTCTATATGGCATGTAACGTGTGTTCACAAGTGTTGCATGCAATGAGATAACACACCTAAATATTCTTTTTCAGAGTTTTTTAAAAGCAGTTGATTTGTAAAAAAAAAAAAAAAAAAAAAAAAAAGACACTTGTGAGTACTTATGAACTGAACTACAACTCTAAAATCTTTGCAAAGCACTCTTGTACTGCTGAACTATCATGCTTAATTTAATCTTTCTTACTCTTTATTTCTCAGTAAGTCGATTAGAGGAGCGAGAGGCTGAACTCAAGCGAGAGTATAATTCCCTTCACCTGCGTCACACAGAGGTAAGGGAGAGAGCAAATTCACACAAAGTAAATGGCATAGGCCATGTACACTTCAAGAGTGACAACCATGTTTTAAAGGTGCAGTGTGTAAATTTTAGTGGCATCCAGTGGCACTCACCGCAGTGCATAGAGAAGCTACGGTGGCCATTTGGCCGACACAAGACAGATGTCATCATTTGAGATGGCAGAGAGTAGTCAGTCTAAAAAAAACAGACTACTACTACTTCGTGCATATTCAAATGTAGTGACGATGCAAGCTGCCTCTAAAAACACGAACGATTTAGAAGAATAACAACATAGTGACGAAACGCGCTCTGTAGAGCAGTTTGTCCATTTAGGGCTGCTGTAGAAACATGCTGGCGCATAATGATGACTTGACATGGAGGGGGGACTATTCTAAGGTAATAAAAACATAACGGTTCATTAAGTAAGGTCTTTATACACCACTCAAAACATAGTTATGTATATTATATTGCATTTCTGTCAACAGATTCTCCCAAATTTTACACACTGCACCTTTAAAGTCTGCATGAAACATAAGTTGCAATGGTCTTTTCTTCCCTATTGTGATTTATAAAAAGTAATGATGTGCACGGATGAATCATTTATAATAAATACTGCAATATTTCATTAAAAAAACAAGAACTGTCCATTTTGATTTTATAGTGACTTTAATACAGTCAGTTTAAATTAAAATACACTACCGTTCAAAAGTTAGGGGTTAGTAAGCTTTTTTTTTTTTTTAAAGAAAAGAAATGAATACTTATAGGCCACATACACACTGCAGCTAAATTCGGTTGTCAATTCACCTTTTAGTGCTTAATTCTATTCTGTTCTGTTCACACACAGTTCAGTAATTTAAGGGAGTAACAACCGAATTAACTCCTGAAAAATGCAGGTAGTGACAACCACATTTACAAAAATACTACGCATTTAATACTAAAATGTGTATGCAGTCTAACTGAACAACTAGTTGGAATGACATGAGGGTGAGTACTTAATGAAATTTCATTTTTGGGCGAACTAACCCTTTAATGACATATATTAACGTGCATCAGAAATGTTTCTCCCTTCTGTGTGGAAAAAAAAACAGGGAAAGCGTTACTAGCTTTGACTCAATTGTGTTGCCAGATGTTGCTAGAAAAACAGTGAACAAGAACAAGCCCACAATAAACCAAAATAAATCCTAAAGCTTTATGCTGAAAATAAGACCAAAATATCGCGACCCACACCTGCTCACTTTAATAACTCTGTAAACTCATTAGCTTAAACTCAAGCTTATAATAAGTGGACATGGCAACACTGTAAGAGCACGCTCTGTGAAGCAGCCTTTAAGCATGCCTGAAACACAACACCTCCGTCAACTGTGCTTTAGTTAAAATGGTGAGTCTTTTATCGCTATAAGATTTCTTTGGTAAGAATAGCGAAGACCAAACACGCGAGACGCCAGAACGTTTCTATGGTTACCATGCTGTCAATCATAGCCGTTTCATACACACACCAAATGATAATTTACTTGGCTCAAGCCCGTATTTAAATGCGGTTGTTTCTCGTGAAACTGTACAGTGTGTACGTGGCCTTATTCGGCAAGGATGGAATAAATTGATAAAAATGTACAATTATAATATTACAAAAGATTTCCGTTTCATATAAATGCTGTTTCTTTGAACTTTCTATTCATTAAAGGCTCCTGAAAAAATGTATCATTGTTTCCATAAAAATATTAAGCAACTATTTTCAACACAGATAATGATAAGAAATGTTTCTTGATCATCAAATCATCATATCAGAATGATTTCTGAAGGATCATGTGACACTGAAAACTGGAGTAATGATGCTGAAAATTCAGCTTTGATCACACAGCTTTGATTTACAATACAAAACAATTCTTTTAAATTGTAATAATATTTCACATTCCTGTTTTGGTGTATTTTCAATCAAATAAATGCAGCCTTGGTGAGCAGAAGAGACTAATCTTACAACCCAAACAAAACTGGATTAATCATTTTGGGTGCGTTCACACTTGTAGTTCGGTTCGTTTGGTTAATTTGGTCCGGACCAAAGAAGAAAAAAAAAAACATTTAGTCCTGGTCCGGTTAGCGTTCAGATTGGCAATTTTATCACCGAACCAAAAGATACCGAACCTAAAGGCACAGGGATACATTCACAACGTGATTGGTCGGATTTTATGAAGTATTGCCTATTTTGAGACAGAATTTACCGAACATCCAAAACAATGCTGTTTGCTGAGGTAAATGCGCTCGTTGTGTGTGTGTGTAGCCTGCATATGATGGTATTTTGGCCAACTGGGAACTCGTGAAGAGCTTATAAAATGTGTAAAGGAGTCAAAACAGCGGCGGGAATCCATCCGTCACACACAAACAATCTGCTGCATGGAGACGCGCGTCTGATGTCTGTGATGGGCAAACTCACGACTATGACAAGAAAAACCGACATGCGTGAGGATTCTGTCCTTTTTAGGGTCTCGTCTTCCTGTTTTTGGTTCGTTTACATGTCTTTGGTCCATGTTGCATTCATATATCATTCGAACCGCACCAGAGTTCGTTTGGAAGCAGACCGAGACCCATCTTTTCAGCGGTCTCGGTGCGCACCAGGGTTCGGATGGCAGCGTTCACACATGTTCAAATGAACCGCACTAACCGAGCAATCGCACCAGGGTTTGTTTTAATCGAACCAAACATGACAAGTGTGAACGCACCCTTAGAAGAGAATTTACAACTACATTTAGCTGTAGAGTCTCTTACTGCAGCTCTTAAATTAATCCACCTTCTTTTTGTCCATTTGTTCCACAGATGATCCACAACTACATGGAACATGTGGAACGGATCAGGCTGCAGCAGACAGGAGGAGAGCTCTCTGACACGGGAACGCTGGGCCGAGTTCGGTAAGACGGACATAATCCTATATCTGTGCTAGAAAGAAATGTCATGTAGTTGACTGAGAACTGGCAAACCGATTCAGAAGCAGATTGCTTATATAGATTGAAATAAATTTAGAACAATGGCTAATTGCACCCCACATTTATTTTAATATATGATGCAGTTTAGCTTATGTCATGATTTTTAACCCTCTTTTTTTTTTTAAAGGAAAGAGCGGCCCCTGTCTCTGGGAGTCTTTCCCATGTCTGGCGGGAGCACTTCTCTGACACCTGACGTCCAGGGCAGAGCCGAGACTCCTGGGACGGAGGGCTGGAGGTTCAACAATCTCAGTCATCAGCGCTCTAACGCCAGCCTCAAGGTACAATAACGGCCCACATCATTTTCTACTGAGACACTAAGACAAATGTCGAGGGAATTTACACTAGGACATGAAAAGCATTTAGAATTGTTTACTAGATAATAATTCATTTAATAGACAAAAGTTTTGAAATGACTCTGGGAAGAGAGGATCATAGATACATACTTGATGTTTCATACATGTTTAGCTTTGTTTTGTGTGGATATCTTCTGAAACAAGAGCTGTTTGTGTAATGATAAATTTTTGCTGGTGGATAGGGAAGAAAATATGAGCAGTGGTTGGTCGACGGATGTTGCCACGGAAACATTAGGCAGTCATGACGCATTTTTTGTAACATCGACAGTGACCCAATTTAACAAATTTACTACAGGTTTAAACAAGATTTAAGGGATTTAACTGCATTAGTTAAACAACCTCAGAGTCCCTGTATTAACAACATTCCTTTGACCTATTTTTTTTTTAGGATAGGCTGTTGTAAGCTTGTTTTAAGGATGTTTAGATAATTATATTTCAGTCTAATATGAAATGTGAAATATTTTCAGAATAACTGCATATAAAAAAAAAAAAAAGGTTTGAATTGGACAAATATGTTCAGTCATACAGAACATTCACTCATAATGTTACAGCCATTTTTCTTTATGTGAACTGATGCTTCAACATCCACGTTCACCTCCATGAAACATGGCAACATTAAGAATTTGAAGCTCTCTTGAATGTATCGCTGCTTTCAATGTTCCCATGCTCAATAATGTTATGTTAGAGTTGTGTTTTCCCACCCACCAATGCTAGATCACAGCACAAACACAAACACATGTGAGCACTGTTGTGTTTTGTGTTGTGCCAGTGTTGCAAACAAATATAAGATGCCACGTCCCAATTTTCTTGTCCAAGCAGTTGGAAGCAGAGGACGCTCCAAAGAACAGGGAGGGTAAGGATGTTCTGGAGGCTTGGGATTCGCTGGCAAACGACTGCAAGGTAGCAAGGCTCCGTGCCGGCGGACAGTGTGTAGTGCAAATCACTGTTGTCCTCTATATAATAGTCAGAAAGTTTATTCACAGAACCATGTCTGGTGTTTTAGCTGCATGCAACTACAAAGATGTTGAACTTCCAAAAATGTAACATAAAAAGAGCATGTCAAAATGATCTTTAGTTACCAGTAATCTAGGATATACACTGCCGGACAAAAAAAAAGTCGCTGTTTGGATTTTAAGGCAAATACTTAAGAATCTATGAATGGATTACAGTGATTATTATGTTTCTAGCATGTTATACGTTTGGTGGTTCCTTTAACCCTAATTGAAGGAGTGTGTAGCTTTTCATTTTTTAAACAACCATGTAGGAAGACACATCATGATCATATTTCAAGATGACAATGTCAAGATTCACCAGGCTCAAATTGTGAAAGAATGGTTGTGAGGGAGCATGAAGAATCATTTTCACACATGAATTGGCACCTCTGAGTCTAGACCATAGACTGTAAAAAAAAAAGATGGACGACGCACCTTCACTCTCTTCCATTGTAGTAACTGAAGCCGGCTAGTGTGTCAATAGCGCTGACATCTTGAGTCTCGAGTCTGCGCAGTAGTGAGCGCGAAGTGGAGTAGCGATATCAAGGTCCTGCCCAAACTCCCGCAAAATCGGTTATTACTGCAGAATAACATTATGTCGGTGTGAAATAAACAGTTCTAGAAATGTAGAAATTAAAGTTAAAGCTCCAATCTCCTCCCGAAGATCCAGAAAAAAGTCTGTTGGTGCTTCAGTGACGACATCGCTCAGAGAAGCTGTAATCTCAGCTGTCAATCATGACGTGAAAACCCGTGTTTTTATAGCATCAAATAACTAACTAAAAACAAACTTATTTAAAGAACGAACACTTGAACTAACATCAGTGTGATTAAAAACTGCCTAAAATGACAGAAACCATCTTGGGAAGAAAAAATATTTGACATGTAGTTTGACTGTTTAGTTTGTCTCGCGTTCATTACATTTCATGGAGAGGGTGGGGTTTATGACCTATACTGCATCCAGCCACCTGGGGGCGATAGAGACTCGTGTGGCACGCTTGGTCCCTTAAATTCTTTGAAAGTCTTTGGGTTGTGCTGGAGTAGACTTTACAGAGTGCTCACCTCTTGCACGGTCAATACAAGATCTTTTAAAAAAATTGATGCACCTCTTGGTGGAAATAACATCACAACATTTATTTCTATCAGGAGGTGCATCATTTTTTGGTCAAGATCTTGTATTGACCGTGCTCTCTGTAAAGTCCCCTTCGGCACATCCCAAAGACTCAATGAATTTAAGGTCTGGACTCAATTCATGTGTGAAAATGATCCTTCATGCTCCCTCACAACCATTCTTTCACTATTTGAGCCTGATGAATCTTGACATTGTCTTCCTGGAATATGGCCATGATGACCACACTCCATCTGTTAGGGTTAAAAGAACCAAACATAAAACATGCTAGAAACATAATAATCACTGTAATAATGATCCATCCATAGACTCTTAAGTATTTACCTATTAAAATCCAAACAGTGACTTTTTTTTTTTTGCTGGGCAGTGTAGTTGCATACAGCTAACGCATGCTGTTAATTTCGCTTTCACCGCATGCCATTTCAGTTTCACTCTGTCTTAGATTTCATTATTCATTCACATTTTATTTTAAATCAAAATGGTAGCTGATAGTGTTGCTTGTCTTTAGTTTTAACACACATTGTAGCTATTATTTCGTTTTAACCTGTGTTGTTTGGGAATGTTACTTTTAAAAGAAATGTGTTACATTTATTTCTTTACTCCTCACAAAAGTTACTCTGTTAGATTATTTTGAGTAGTGGAAAGTAAAGTTAGTTTTGTATTATTTTGGCTAAAGTGTGTGGGTATGTACACTGTGTGCAGAATTATTAGGCAAGTTGATTTTCTGATCATATTTTTTTTCCAAGCACATTTAAGTAAGGTGTGGGAGTTCACTTTTAGTCCATCTCTTATCCTGAAATGTCCGTCTTGCAGATATGGACTAAAAATGATCTTCCAAAACTTATTGCCAGATTCTGGAAGATAAATTCTTCAAACAGTGGTACAAGAGGATGTGGTGCTGGTCCTTCAAGAGTCACTCTCAAGCTGTCTGTCTATAAGGCCTATAAAAACCCAGTCTTCATGTATTTTATAACACTTCAGCTTGTGATTCTTATTAAGAGCGGGTCATTTTTTAGGATTCTTTAGCTAACCTAAGTGTCTGAGATCCTGACACCTCACACTTCTGAAGACTCCAGGTAGGTTTCAGTACTGGGAAATGGTGGCGCTGGAGACTAAAGGGTTCCTGATGGTTTCACACTTAATTCTTCACCTCAATTCTTAATTCTTTTGCAGTTAACATGTATTTTCTTTTCCACCTGTTTTTGTATGACCCCGCTGACCCAATGAGCATTTTGCTGTTCCTTGGTCATGCTTTAACTTTGCAATTTCTAGTATTACATTAGTATTGCATCCTTCTCATGAGTATTTAATTATTTTTGACTTTTCAGTCTGAGTTAAATCTCTTTTTTGGCTCATTTTGCCTGTAAAAGAAAACCTGCCTAATAATTCTGCACACCTGAATATAAGGCATTTTTCATTTCCAGCCTTCATGAACAATTATATATCACTTATAAATGATTAAAAACAATATTAATAGTAGTTATTAAGATTGATGTGGATTGGAATTGGTAAAATGTGCTTGGAAAAAAAATATGATCAGAAAATCAACTTGCCTAATAATTCTGCACACAGTGTAAAACAAAAAAAGTTAGCAATAAAATTTTTCAATTTTAGTAGGTTACATTTATTTTATTCATTCTATTGAATGAGAAAAATAGAGGGCGTGGCTTGTTTTTCCCTGGGGGAATTGATTGGATCTAGAAAATGGGCGTTCCATTCAGACTGACAGTTGGAGGGGATGTTCTACCCAGGCTGATATCAAACTGATATCATCAGAGAAGGAAGGCCATTCCAGAGGGGAAGTACTTTTTCAGATTTTGATCAAAAATTACAAAAAAAAAAGAAAAAAGTTTTGGGATTAAATTGCTCGGATGATTTGTTCACCACGAGACTAGTAATATGCACTAACAAAGTAGATGGGGGTCAATTTTGATTTCTTGCTGACTTTAACATGCTACCCCCAACACTTGGCTTTAATGAAGCTTTTCTTTTTTCTGTTCTATAAATGACTGCATTGATTTCAGTTGTTGTATTCACAGCAATACTTTTAACTTATTTCATTATTCATTTGTTAATGGTTTGCTTTGTTGTTTGGGGTGTGTTGTGTGTAAATGGTAAATCTCTCTGTGTTGCAATGTGTTTTTGTCGAGATTGACCGATAATTGGTTTGATTTTTAAAAATGTTTTTTTTTTTCAGTTCTTTAACATTGGTTAGGTATTCACCGATAAATCACTTATTTCATGAATTGTTTGGATAAAATTATAAACTTGTATACACATTTTTATTAAACATCAAAGTTACAAAACAACTTTGCACAATTATAATGACAACACTATTATTATAATTATTATTATTATGCATACACTTTTGCATTGTTCTGTTATTATTAAAACCATTTTTTATAATTGTTTTTGTATTAATATATTTTTTTTATTATTGTCAAAAAGTAGAATTGGTTCTGCATATAAACTTATAGCTTATACAATTTTTAAATGTATTTCCTAACAATTTGCATGCGTATAATAACATAACATTATTATTATTATTATGCATAATTTTAAATACGTTTTTTAATAATTATTTTTTATTATTGTGTCTAAAAGCACAAAGTAAACAATATTTGAATTCCTTTCTGGATATCAGAGTTAAAAAAATAATCTGTATCGGTCAATCTCAAAAAAAGTTTTGGTGTTCTAATCACTGTTCTGTTCTGTGTTGTTTTGTTTTGTTGTTATTTGTGTATCTTGTGAGCTTTCTTACAGTAGCATCAATGAGCTGTCTAGTGTTTCTCTTGTTTTTACAGTCTTATTCTATTTTCATACCTTTATTCTGAACTGACACTGATTTATCTAGTTATTATTTGACACCAATTTCATAATCCCCTTTTCAAATAAGTTTGATGACATCTTCAGTGCCAGCAGTTATGAATATTATTCATTATATTTTTCATTGTTTCAGTCCTGTGTGTGTGTTGGTCTCACCTCAGGTTGTTTAATGTGCAGGGATAAAGTCAATATCCCTACCCCTCTAAGCTTTCATGTTTTTCATGCTCTTCTCTGTCCCTGAGCTGTGACCTCTGACCTTCACGTAATGATCATTGTGCATTGAATGATTTCAGGATGAGCTGTCTGACCTCAGCCAGGGTGGCTCAAAGTCTGTCACTCCCATGTCCACTACGGCCTCTGACCTGGCCCTGGACTCTCATCGAGAGGATGGAGATGGATTCTGGAAGAACACAGAGGTTCAGGCTGTTCCCGGGACCAGGAGCGTCTCTGCGGGTTAGACACTCTTTTACTGTGGATGGAAAGCATCAACGGAAGTTTAAATAACTCTAAAATTGCAGAATGTTGTGCAGATGGTGCTTCATTTACTGTTTTACACTACCATTCAAAAGTTCAGGGTTGGGAAGTTTTTTTTTATGTTCTTTTGCTCACAAAGGCTACATTTATTTGATCAAAAATACAGTAAAACAGTGATATTGTGAAATAGTTTTAAAATGTAATTTATTTCTGTGATGTCAAACCTGAATTTTCAGCATCATTACGCCAGTCTTCAGTGTCACATGATCCTTCAGAAATCATTCTGATATGATGATTTGATGCTCAAGAAACATTTATGATTATTGTCAATGTTGAAAAGAGTTGTGCTGCTTCATATTTTTGTGGAATCCATGATAAATATATATTTTTTTCAGATTCTTTGATGAAGGTTGAAAAGAACAGCATTTATTTGAAACAGAAATCTTTTGTGACGTTATAAATGTCTTTACTGTCACTTTTGATCAATTTAATGCATCCATGCTGAATGAAAGCTTACTTACCCCAAACTTTTGAACAGAAATTTGTCATTTACAGTTACAGTTACGCACTTGGCAGACACTTTTATTTAAAGCAACTTACATTGCATTCAAAGTACAATTGTTTTTACGAATTCATTCTCTACTGATTGAGCTACATGAATATATTCTAATATAAGATGCAATTCAGGAATAAACTCTAGCAACCATGTATTGTTTCACAAGAAAAATACAAAACTGTTCCTCAGTCAGAATTTACACTACCTAATGTGCTTTTCAGACCTTGTCATCAAAGTGTATGAGTGAAAAAAGAACAATTTCACTCACTCTTGACAAGAGTTTACTATGAGTAATATGATACAAGCATGAGTACATATTGCAGATCACTTGTTAAATGCATTGAGTTCCCAGAACAAGACAGACAAATATGTAATTGTCCATTCTGATTATTCAGGTCTGGCTGATAATGAGGAGAAGTCAGATGTTCAGGCCATTATTGAGTCCACCCCAGAGCTCGACATGGACCTCGGATATAAAGGTGCAAGGTAACCAAAAAATCAAACACTTTGTCTGAAACATTTGAATGTGTCTATGATGCCCAGAAATGCTGTTTATGTAGGCAGTATACAAGATTTTGATAGAGATGACCAGTGTTGGAGTAACTCAAGTAAGGTGCATAATGAAATCAGAGTAAAGTAATGCATTACTTTATAAATTTAATATTTGAGTTACTTTTTAAAAAAAGTAATGCACGTTACTTTTCATTTTAATTAACTTGCTTAAACATTTTTTTAAAGTACTGAATTAAAATTCTCTCTCTTCTCCATAACATAGTCACTTACACATGCACACTCAAGTGTGCGCAAGAACAGAGAAAATGTACGAAAGTGACAAAACACATTACTTTCAACTTTCAATAAAAAGAGAATTGTACAGTAGGTAATAATGTAAAGTTAAGAGATCTTTTTGTATGGCATACTTAGCTCTAGGGGTCAGGAAACATTGTAAGTGCTCAGAATAGAATAATATTCTAAATGTGTTTTTAAAAGAAAATGAAGGTGTATGTTATATAGGCTATGTTGTTAAATGCATTACTGCTTTAAACACAAAGAATTCTCAGTAAAATCTCCTGCAAAGCCTGGAAGAGAGCAAGCCTCAGCCAGGTGAGATAATGAACCTGAAAAGTAATGTAACAATTACTTTCCACAAAGTAACTAAGTAATCAGTTACTTTTTTAAGCGAATAACGCAATATTGTAACGCATTAAAAGTAACTTTCCCAACAATGGAGATGACGCCGTAAAACCTGAGTTTAATAGGATTCTCTAAACTGAACTGAGTAACTGCAGTGTTACCCTCTCAGAAGAAATCCAATGCTGGCATATATTTGAAGGATGTAACATGCTTGTTGCTGATGTGTTGAAGTACCCCGACCCGAGGGATTGAGAACATGGCGTTTGACCGCAACACGGACTCTCTCTTTGAAGAAGTGTCGTCAGCAGGCACAGGTTTGATTGGAGACGTGGATGAAGGAGCAGATCTGTTGGGTGCGTTTATTGCTGTTAATTTTCAGATATTGAAGAGAAAAGCGTATTACACAAACATGACATTTTTACCTGAGCTTGATTTTTCGAAACATTAAATGTGTGTAATTTCCATCATAATGAGATGAGCTCTGTGATATAGTGGCACAGTCCCATGATGCTCTGCTCTGCATGTTGAACTGACCCAGATTTCTCTCTCCATGCCCTGTTGTCCTGTTCTTCCCTCTAACCGCAGTGGAGTACTCCGGTGTGTATGACATCCTTGCTTCTTTATGTCATAGAGTCGGCATCTTTTCCTCTTTTTCACTTAGCATCATTCTTAGCATCTAAATCTTCCATTCATATGTCTTCATACTTTCCCCTTTAACTAAATCATACAGCAAATAAATGGTGCCAGCCATATGGGTTTGGACTAGAGCAGCAACATATGAACATTTTTACCTAATGTCCTTATTTTCAACTATATGTAGCACACATTAGAGTGCTAGTGTTATTCTCAAGGCCACACAGAATCTGCTGACGTTTTCACATTTTCTGCAGTAATTATTATAGAAATCTTCTGTGGATTTACTTATGATAAAGTTTGTGAAACAGGGCTATATATATAGTAGTGTTTTGTAATATTATTACAATTTATAATAACTGTTTTCTATATGAATATATTTTAAAAATGTAATTTATTCCTGTGATGTCAAAGCTGAATTTTCAGCATCATTACAGCAGTCTTCAGTGTCACATGATCCTTCAGAAATCATTCTAATAGGATGATTTGATGATCAAGAAACATTTCCTATCATTATCAGTGTTGAAAACAGCTGTGCTGCTTAATATTTTTTGGAGACCGTGGTACAGTATAGTACTTACTTTTTTTTTTTCAGGATTCTTTGATGAATAAAAAGGTTAAAAAACAAACAAACAAACAAAAAACAGCATTATTTATTTGAAATAGAAATATTTTGTAACATTATAAATATATTTAATGTTGCTTTTGATCAATTTAATATGTCCTTGCTGAATCAAAGTATTAATTTCTTTCAAAAAAATCTTACAAACCCCAGACTTTTGAATGGTGGCGTATATATTATATGTATTTTAAAAGGCAAGGCACTTTTAAAAGGTAAAACACTTTTTTTTATCAGAAAATATTAATCAAGAACAGTTTTCAACCAAATACTTTGTGCAAATAAATAATGTGCATTACATGTTTTAAAGATCTAATCTTTCAATTTAGTCATAAAGGCATCGTAACTTAGACATTTTGAGCATCCCTAAAATTTCGTTGAGCTAATCTTCGTAGCTCAAAAATCATTTTATACCCCCAAAATTACTTAAATTACCCAAGTCAGCCGTAATATTAAATAAACTTGGCATGGATTCAGTGTGGGCCTATTTATATATCTAATCTAAATGTGGTAGAATAGTCGTGCTGATCTGTCAGTGGACTCTCCACTCTTTCCAGCATCTCTCTTGGTTTTTCTGTGACCTGTTAACTCTCACCTCACAGCTGTCCATTCCTGTTTCACTCTCCATGTGTCTGTCTCTCTGTCGAACACATGCAGTGCATGCGCTTTCACATCCGAGTCTTTCCGGTAAGACCCTTCATATGGCCTGTCCAACCTAAAAACACAGGGCACATAAAACTCATCTCAAACGTTTTGGATTTGTGAACAGTGTTTTTATCATCAGATCATTGCAGTTGTCATCAGTTTGCCCTGGTTTTACTGTAATCATTTTGTGTTGTATTTTGCAGGCATGAGTCGTGAGGTGGAGAATCTTATTCAGGAAAATGTTCAATTGCTTGAGACGAAGTGAGTCAAGTTTTTTTTTGCTTTTTACAGTTTATTTCCTGTTTTATGTGGCTTTGTTGTTGACACCATATTGTTTGTGTGCACAGAAATGCGTTGAACGTGGTGAAGAATGATCTGATCGCTCGTGTGGATGAGCTCTCCTGTGAGAAAGAGGTTCTTCAGGGGGAGCTGGATGCGGTTTTGCTGGCCAAAACCAAACTAGAGGAGAAAAACAAGGAGCTGGAGGAGGAACTCAAAAAGTGAGTCATTGCTTTGTCCAAATAAAAAGCCAAAGGGGTGCATTTATATGTAGTTTTCAAGGTCTAGTTATCATGCAGTAGTAGAATAAATCAAACGTTACATATTCAGGTTAGCAGCCACAGGTGATGTTTATATCACATTAATTTGTGTGTCTTTTTCATAACATGCTACTTGGACTGTAATGTAATTAAATGTGTAACTAGACTGTACAATTGCAGTGAAAATTAGGGACTCATAAAAATATTTTATAACACAGAGTGAAAGTGGAGACAGAAGTTGCCAAACAGAACAATAATAAAGACGAAGATGAGGTGAGTATTGTTATATAAATATTATCATGTGATCATTTGACTGAAGACTGGAGTAATGATGCTGAAAATTCAGCTTTGATCACAGAAATCAATTATATCAAAATATATTAAAACAGAAAGAAGTTCTTTTAAATTGGAATAATATTTCACAATATTACTGTTTTTACTATATTTTTGATAAAGTAAATACAGCCTTGGTGAGCAATAAGAGACTTCTTTCAGAAAAGTTAATAAACTTTACTGAACTAAACTTTTGAACGGGAGTGCATATTTCAGTTCTTCTGAAGCCACATGATAGTTTTGTGTAAGTATAACTTGTTTGTCACAGAAATTGTTGCTAATACATATTCAGTCTACATTTTAGGTGATTTGTTCCATTGCTAGTTTGGCAAATTATATTATTATATTTGAAAACATGAAATGACAGCTAATACATGTTGAAATAATAATTGCTAGGCCCATATGTGTGTGTAACTTTGTGTCCTCTTTCGTTGGGTTTCCGCAGAGCGATGTGCCCACAGCTCAGAGGAGAAGGTTCACGCGGGTGGAGATGGCTCGAGTCCTGATGGAGCGAAATCAGTACAAGGAGAGACTGATGGAGCTGCAGGAGGCCGTCAGGTGGACAGAAATGATCCGGTAAACATTTCACTGTAACACAGTACTGTAAATAAAGGATATTTAATCTTTAAAGTGCCCCTATTATGCTTGTTCGGGTATTACCTTTAATGTAGTGTGTAATATGGCTGTTTGTGAATGTAAAAGGTTTGCAAAGTTTCAGAGATCAAAATGCATGACAAAGTTATTGTCGCCTAAAGGAAAGAAGCTATTCTGAACTGCCTGAAATGAGTTGTCAGTAATTCCAGTCAAAAATTGACTGAGCTACACCTGTTTGAAGTCTATAGAGTCAGCAAAGGCCATTTTGAGAAAAATCGATTTAAAGTTTTCTGAAGGTTACAAAACAAAATCACCTAGCCTAAAACCATACCTTAAAATCCCTGGTAATACTACCAAATTTGGCACAAATGTATTCAAAACCCATATCTATAGGAAAAAATATATAAATAACTTTTTTTTTCCATGATTCCACAATTGTTTGATTAACATTAATGAAACGGACAGCAGTAAGCTAGATCGATTTTAGAATATCATATTAAATGCTGGATGGCTTGTGTTGATAAATGGCATGAAATTAATTTGGAGAAAATTCTGTATTACTGTTACTAAAAATAAAGCTGCATCTGATTATGCTATGTTAGCTACTTCACAAAATAGTGTTTTTCTCTGAGGCATGGTAAAGCATGGTGCTCACAAAAAATCAAGAAAATTAGACTAATAAGACTAAACGTGTTGAGCTATATAACAACAATTAGTTTTCTGTCTATAAATATATCAAAACAGTTGTTCCCTTGCCTATTAAAACATGTAAATATTAAAGCGTCTTTGGTGTTTCCATGATTTCTACAAAATAAACCCGGAAACCGAGAGTAACGCGGGTATGACACAATTGACAGGCGACTCCTCACACGTCCTGGAGCCTTGCTTAAAATTGCAATTTTCTCACGATTTACAAATAGTTGCAAACATTTGGGATATTGTAAGTACTCAACTGAATAAAATATATAACACTGACCTAGTGGTTTTTGGATATTTTACTGCAAAAATATTACATATTGCACCTTGAAGATATAACAGATTATGTTTGCATGAATACTCGCCAAGACAGATTTTTTGAAATACTGTAATTCTGTGTATATGTGTATATCATGATTGCGGCGTCTTTGTGAGCGCTTCAGATCTGTCAGTCAGCACAAGTAAGATTAAGTTTACATCAGCATGAGTTTGAAAATCACATTTCGTTGGTTCAGATTCATGCCATTGAGAATTAACTATGAATATTCACAAAGTTGAAATAAAGATACTTTTAGATGTTTAATTGCGACTTGGGGCATTGGGAATGCTAGATAAAGGCTTAATGAACTAATTTTTGTGTGAACCTCGGTTTTTACCAAAATTGACATTTTTCGTTTGTAGTTCAAAATTGGCCCGTGCGCATTCTGACTCATTTTGACAGCACAGGTCACATATATTTGTTAGCACAGCAGCCAAACGAACCACATCTATGATGTTACTGTTTTGTTTATTTCTGCTGTCTTTAGTGTCCGACCAGACCCTCTTTTTTACGCTCAACTTGAGCTCTGTTCTCATACTAATTGTCCAAGAAAGTAGGCCAGTTTTTCTGGCTCATGAGCAAAAACCCCACGGAGCCACACAGAGATACATGTCTGGTTGCTCATCAATTACATTATTTGCTAACTGCATTCTTTAAATTGTGATGTTGACATGCATTCTCTGTAAAGCTGCTTTGAAATGATATGTATTGTGAAAAGTGCTATACAAATAAATGTGAATTGAATTGAATGTCTTGTTTTTTCACAGAGCTTCAAGGGAGAACTCTGAAGTTGCAGAGAAGAAGAGATCAAGCATCAGGCAATTGTAAGACCTTTTATCTCAGCTGCTCTTGAAAATTCATCCACATCCATGCTAGTCCTTCAGATCACAAATGTGAGCTCGGCCTGTTCACATCCATCTCTCCGTGTCCTGTTCCAGCTTCAGTCGCCTGTTCAGTTCCTCCAGTTCCTCAACATCCAGCAACACAGCGAGAGGTTTACCGTCCAACGTCAAGTACAACCCACCCAGCATCATGAAAAAGAGCAACACCTTCTCCCAGTTTCCCAGAGAAAAATCCAAAGCATTCGACTTCCTCAAAGAAGAGTAACTCTTCTGTTTTACCTTGTCAAAAATATTGAACAATTTTACAAATTTTATGTCTGTTGAGAGCCATTTAGATCTAGAAACTTCATATGAAGATGTTCTCGTCTGGCATCACACAGCACATCAAACTCAATTCATCATGCTCTGATCTCCTCCTCTCTTTGTTGTTTTCTCTGTTTTTTGTCATTAGGGTGGACTCGGGTGGTTCTCTGTCCCGACGGGAACAGAAGCGTGCCCAGTACCAGCATGTGAAAGCCCACATGCAGAAAGAGGATGGCAGGGTGACTGCACATGGCTGGAGTCTCCCAGGCAAATGCAAGGCAAGAGACCTACATCTTGATAGATAGATAGATATTTCAATTATTTGTCCCCAGAGAGGAAATTTGATAGTCTATAATCACAAACAGGCAGTGATTTTTGTCTTAACATTTATTTTATTTTTTAAAAATTTATTTTATGAAACACATTTTATTTATTTATTTATTTTTTGTAAAATATCTATAATTGAACTGTTATCTTTTTCTTAAAGGGGTCCTATTGTGCTAATTTACAGGTTCATAATTTTGTTTATGGGGTCTACTAAAATACATTTACATCATGTAATGTTCAAAAAACTAATTTTTCTTATAAATTCCATTATTCGTATAATTTATAATTGCAGCACCTGTTTTCACCCTTTGTCTGAACGCTCTTGTAGTTTTGGTTTCTTTAAAACCTGCCTTCCGAAACACGCAGTCTGTTGTGATTGGTCTACCGCTTAGAGCGTGTGTCGAAAATGCAACTTTATTTTTAAGGATTAATCTGTTTTTAATTTACAGTGAATTTACTTTTTTTAATTTAGAGTTTATTCAATTTCTGTAGTATTTCTGTACGTAAATAATACTGTTAGACCTACCAAATTCAATTCAAAGTTTGAAATCAAGCTTCTTTGTGCTATGTGTAAAAACACAAATACACAGAGTGAGCAAACATTTAGGTAAGATAATTGTAATTAAAATAGGAATCCCCCCTATTTTTCAAAATGAAATTTAGGCCCTGAGTTTAATTGATATTGTTGGTTAAACAAAATACAGTACTAGCATTCGGCATTTAGTCATGTGACGTTATGTTCTCTGCGTCACATCATTAATTTAGTCATTAATTCTAGTCATTAATTTTAGTTAAGATATGCTATGATAAATTTGAACATGGCTTTTTATCCTTATTTTACATGTATAGACTTTAATGGAACATTAGGTCATGAATATTTGCTTCAAAAGTAATTTTTGACTTTTGATTTTAAAATTTATAGGAAAAAATGTGTACAAACCCTGTTTTATATGATTTATTTTTATTTGCTGTTTTTTTATTTTATTTTCTTGTTTTATTTTGTTTTTATCTTGTCTTATGTGATATTTAAAAACACTGCAACATTTGCCTTTACTTTATCTTAATTTTATTAATTCCATATTTTCTACATTTATTTTAAATATCTATAATTGTACTGTTATCCTGTTCTGCTTAGGTTGCCAATGGTGGCCATGCAGAGAACAAAATAAACCTACCTGTTCCTGTGTGTCTCAAGCCACTGGAGCAGAAAGATGCTTCTATGAAGGTGAGGACTTGAAGGAAGGTATTTTAGTGAGGAAAGACGAAGTATGAATGGTTTGAAAATCATAATTACATTAAATATGAAAATAATTGAAATCAGACCATACTGCTTTGTCAGTTTTCCTGTGCATTTCGCTTCACTTATTCAGGTTCACAACCTTCGCCAGACCTTACTTTGCTGATATATGAACTCCTGTTGTCAGCCTCTAATATATCTATTTTTCTGATTTTCCCCTGTGCAGCTCCTGTGTGCAGCTGGAGTGAACCTCTCAGGTGGGCGGTCATGTGATGGAGGCTCTGGCATTTCTGGTGAAGAGTCTACGGTGGAGACTGACACCTCCAAACAGAGGAAAGGCTCTCAGAGCAGCCTAGATCAGCTGGAGCATGAACCTAAAGTAAAATATTTCGATAAACTTGTTTGAAGTACAAGAGCTTGATGTAGAAATTAGACAAAGCTCATTCAGAAATCATGATGGTCATGGCATCAAAAGTATGAGCTCATTAATAGCCGGCCATATTTACATAACCTGTTTGGAATGTAGAATCTTGGTGAGTGTGTTACTTAGCTTAGCCAATCATAATAAAGATCATTTATATATAGAAACTACATACATATACATGCAGAAAGGCACAGTGGCACAAACCTATAAATCAGAGAGAGGGTGGAAAATCAAAATCAGTAATAATTTAGCTTTTAATGACTATGTAAGAAACCTTGAATAACATTGTAAATGGATTTTAACAAATTAAAATGCTATGAAAGTGTAGAATATGGGTCCTTTAAACTAGGCATTTGGGCTTGAATTCCCATGAGAGAGTCAAAAATAGACATAATTTAAAGGGAAAACAAGTTTATTTTGCATACACTCTAAAAAATAACTGTAAAAAAACAAAACAAATTTACACAGTAAAAAGTTTTCATTGAAACAGTAATATACCATAAAAACTATGCATTCTGGGTAACATTTAAAAACAGTATTTTTTTACCCCATAGGCAGACATTTTTGCTTGTTCTACACGTAAAGTTGCATATATTTTTCAGAAAACAACACTTGTTATCTTATGTCATTTTGCATCTTGATTTTAAGGATGTTTGAGGATATTTGTACTGGAAAACAAGACAAAATACTGAGTTTTTGCAGTATAATAAATATTTACAGTATTAGTTCTCCATGCAGTGCTATTCTGTGTGTTGACAGGAACAGGAACGAGAGCAGACGGTGCATGTGGAGATGTCCAGTCGTGTTTGGATCTGTACGAGCACTCACTCCTCCACGAAGGTGATGGTCATAGATGTGACACGGCCCGACGACCTGCTGGACAGCTTCTACGTCTGTAACTCATGTGTGCTGTGTATCGCCAGTGTACCAGGTCAGAATTGTACATCCCTTATAACATGCATATTTGTACACATCATCTTTTGTACACTCATGTTTCTTTCAGTCATAGGCATAAATAGTTTATAATTATATCTTGATAAACCAATACAAAATGTAAATGGTATCATTGAACTAGGGCTGCGTGATTTGGACAACATTAAGACATGATTTAAGACATCCAGGCAGAAAGAACAGAGACCACAGAAAGTTACTTTTTAAGCGTGACTTCTTTACATGAAACCAACTCAGACCTTTTTCAGTGTGCAAACTTAAAGAGAGTGCATTGACTTTGTACCTTGACTTTGAAATTTGGGTCAAACCTCATTTTAGTCCGCATTACACTTGGTCTACATTATGGATTTCGTAAGTTGTACTGTATGTTTTAACATACCTTTTAATGTTCATCCAAGTTTTTTGAGATATATGTATATATGTATACATGTTGTATTAAAGTGCAAGAAAAGATTTGCACTCTGTGCTACAGCAATCTGTCACGTCACATTTAAGAGCATCAAAACGCCATTTATTGTTATATTTTTATGATAAAATGGACAGAATTTGAAAGAGGAGACTTTATTTCTTATCAAAAGTAACAAAGCACAAAGCTCTTTGTGATTATTGGATAGGAAGCTCCCTACAAATAATGCATTTTGCAGGAATAAAGCGTTCACCAGGCAACCCTGGCTTGAACTATGAGTGATTCATAGAGCCTGCTTTAACATCACTATTTTTTAACTGTTAATTCGTTATTTTTGCATTAACTCGCCCTAAATTCAACACGAGATTTTCTTCACACACAGTATGAGTTGCAGTTTTTCCGCCCCCTTTCGATTGACAGGATATAATTGGCCCTGATCATCGGTTGCTTTAACAGTCGGCCGATGGCCTGTAGTGAAAATAATTGCTTTTATTAGCTGATACCGATTATGGCCGATACGTTGGTGCATCTATAGTTTTGTTGCTTGCAATTCTGCAGATAATTGAATGGCAACAAAGTAAGTGAAATGATTGCAGTGCTAAGTATGATGTGGCAAAGCCAATTGTAAATTTATGTTTGCCTTGAAAAAGAGATGATAAAAAAGAGAGTGGAGAAATAATTCACATAATTCACACAATTAACTCTTAGGAGGCAATTAACTCTGCCATTTAAATATGAATAAAAAGCAATAATTTTGTTTATTGTAATGTGATTTCCAGGCGTCTTGGAGACAGACTATCCCGCAGGGGAGGAGATTCCTCAGGACTTGGAGGCGGGACCAGACAGTTTATTGGCCAGTAGCAGCTCTCAGGGCAGTGAGGGTATGTTGAGTGACGTGTCAGCGGTGGGCTGCAGCGTTGAAGAGTCCAGCTCAGGATCTCAGACGGGCAGCACAGGAGTCAACGAACAGTCAGCAGAACAGAGTCCTGCCAGAGGAAGTGGTAAGAACCGTTTGCATCTTGGTGTATAAATCGTTGTTTTGGCAACTTTTTATAGAACCAATAGTTCAGACTCTGAATTTTGGTTGGATGAGCTATTTGAAGTTTAAAAGTAAACTCCTGGCTTACCTGACGCTTGGAAGTAAAGATTTTTTTTAAATGCTGCTTCATGAAGCTTCAAAACATTTCTGAATCTTTTGTTTTGAATCAGTGGTTCTGAACTTGTTTCAAATTTGTCAAGTCACTTGATTTCAGCAAACGAGGCTTCATTACATCATAAAGTTTTGAGCCTTGGTTTCGAAACATTTCAGAATTCAGAAGGTTTGTTGCTAGCTGGCATGGATTTGGTGAACCCATGAACAAGTGTCTAATGGTTTTAACTGATCTCGGGTCAGTTTTGTAATGTAGGTTTTTTTTTTTTTTTAATTAATTTAATGAATTTTAATACTTATGTGCGTATACAACAAAAAGGATAATGTTATTTAAAGGTGCCCTAGAACCAGTTTTTACAAGATGTAATATAAGTCCTAGGTGTCCCCTGAATGTGTCTGTGAAGTTTCAGCTCAAAATACCCCATAGATTTTTTTTATTAATTTTTTTAACTGCCTATTTTGGGACATCATTAACTATGCACCGATTCAGGCTGCAGCCCCTTTAAATTGCGCGCTCCCACATGAATAATTTAACCACATTTAACAGTACATTAGCAACATACTAACGAAACATTTATAAAGACAATTTACAAATATCACTAAAAATATCATGTAATCATGGATCATGTCAGTTATTATCGCTCCATCTGCCATTTTTTGCTGTTGTCCTTGCTTGCTTACCTAGTCTGATGATTCAGCTGTGCACAGATCCAGACATTAATACTGGCTTGTCTAATGCCTTGAACATGGACTGGCATATGCAAATATTGGGGGCGTACATATTAATGATCCCGAATGTTACGTAACAGTCGGTGTTATGTTGAGATTCGCCTGTTCTTCGGAGGTCTTTTAAACAAATGAGATTTACATAAGAAGGAGGAAACAATGGAGTTTGAGACTCACTGTATGTCATTTCCATGTACTGAACTCTTGTTATTCAACTATGCCGAGGTAAATTCAATTTTTGATTCTAGGGCACCTTTAATTGCTTCTACACAAAACAAGCACTATAAAATAATAAAAGAACACAAATCTTACAGAAACTTCATATTTAGTTTTATTTAATTATTTGTAGATTACATTTAATAGATTATAAACACGTGCAGTTAGTTTGTAAGAGGTATTTGGGCTGAATTTTCGATGCATGTATGTCCGTTGCATTGACCAGCCAGTCTGTGGTGTTTTAAGCTCTTCTGAACAGTGAATCATTTTGTGAAGCAAGTGGTTCACTTGATTCAGAGTTTCTCCCATCATTACTTGTAAGTCCCTCTGTTGTAGATCTCTCCAGAGCTCCCAGTGAAGACGGGGTCCCTGCAGCAGAGGAGGCTATGGAGGCCACTGAGGAAGACCAGGAGAGCCCAGGACAGGACACCAGTCAGCCAGGGATCTACACAGAGCATGTTTTTACAGACCCACTCGGAACAGAGTCTTCTGGGGCTTCAGCAGGGAATGATAACCAAAGGTGAGTCAGACCCTCTATCTTATCTTTGTTGATTTACATCCAGATTTGGATGAGAATTCATTCTTGATTGGGTTCCTTGCCAGGGAGTCTGATCAGGACAGGGACGATACAGTCTCAGCAGGTGGCAAGGTGGATCTGGCAAAAGAAGAGACCCAGCGGATGAGCAGCGCGCTGCCCACCATGTGGCTGGGGGCTCAGAACGGCTGGTGAGCATCTGGCCACAAGCACTATATACATTTCCTTTATGGCAACAGACTTTAAAAGCATAATAAAGATTTGAATTTGCCTGGATTTATTTTGAAACACTGAATACTGAAACTTTTCGAAAAATGTCAAAAGTTTAAATATAGAGAGAGAATACAATTTTAAATAAATTGGCAAAATGAGTTTTATATATTATGAGTTTATATACTAGTATATATATATATATATGAGTAAATACACTATTGTTCAAAAGTTTAGGGTCAGTAAGTTTGTTTATTTAAAATAAATTAATACTTTATTCAGCAAAGACTCATTAAATGGATAAAAAGTGACAGTAAAGACTATTATAATGTTATAAATAAATTTCTAAAATAATAAAATAAATCCTGTTCGTTTGAACTTTTTGTTCATCAAAGAATCCTGAAACTAAATATGAAGCAGCACAACTGCGTTTAACATTGATAATAATAATAAATGTTTCTTGAGCATCATATCATCTTATTAGAATGATTTCTAAAGGATCATGTGACACTGAAGACTGGAGTAATGATGCTGAAAATTCAGCTTTGAAAATGCAATTACATTTTACAGTATATTCACAAATAAAAACAGGTGTTTTAAATTGTAATAATATTTCACAATATCACTGTTTTTACTGTATTTTTGATTAAATAAATGCAGCCTTGGTAAGACATGTTTCAAAAAATGTAAAGAAATCTTAAAGGGGTCATGACCTGACGTCAGCTATTAAGCGTCTGAACGCCAGTGGTTGGGGCCTAAGGTGCGATGAACTGTTGATAGAGGTCTTGCTCTGGAGGCAGCCATATGCAAATGTATTTGCCTGTGTGACGTCACAGATCCCCCAGTATCAAAACAAGCCATTTTTGGAGCTTGATTAAATAAATGCTTTGTTTATAATGAGAAGGACGTTTTAAGCTTTGAAACTTGCAGGATGTTTTAATGGTACAAAGACCTCTTATATGTCAAACGATCAAGACAAATTTGATTTCTCATGTCATGATCCCTTTAATTATTCCAAACTTTTGACCGGTAATGATGGATTTGTTTTGTTGTTGATGTTTATCTTCTTATTGTACATAAAAACAAAATACTGCCATATTTCTTTGGATCTCACTTTTACAACCTGCATATTCTGTAGTATTTTTGTCCACTTGAAATTTGTGAAAAATCTGTTTTTGTCAGCTGAACGATCAACACTTAAGTACTCAACAGTAAGACAAAGGCAGCTTGTTTGTTGTGTCTACTTTGACTAAGATCTACAGTATAGCGACTGCACTGCACTGGAAAAATGATTTAGAGAGCTTTTTAATGTACACCCTATCGGATCATCAATGATTTGTTATATTGCACCATTGAAAAACAATCTGACAATTCCTCATTTGCAAATGTCTTTTATGTAGTTTATACGTGCACTCATCTGTCGCTCGATGGAGGAAGTGTCTTCATGCTGTGAAACTGAAGGATTCCATCTTGAACATTGTGTAAGTGGAAAGTGACATTACAAATTCAGGAAGATAATAACTTTTGAAATATTGTTTATTTTATATTTGAGTTGGATTTCAATTTATGTAGCCAGATGATAAAGCAGTTTGCTTTTTAGCTATATTTTATTGCACTTTTGAGTACTACATTGCGTACATTGAGTACTAAACATTGAGTACTAATGATATTTTATATGGTTTCTCTAAATAGACATGTGAAAGGCCGTGTTTTGGTGGCTCTGGCTGACGGCACACTGGCCATCTTCCACAGAGGTCTTGGTAAGACACTGTCAGTTTGCTAATAATTCAGATACTCATCCCAACTTTGACATTTAGCTGTATAAAACCATCTTGCTTCTACTTTTACAGACAGCCAGTGGGATTTAACCAACTACCACCTCTTAGACCTCGGCCGGCCACATCACTCAATCCGCTGCATGACCGTTGTGCATGATAAAGTGTGGTGCGGCTACAGGAACAAGATCTATGTCATTCAGCCCAGAGCAATGAAAATAGAGGTTCAGTAGTCCTTACTCTATTAGCTTTTGCATTTTTGAAAAATGTTGCATGCAATTTTTATTAGTATTAATTACATCGGTAATACTTTAACTAATGTTTAACTAATGAACCTTATTGTAAAGTATTAACTAACATGAACTAACCATGAACAATACATTTGTTATTGTATGTACTAATCTTCGTTAACGTTAGTTAGCAGTATTTGACTCTGGGAGGACACTGGTGAGAGTGGCCTTGATCGCCAACATGCCCAGTGCATTATGACTGTTGATGTTTTCCTACCTATTTGGCAAAAGGGAAGACAACAGCTTTTTTTTCTCCGTTTTATCTAGTCAGATAGCACCAATTTCAAAAATTGTTTCACCTTTCTACCATATAGGCAGCCATGTTTTACTGAAAGCCCATTTCGCCAGTGGTGAAGCACCCTTGTAACTTGCTTAAACAGGATATTTTTACAATGTGTTGTGATGCATTTCTCATTGGGTATTGGTGAAACAGAAGTCTTTTGACGCCCACCCACGTAAGGAGAGTCAGGTGCGTCAGCTGGCCTGGGTAGGTGATGGGATCTGGGTGTCCATCCGGCTAGACTCCACCCTCCGCCTCTTCCACGCTCACACCTTCCAGCATCTCCAGGATGTGGACATTGAGCCTTATGTCAGCAAAATGTTAGGTGAGAATACTGAGAAAAATGTAGTTTTGAGGTGTAACATCACTTTACACCTTAACATTCCTGAGTATTGCTAGAATTTTTGGGGTGGTTTTTTTTTTTGTTTTTTTGTGCGAACCCAGATTTGCCTGACAGCAGGCCTGCAAAGACCCATTGTCTCGCAGTGTACCTTTAAACATTTTGAACAGGAGTGCGTGTCTGCAAAACACATGAAATTAAGATTTGAGCCCTTTTATGGTATGCTTTGGAATAAACACACAATTGATTGGACCTCCACTTGTCTTTAACAGGAACAGGAAAACTAGGCTTCTCTTTTGTGAGAATCACCGCTCTAATGGTTTCCTGTAACCGGCTGTGGGTGGGAACAGGAAATGGTGTCATCATATCCATCCCATTATCTGATGGTAAGCCAATATGACAACACACATAAACATATGTACATCAGTATTTGATATGGAAGACAGCTTTAGTTTCAGTATCTTTGGCCACTTCTCTGTTTCTCTCCTCCTGTCTTCTCTTTCTCATCTCTTGTCTCTGTAGCTGTAGGTCAGTGTGGATATCTAGGTCAGAGGGGTGAGTGGGAAACACACTGTTGACAGCAGATTAATTCTGAAACAAAGCTGTCTTGCTTGGCTTGTTTGCTTTTATGCTCAGCTTTGTTCAATATTTCATCTCCAAGTTCTTTGTTCTTAGTTCCTCTCAGATCTTGCTCTCTCTCCAACCACCTTCATCTTTCTGAGCTGATCAACAGTGAATCTGCTTCTAATCGAAATTTACTTTTAATGCTTTAATATTAATGGCTGTATCGCAGTAATTTCGCAAAAAGGCTGTGCTTTGAATTTTTACAGGCATCTGCACTGCAAGATACTAACTGCTAACATTAGATGCTTTAGACACTTGTGTTTAAACATTTTTCCCCCAGCAGCTAATAAGACGGTGGGAGCGATTGCCTGTCGTCCAGGTGGAGCAGTGCGAGTGTACGGCGATGACACCATGGACGGTACTGTGACTGGCTCGTACGTACCGTACTGCTCCATGGCACACGCTCAGCTCTGCTTCCATGGCCACAGGGATGCTGTTAAATTCTTTGCTACAGTTCCAGGTATGACCTCAAAACTAGTGCTGTCAATCGATTAAAAAAAAAAAAGAACGAATCACACATTTTCTCTGTAATTAATCAAGATTAAAAACATTGGAGTTTTTAATATTTTTATATTGTAATAATTTCAGTTACTCTCCAGATTACTCTCCAAACAACAGTATATTTTAAATATTTGTTTAATGGCATCTTTTTATGAATGAAGGCCAGTATCTCTGATACTAATACTGGTACTGATGTCCCTATGACATTGATTTTTTTTTTTTTAAACATTAATTTTAGACATTCAACATTACACTATAACTAAAAGCTCTCAATTTCAACATTTATTAGGCTTTAAAAATAACAACTTTTAATTTAAAACTGGAGTCCATTTTTAACTTTTTTTGGTTAAAAATGATCCAAAATCCAACATTTTTGAGCAAGTATATAACCAGCCAGTGTTCAATCTCCTTACCTTAGCCAAATTCACAACGATAAGCTTATAATAATGTTTTATAATAAGAGAGGTACTGGTATAGTATGCTATATTATTATTATCTCTTGACTTCGCTGTTGTATCTTTAATGCTACACATGGCCCCCAGTTATCTTTTCTGACATATATTACCGTTCAATGTTTTCGTCAGTTTGGGGTTGGTGAGATTTTTGTTGTTGTTGTTTTGGTAACACTTTATTTTATGGTTCAATTTTCAGTTAATTTTCAACTAGTTGCTTATTAGCTTGTGTATCAGTTGTTTAATAGTACTTATAAAGCACATATTAAAGCTGCAGTCCGTAACTTTTTTTTTTGGTTAAAATTAATCAAAATAAATTTTTGAGCAAATACATAACCAGTCAGTGTTCAAAACTATCTCCTTACCTTAGCCCGATTCACAACGGTAAGCTTGTAATAATGTTTTATAATGACATCAATACTGGTGGGTTTCCACGAAAAAATTCGAGCATGCAGCCGTTCATCTTTGCGTCATTAAATCACGTTTGTTTTTTTATAAAGGAGTCCCAGCTAGTAGGCTATATCACATGTGGAGGATGCTGCTGGTAGTGGATCATTTATAGCCTTTTCTCACAGCAGCTGAAATAATTAAATTTATCATTTTGATTGCGGATTGTAATCCAGAAAGGTCCAAATGACAATCATCAGTGACAACTGGAGTTTTACCCATGGTCAAAAGCAAAAGACTTCGGACTGTGGAGTGGCTACAGAAATTGAAATCTTTAATACACTAAATACACATAAATACACATAGTCACGCAATGCTGATGTTGTTAACATTAACAATTTGAGAACAATGTTTAACCATAATAATATTTGCATGGTTTGACGTGATCTGAGCTAAGCGATTGTTAGATTTAATCACCATTGGCAGTGCGTTTTTTTTTTTTTTTTTTTTTTTTTTCCCCCTCACCAGTGTACTGACAGCAAATATTAGATTCATCCGCGCTGAGGAGCCGTGCCGATGCACAACCCACGTAAAGATGATAATTACGCAAATAACTGCAATTGCAGCTTTCAAACAGAGATGGCGACAAAGAGGCAAAACTTACAGACTGCAGCTTAAAAACGATCTTCACATAAACCCTTTAAAATAAATGTCACATTTACCTGTGGCCTTCCTATACCTGTCTAACAGGTAGGAAATATACAGAAATTGAATAAAGTTATCAAACACTTTACAGTCTTCACTGCATAAAATATAAATTAAATATAGACTAATCCTTATTAAAGCTACAATTTTCTTGGTTACCTTTGTTCTTTGATTAAAATTAAAGGGTTAGTTCACCCAAAAATGAAATTATCCCAAGCTTTACTCGCCCTTAAGGCATCCTAGGTGTATATGACCATCTTCTTTCAGATGAACACAGTCGGAGATATATTTAAAAACATCCTTAGTCCTCCAAGGTTTATAATGGTTGTGAATGGGGGGCTGTGTTTTGAAGTCAAAAATAATGCATCCATCCATAAAAAAGTAATCCATACGACTCCAGGGGGTTAATAAATTAATATTGTTTTAAATCTTTGGTGTTTGATATAATGATTGGTGGAGTGCAAATGTGTTAATGCTGCGTTTCAGGTCAGGTTATTGTGCCAGGAGCTGAAGGCACACCTGAGACCTCAGACTCTTCAGCCCCAGATGGCAAGAGCATGCTTATCATGAGTGGAGGAGAGGGATACATCGACTTCAGAATCGGTAAGAGCTTCAGTACCAGTGTCTCCAGGACCGAGTCCTTTTTAACCCTATTCATATAGTTCTCTAATTTTTTAAATTCTGAGAATGAACAAAGCTACTGAAAAAATGGTCTGCTGACATTATAAAACCATCTTTTTTTCTCTCAGGTGATGAGGATGGTGGTTTGGGACGAGATGAAGATGAAGAATCAGCTGAACCTACTTTGAAACTGCAGTCGGCTCCTGCCAAACCCGAGCGCAGTTATGTTATAGTCTGGCAGGTTGCGCTTGGCAGTGAGTGACTGATAAATCACTGCTGCGAGTTAAACGGAGAACTGTAGATCAAACCCACATGGGCTTATTATTTTACAGCATACTTTTCTTCTTATTAATACAGATATTATTATTATTATTAATAGTGTTGTTCTTAATACCTACATCACAATAAGTTCTTTAATATTTTTTGCTTGGATGTTTATTTAATTTTATTGTTTTATATAAATCTGGCATTGACAGAAAAGAGATAAGTGTTGAAATGAAGGAAGGAGCAAAACAATGACTTTAAGTCCGTCCACAACTATATCGCAACAATACGAAAATCCTGTGCTAAAAAGTCTTAACGGTTTACAACATATAACTTTAGGGAACTGTTGTAATGTTAGCTGCTTGAGATGATTTTTGTGAGAGGTTTTTTTTTTAATGTTCTTCACAGAATTGATCAGAGGTTTCTCTGTGCACTATGGCAGTGGTAGCATTGTGTAGTTCATGTATATAGAAACTCAGAGAGCTATTTTTGCTATCTGTCTAGCGTAGATCTCAAGAGCGGTATGTCTCGGCACCTTACAGCATGGTGTGCGTGTCTGTATGTGTGTATTTCTCGCTTGCATGAGTCCTGTATCATTCCTAGACGGAGCCCTGGAGCTCTAGAAATTTGGGCTTCCGTCACGCTAGAGCTTGCTGGCACTTTAAAGACAGTACCGAACATAGACGAACATAATCTCTGGAAAGAATAACATATGGTAGAGCTGCACAATTCAAACGATTTTTGTTTCAAATAGAGATCACAATTCTCCCACGATTCTGAACAGACAACTAAACAAAATAACGTAATTTACTAGAGGTTCGGACAAAATGTTAATTGCTGCAGTTTATTTAAAATTTTTAATTTAATTTGAATTAATAATAAAAAAAAAAAATCAAAAATTCAATGACTCACTCATAAATACTTCACTTGTTTCATGAATGAATGAATTTGCGTTTTTGAACGAATCTCTTGAATGAATGATTTCCATTTTTTTAAGTCACTTGTCGCCACCTACTGGTGTAACAATGTAATGATTGATGATACATTCGTTATTGGAAGCGCCACGTTACTTTCAAAAGGTGATTTGCACTATTTTGATCGCTACCGTAGACATCAGTGTTTATATCCAAACTATAAACTTTTATCCCAGTACTTCTGTGATCATTTGAATTATGGTAAGACAGAAATAACGATAATGTGAGGTTAAAAAGACTTTTTGTGAAGCTGTTTAATACATATATGACGGATCTGAATGTTCTGGTGTGATTTTGTCAAAAGTTTAATAGACAGGCGATACGCTGTCATTTGGGAATAAAGCTTCATTTACACTACCAGCGACAAAGCAACGATCCCTTTCATTTCAATGGAGAGCTGTCGATTTCCGGTGACACAATTGACAGTGACCGTTAGACAGAATCGTGTGGGTGTTTGAATCGAGATTTCAATTTTTTTAAATATTAATTGTGCAGCTCTAATACATGGTAGTGTTTATTGGAGTTGAGATGGTCTGCCCTTTTACCAAAGGATGAAACGTAGAACAAATAACACATACTAAACAGCCTAGTTGTCAAATATTTTGCATTGCCAAGGCTTTTTGATGTTCTGTGACTCTCTTGAATGGACAAACAACGGACAAAATAATGTTAATAAAAAATTGACAGGGATTGTATAATAAATTATTTGTATTTCTTGTGTTGGATTTAGTTTTGTTTGCTTCAGCACTAAGCATCCCAGATAATTAATGTGGGTTTTGTCTGTATTTTATGTCCCAGGCCTGGGTTCGAGTGTGTTAAGTTTTCTAATTATGAGTTTTGTGCTCCTTTTGTATCTGCTCTGTACGACACTTTTATTGTACCTTGATGTCTGTTGAAGCAAATGCAACATGATATTTGACTTTTTATGGGGAAATGGGTCGGTTTTGGGCTTTTTGTTTCTTTTAAATTCTGACACATAAAGGGAATCTTTATATCCTTGTCGTCACCATTCCAAGTATTTATTTTTCATAATGAACTTTGTGGTTCAGAATGTAACTTTTTACATGTTTGTGAACAAGGACGTTATTTTGCTTTACGTCAGACACCTTTCTGAAGCGATGTTGTCATGTTTAAGGAACTGACTAATATAATGTTGACAGTATTAGACAGCGTATGACGTATAACCTCTGTGGATCGTTCGAAAATCAACGTTTATTGTACTGAGCTATGCATGTTTTTTTTTTAGTTTTTTTTTTTATAAGTATACTGCAGTTTGTTCATGTTTGTTTATCGCCACATTTTTGGGTGGCTGTGTGTAAATGTGTGAGTGTGTGGAGATGATTGAGAAATACTGCATTTGTGTGTGTGGAAGACTGTGTGTGTGTGTGTTTAGTCGCTATATCCCTTAACTCTTACTGGACTTGCTGTGTGTGCCACAGCTTGTCATTACTGTGTTTTTTTGTCAGAAGTTTGCTAAAACTGCATCATAGCCTTATTTTTAAACTCTATTAAACTCAATTTCATGGGGAATTCACTTTCTGTCTTGGTTTTATTCTATAATGTTTTCATACGTTCCCTTTCATAGGTTCACTCAATGCTGCGTACCGTCGCTATGTCTGAAGCCTTTATACCATCATGCCATTTATTGACCAGTAGCACTTAGCACCGCCCCAAGAAATATGTCACGTATGCTCATATCAGCGTGCTACGCGTGATTTCATCAGATTTCATTTCCTTCAGGAAAGCGGATTATCTGTTCCCCGTAGGAAAGCGTTTTTGTTGTGTTCCCGCATTAGAGGAGCATTGTGCAGACCTGGTTGTCTTTGTTAACAATGATTTGCGGCCTACCCCGGAAGCTCAAAATGAGATTTCTTTCAGTTGTGAACCATTTGATGATGACATGCTGTCTACAGCGACCTCTGATTCTGGGGAGCTTATGGCTGAATTGTGCAGTTCTCTCCCTCCAAGTGGACAGGAGAACCATCTTATATTGAGCACTTCCCCATCTTATATTGAGTTGTTAGATGTAATTACTTGTGCTGTAGATAAGCTGGGGCTAGAATGGGACAATGAAGAAACTAGATGGCCGATTTTTGACTAGCCACCCCCAGTCCAGCCCCGTAAGCCTCTCCCCTTCTTCCAAGACCTCCACCAAGAGGTATCGAAGTAATGCAAGCAGCCATTTTCGGCGCATATTATGAATCCTGCCGCCACTCACTGTGCCACCGTTTCCAATATGGCGGAGCATGTCTACGCTGTGATGGCGATCGTAGAAAAGACTCTTGCGGTCCATCTCGCACCGAACTCTGCTCCTGCTTGGAAGTCAAGCCTCCTGCTGCTCTCCAAGCCATGTAGGATTACTTTAGTTGGGAAATCTTACATGGCCGCTGGACAGGTGGCGGCCACTCTTCATTCTATGGCTTTGCTCCAAGCTTATCAAGTAGACATGCTTAAAGAGCTGGATGAGGGAGAGGGCCTAACTCCAGAGGCTGTCAAGGAGCTCAGATGGGCTACTGACTTGGCGCTTAGAGCTACCAAGCATACTGCCCGGGCAATAGGCAGTTGAGCGCCATCTTTGGCTTACTCTAACTGACATCAAAGTACAAAAGATTTCTTTTAGATGCCCCTGTGTCCAAAGACGTCCTGTTTGGGATTTGGTTACTGCTGTGGTGGAAAAAATGTTGTGCAGCGAAGCAGCAGTTTGCTGCTTTTCACCAGCTCATCCCACTCAGGTCTAGGGAAGTCGAGCGACAGCCACTTGCAGTTCATTCACGCTCATCTTCTTTACAGCGCTCCCGTGAGGTGCAGCAGAGTGAGACATCGCCTATAGAACCCCCTCATCCTAGGACTCACCCACCGGTTCGCTCGCGACCTGAGTTGGACGGCCAAGGCCTCTCGTTCCCAGGCCCCCAGCAGCAGTTTCCCTCACTTGTCCTCGGAGGCCAGGCCCTTCTTAAGAGAATTTGGACGAACCCTGCAAGCATATTCGCCTCTCTCATTGTGGCCTTCCAGCTCCGGTCTTGACTGTCCTGCTGCATATTGCGCCTTGGGCAATTTTGGGACAGCATTTGCTTAGACACGGGGGGCCTTTTGTGCTTCCGTTAAAGCATACATATCGCTGCTCCGAGAGCCTGAACTGTGTAGACTTACTTACAGTGCAGCTTACAGTTAAGCTGTTCTGCCCCGACCAGTTCCTCTGGACGGAAAGCTGATTGTGAAAGTGAAAGCAGAGCACAAATTCCGAGTATGAGACACCCCATCTGAGTACGGGCTATACGTCACGTCGCATTTCACCCATCCAAGTGCACACACACAGACCGTGAACACACACCCAGAGCTGCGGAGCCCAAGGAGCGATTGGGGGTTAGGTGCCTTTCTCAAGGGCACCTCAGTTGTGGGTGGAATAGAGTGGAAGAGAGCGCTGTTCATTCACTCCCCCAACATACATTTGCTGCCGCTACTGAGACTTGAACCTGTGACGTTCAGGTTACAAGTCCAACTCTCTAACCATTAGGCCACAACTGATAGCACTATGTTTTGGAACGGTGTTACCGCGGAAGGAGCCCTGTGCTCAGAGATGGTGCTCAGCACGCTCTGAGACAGCACATCTGCCCCTGGCGAGCTCAGTCAAGCGGCCAGACATGAAGATTCCAGGTTGGGATGCCATATCCTTCCCTGTGTTTAAAAAAGAGGTCCCCTCAGCGGGATTGTCCATTGAGGGGCTTCCAGCATCTCCACCCGTTCTGGGAACCATGGATGATTGGTCCATTTCAATGCCACTAAGAGAACTGATTTGCTCTCCTCTCTGATTTTGCTAAACACACAAAGCCGGAGTTTCACTGGAGGAAAGGCATACTTGCGTGCTTTCAGCCAGCTGTGTGCGAGTGCATCCAACCCCAAGGGAGACTGCGTTAGTGAGTAAAACAGTGGGCAGTGAGTGTTCACTGTGGATGTGAAGAGATCCACCTCTGCCATGCTGAATACACTCCAAATTCAATTCAATTCACATTTATTTGTATAGCACTTTTCACAATACATATAGTTTCAAAGCAGCTTTACAGAAAATGCATGTCAACATTACAATTTAGAGTAATCTGTTATCAGAGGTGACTGTTCAAGTTATGCATTTCAAGAATTGTATACAAATCCTGCAGTTAGCTAACAATGTATTAGTTAAACAATGTATTAATTTAAAGCAGAAACAAAGAGTAAGCAGTAAAGAATACATGTTGTTAACAAATGATTAGGATATGGAAAAATGTAGCATTGGTTCATGTTGATTCAGTTTGATTCTGAAGTCCTATCAGGAGTTTGAATCCTCCCGAGTCGTCTCTTCACTGGTGTTGGGACATCTGAAGTCCTCAGAGGAGCTGGTGCCATCTTTTCACAGGTGTTGAGGCATCTGAAGTCTTCATTAAAGGCTGGATCCAAACTGGAGCTGACATACACTCTCTAGTTACCTCGGGATGGGCATCCCAAGATAAAACAGAAAAGCAAATGGAAAATAATTAGCATAGCTGCTTTTCTTAACACGAAGCAAAGATAGTCATGTGCATTGATCTGATATAACTCTGATATAAAACATTAGTCCTGTTTGACATAATTGCAGAAATCGGTTCGATAATATCAACAGCTGAAAGATTAAACTTCTATTGACACCCTTTCGATGTTTGATTTTTAACGACATTTATTCACTTTTATACTATGGCTTTTGGTACTGTGTTTATGTCGCCCCTTCAGGTGCAAAGTGGAGTAAAACCTGGATTTTTAAGTGTATCCAGTTGACAACCGCCGATCCATATGATATTATGGAAGAACATACTGCGTTTCGCCAGCAGGTGGCAGCACTGCACTGTTCCCGCAGGCCTATAGCAACATGAGGAGCATTACACATGCTGCTGACGGTGAGAGAGAGAGAGAGAAACAGAGCTGCAGCACTTACATAAGAGAGCCAGCTGCTCTCTTCAACTATTTTCCCTGTGTGTGTGTGTGTGTGTGTGTGTGTGTGTGTGTGTGTGTGTGTGTGTGTGTGTGTGTGTGTGTGTGTGTGTGTGTGTGTGTGTGTGTTTTCTGCTCACCTACCCGCTCACATACTCTGAGGACAGTGAAATCCCACACCTCCATAATTTTTTGTTATTGTTATTTTAGCTGTGTTCATGTCACTTGCAAAAACATAAATATACAATTTTGAACACTATGTACCTTAGTAATACCATGCTTGTTTGTTTTTTGTTCTTTGAAAGACCTTGGCTTGTTCCATAATTTACATAGTATATGAATATGCTAATCATTCAGGCCCTTGTTTTTACCATCTTTTACCATATAACATTAGGTAACATTTACAATGTGATTTGATTTCATAATGTCTTCAGGTCTTTCAGCAGCTACACTGTAATTCGGCAACGTTCAAAGGCTTAAGCTCAAAGTTAGAAAGTACCAAGCATGTATGTGAGTATTACAATCTTTTAATGTGAGCGTTTAGACCGTGTGAAGATGTTGCATGCTGTCATGATCACCAGCTGGAGTGCCCTGGTTAGCCACCAGAGGGCACTCCACCCCGGACTATTGCCTCACCTTATCGGACTTCATCTCCCATGATCCTTTGTCCCAGACTCATTACACTCATTGCACTGTATTCACTTATGTTGTTAGTGTCTGTCTATTTATACCCAGTTTGTTCTGTCAGTTTCATCGAGGTTTTGTACTATTGTTACCTGCACTTCTGAGCACTCTCTGGTTTTGTTTTCTTGTTTTTCCTAGACTGATTTATTTAACATGAACTAACAATAAACAATATTTTAACAGCATTTATTATTCTTAGTTAACTTACATTTTTAAAATCAAGAGTTGTGTCTGTTAACATTAATAAAAGCATTGTGAACTAACATGAACAAACGAACAACTATATTCATTAACTAACATTGGGTTAATAAATTATATTCATGTTACTAATGCATTAACCAATATACTTTAAAAGGTTATGCTTAAGTGTGAACTGAATGTAATGTTTTGGACATTGCATAATTTCATGTAATTTGGAATTAAATGAAAATGTATTATAGTTAAAGGGATAGTTCATCCAAAAATGAAAATTTGATGTTTTTCTGCTTACCCCCAGGGCATCCAAGATGTAGGTGACTTTGTTTCTTCAGCAGAACACAAATGATGATTTTTAACTCCAACCGTTGCCGTCTGTCAGTCGTATAATGCATGTCAATGGGAACTTCTTTTATAAGAGTAAATAAAACATGCACAGACAAATCCAAATTAAACCCTGCGGCTCGTGACGGCACATTGATGTCCTAAGACACAAAACGATCGTTTTGTGCAAGAAACAACAGTATATATATATATATATATAATGTATATGTGTGTGTGTGTGTTATAAATACGAACAGTATTTATATAATTTTTTACCTCTAATACACCACTATGTCCAACTGCCCTGCACATCCGGTTAGTGAGGTCTGATCGCGCTCTGACAACGGAAGTGATGTCTCGCGCTCATTGAAGCAAAGCATGAGAGATGGTGTTGCCATTGACATGCATTATACGACTGACAGACCACAACGGTTGGAGTTAAAAATCATCATTTGTGTTCTACTGAAGAAACAAAGTCACCTACATCTTGGATGCCCTGGGGGTAAGCAGATAAACATCAAATTTTCATTTTTGGGTGAACTATCCCTTTAAGTGTAAAAATTTACAGTGTTTTTGACCCCCTTAGATGTAATTTTATAATTCTATTGTCTTATGAAGTATGTTTAAAGTGTACTGCTGAATGTACTGACAAACATTATGGTAAAATAAAATATACTTGAATGTCATATGAATATCAAACTAACAGTTAAATTATAATCAAGTAAAGGTGCCATCGAACGTTTTTTTTAAAAGATGTAATATAAGTCTAAGGTGTCCCCTGAATGTGTCAGAAACCTAGAAGTTTCAGCTCAAAATACCCCATAGATTTTTTTAAATTAATTTTTTTAACTGCCTATTTTGGGGCATAATTAGAAATGCGCTGATTCAGGTTGTGGCCCCTTTAAATCGCACGCTTCCCGCCCACGGAGCCCGCTCTTGCCTTAAACAGCATAAACAAAGTTCACACAGCTAATATAACCCTCAAAATGGATCTTTACAAAGTGTTCGTCATGCATACTGCATGCATGTATTATGTGATTATAGTATTTATTTGGATGTTTACATTTGATTCTGAATGAGTTTGAGGCTGTGCTCCGTGGCTAACAGCTAATGCTACACTGTTGGATTGATTTATAAAGAATGAAGTTGTGTTTATGAATTATACAGACTGCAAGTGTTTAAAAATGAAAATAGCAACGGCTCTTGTCTCCGTGAATACAGTAAGAAACGATGGTAACTTTAACCACATTTAACAGTACATTAGCAACATGCTAACGAAACATTTAGAAAGACAATTCACAAATATCACTAAAAATATCATGATATCATGGATCATGTCAGTTATTATCGCTCCATCTGCCCTTTTTTGCTATTGTTCTTGCTTGCTTACCTAGTCTGTTGATTCAGCTGTGCACAGATCCAGACGTTAATACTGCCTGCCCTTGTCTAATGCTTGAACATGGGCTGGCATATGCAAATATTGGGGGCGTGCATATTAATGATCCCGACTGTTACGTAACAGTCGGTGTTATGTTGAGATTCGCCTGTTCTTCGGAGGTCTTTTAAACAAATGAGATTTATATAAGAAGGAGGAAACAATGGAGTTTGAAACTCAATGTATGTCTTTTCCATGTACTGAACTCTTGTTATTCAACTATGCCGAGGTAAATTAAATTTTTAATTCTAAGGCACCTTTAAAACATAATAATTTAAAATGTACTTTAAAGGAAAACCTTTAATTTGACATTATTACAAAGTGCACTTTTTAAAAGTTTACTTGTTAAAAAACAGTCATGAAAGTCCTTAAAGGGATAGTTCAGCCAAAAATTTTGTCATCATTTACTCACCCTGATGTTGTTCCCTGTTTGAGTTTCTTTCCTCTGCTCAACACAAAAGATGGTTTTTATAAAGAATGTTGATAATCAAACCGCTGACGGTAGCCGTTAACTTCCATAGTAGGAAAAAATACAGAATACAGAATACAGAAGTCAAGGGTTACCATCAACTGTCTAGTTACCAACATTCTGTAAACCATCTTCTGTGGCTTTTAATTTAGTTATTTTATGTAATTTGCAGTTTTTAAAAAGTATACATTTAAGGTTTGAAGTGCACATTCAGTACAACTATTGCATTTCTTTTTCACAAGGGTTTGAATGTGCCATTACAGAGCGTGCAAAAAACAGGTTTGTCAAATGAGTAGGTCATGGGTCAGAGGGCAGCGGCAACATGGCCGGCATCCAAGCAAATGTCAGGGTTTCCCTGCAGCTGAATCAGGAATTATGAATCACAGGAGCTGGGCAAGACGAGACTGTGTGAATGCGACAAACTGTCCATGTGAAGTTTAGTATCACGAGGGGTATAAGGGGTGATGTCCTTCCCCTGGCCATTCCCTCTAAACATAGAAGCACCACGACTGACCATGTGCTTTGTGTGATGTATATTTTGGTGAGGTGTTAGTGTGTCTGGCAGGGATTGTGAGCACATGCAAAAGGGAGAAGAGTGTGAAAGGTTTGTTGATTTCATTGGTATCTCTATATTTATACACACACACACACACACATAACAGCTCAAGTGTCTGGCAGTGCTTTGTTTATCATCGGTTGCACAGCTGTCCATTTCTTGCCCATTACGCCTGTTCTTACTGTAAAGTCTTATTTTTTGAATCATTATTTTTATTTTAACATTACATTTAAAGGCACCACCTCAAAACAACAGCAATTTTAGTTTGAATTAAATACAAGCAGTAAGATATTTGGAAGAATGTTTGTAACCAAGCAGATCTCGCCCCCCATTGACTACCATAGTATTAATTTTTTTTCGTAATATGGTAGTAGGTGGGGGCCGAGATTTGCTTGGTTACAAACATTCTTCCAAATATCTTACTTTTGTGTACAGCAGAACAAAGAAATTTATACAGGGGGAGTAAATGATGATAGAATTTTCATTTTTAGGTGAACTATCCCTTTAAGAGGTTATAAAAGGGCATTAAATCTGGTGTGCTACGTGTGAATATGCACATGTGGAAATGATTTTCAAGAGCTACTGCATTAATAGTGGATAATGGCTTAATTTTGGGTCTTTTCATCACATAAAGCTATTGTATGGCTCTAAATCACTTGAAATATAGTGCACAAGGACTATTTTTATATACTTTTTTTGGAGCTTGATAGCCTCTGGTCAGCAGGCACATGCACAGAGAGACCCCATACTGCCCTTTTGGCCTCATTTGGCCTCATTTGGCCCATGGCATCAATTCTCAGCCCGACATTCTTAAAGGGATAGTTCAACCAAAATTCTGTCATCATTTACTCACCCTCATGTTGTTCCAAACCTGTATGAGTTTCTTTCTTCTGTTGAACATGAAAGAAGATATTTTTTGGTAACCAAACAGTTGATGGACCCCATTGACTTTCATAGTAGGAAAAAAAAAAATACTATGGTCAATAAAGTCTAAAGTCTACTAAGTCAATGGGGTCCATCAACTGTTTGGTTACACAGCAGAAGAAAGAAGTTCATACAGGTTTGGAACAACTTGAGGGTGAGTAAATAATGGCTTAAAGGGATAGTTCACCCAAAACTAATTAAAAAAAAGTCATCCTGTTGTTCCAAACCTGTATGAATTTCTTTCTTCTGCTGAACACAAAAGAAGATATTTGGAAGAATGCTGGTAATGGGCCCCATTGACTTCTATAGTATGGAGAGAAAAAAAATATATACTATGGAAGTCAATGAGTCCATCAACTGTTTGCTTACTGACATTCTTCAAAATATCTTTTTTTGTGTTCAACAGAAGAAAGAAATTCATACAGGTTTGGAACAACTTGAGGGTGAGTAAATGATAACAGAAATTTCATTTTTGGGTGAACTATCCCTTTAATTTTCACTTTAGGGTGAACTATCCCTTTAATAATTCTCTGAGACGGCACTCTCCGACGTCTCTTGTCACATCCACCCACGCTCTCATCCATGACTCCCGGGCCTTCCTTCATTGGTGACAGCCAGGTAACCATCGTGTTTGCTCTAAACTTCTGCACTGTTTGTCACCGCTGTGAAAATAAACCACTATAAAAACATCTCAATACAGCCAGCCTAACTTAGGCAATAGCCCTCCATTAAACTTAGCAAACAAGCTAGTCTGGTTTTGACGTAAAATAGCGTCGTGCAAGGTCATAAATGCTACCAAAATTAATAAAAATGCCCCCATAATTCAAGATATGAATTGCCCTTGTATTTTGTGTTTATAACAAAATATAGTTAAGCAATATCACACGAGCAAGAGTGTGTTTTCTCAAATATACTGTAAGCATGATTGCAAAATTTGATATTCATTTCAATTTATACTACAGTACAATAAGTTGATTATATGAATTTAGAATTTTTAGACAGAACGTTGTCAATTTGTACTGTTTCATTTTGCCAACGAAAATAGTTCCAAACAAAGCAAAAAAGTTGCGTCTCCTAGCAACACACAGCGGTGTTTCGTTCTTGAATGAGTTACAGTTTTTGAACGAATCGGGTGAGTCAATGATTCAATGACTCATTCATAAAGTCAGTGGATTGCTTCTTTCGTGAATGAATCGGTTGGTTTGAACGAATCGGTTGAAAGAATGATTCTATGATTCACTTATCACGACTTACCACCACCTACTGGAGGTTTTAGTTTCTTATATAATAGTTAGTATAATTTCATTTTACCCAACATTTAATATTTCTATATTCAAAATGTTTGATTTATATTGTTAGTCTCGTAACATTATTTAGGCAATTGTAATCACAGTTGTAAATAGATTATGATGAATGGTAAGAACACTGAAAAAATGTATCGCGTTTCCACAAAAATATTAAGCAGCAAACTGAAACTGTTTCAACACTGATAATAATGAGAAATGTTTCTTGAGCATCAAATCATCATATCAGAAAGATTTCTGAAGGATCATGTGACACTGAAGACTGAAGTAATGATGCTGAAAATTCAGCTTTTGATTCACAGAAGTAAATGACAATAATAAAATTTTAATAAATAAAATTTTACAATAATATATTAAAATAGAAAATTTATTTAAAAGTTATTTAAAATTGTAATAATTCACAATATTTGTTTTTTGATCAAATAAATACAGCCTTGGTGATCATAAGAGACTTCTTTTAAAGACATTTAAAGGATCTTCTTACCACCACCAAACATCTGAACTAGCATTTACTTGCATTGTATAAAAAAGAACAGCGTGGACATTCTTCATAACATCTCCTTTAATGTTCCACAAACACAAACAGGTTCAGAATGACATGAGAGTGAGTAAAAAGGGGAATAAAACAGGGTATAAACCGTCTGCTCAGTCTGTGTGTGGTTTAGTTAATGAAGTAAAAATGAGTTTGTCGTCAGTTTGTTATCCCTCTCATTACTGCCCATCCGTTGACCTATCCGCCCTGTGATGTGTCTGTAATTTATCAAGGCCTCTGAAGGCTGTAATGATTCAGGCTTTTTAATATCCCTGCACTGCAGTCCTCCAAATTTAGAGGTACAAAGTGTGTGTGTGTGTGTGTGTGTGTGTGTGTACTCAGCATGTTTTTTTCCGCTCGGCTCACAAAGTCGCCCCTAAATTTATCCTGACAGTCTCTGGGGAAATGCCTGGAGAACAGTGCTTATAACCACAAAGGGGCTTGCAGAGCACAAAACTAGAACAAGAGCAGCCGAGACATTTCTCTAGAACAAAACCTGTCACGGGACGCTAAAGTTTGAGCAGCTCCGCTCCATGATTTTGACAGGTCAAAAGTATAGAATAGTTCCCTAAGTGTAGAAGTACACTATGACAGCTAAGACCAAATATATAGAAAGGTAGTTTGATGTTTCTGTTGCTTTGAAGTTTTTCTGAGTAAACTGCAGTGGATTGCTTTGTGGTTGTTAGAGTGTTCTTGTTGGTTGCTAGGTGAATTCTTACTGACCCAATCATTCTGGCGTCATTCTGGCTCGGGTTGCTTCTTCAGTGTCAGTGTATGAGATTTGTTTTTCTTTTTCTTTTTGCATGTTTTTAAAATTCTGATCATGTAGAAAAGTAGTAGTGCACCTTTATGCAACAAGCTGCATGATTTGAGGTGTTATTCATGTCGAATGGCGCAGGATGGGTTACTCAACAAAGTTTAATGTCTAGGTGTGTGTGTGTTATTATGAGCATTAGTAATAGTGGTGGTTGCCTTAGAAAGTACAGAATGTGCTCCATAGATTAAAACATGTCAGAACATGCATGAGAGTAAAACCAGTCACATGTTTCGTAACTACCTCAATAAACCTCTTGCATTTTAGCCTGGAGGAGAATACAATGTAAAAGGCCTTGACCCCCTTTTACATTGGGGGCCAATGTAACAACACACACACACACACACACACACACACACACACACACACACACACACACACACACACACACACACACACACACACACACACACACACACTCACACACACACACACCTACCTCTGGGGAAAAGGTGCTGCTTAAATTCCCAGTGCCTCCTCTCATCCTCCTGTCACAGCAGATAGCCAATCATTGGAGTCAGACAGCCATTACTTCCTGCTTACGGGAAGTAAAGAGAGAGAAATATATATATATATAAGTAATTGGAGAAACTGCAATACTCAACATCGCAGATATAACAATTCCCTCCTGTCATTTAAAAATGCAAGTCACCTTTTTGATAGAGGAATCAGATGTTTTTTACTCAACACCTGTATTTGTGATTTGAGGTAAAGAAGCAAAATATTCAATATAATTTTTATGAGATTTAGTAATTTGAGGTTGGGGTCGGTAAGATTTTTCAGTGTCTTTTAAGTCTCTTATTTCAATGTTGCTTTTATTTGATCATAAAACACAGTAAAAACCTGAATATTGCAAAATTTGATTAGAATTTAAAATAACTGTTTTCTATTTGAATATATTTAAAAGGGTTAGTTCACCCAAAAATGAAATTTCTGTCATTAATTACTCACCCTCATGTCATTCTACACCCGTAAGACCTTTTTAAAAGGTCTAACAAATTAAGATATTTTTGATCAAATCTGAAATATGTGACTGCAGTGGTTCAAACCAAAGACTATAGAATAACACAAGATGCGTCACTCCTATTGTTTTGAATGGGAGAAAGTGTAACGCGCAATATGGCGGAATAAGCCCCGCCTTCTAAATAAGAGCCAATCGCCGACTGGTAAAGTCACGCGTCACTTCAGCATTAGAATCACCGGTTTCTATAGACCCCTTAATAGCCTACGTCACTGTGACGTCACCGCTCTAGCTGGAGGCAAAACATGAATAAGAACTCATAGCGGGCGTGCTAAAAGTTTGAAGTTTTGACTTTAAAATGTCGTCTTGTTGTGTTTTTGGCTGCCAGAATAGAAGGAACAGGACTTTTGGTTCAAAACTAAAGTTTTACCAGATCCCGGCAGACATTCCTTTACAGAAATCAAAAAGATAATTGTGGTTGAATGCAATACGGCGTACAGACTGGACGGAGACGATCATAAATAATACTCGTGTTTGTAGTGCACACTTCATATCAGGTAAAATAATCGATGCATATGTAATGGTGTGTTGGTTTTATCAGTACAAATCAGCAAGTTTGTGTTTTATAGGTGAAAAGTCGCCAACTTTCAGCGCACTAGCTAGCTTAAATGTTAAACTAACATACAGCGATAGATGTGTGTGCCATCCTTTGAATGGTCTCTTAAAATCCACATTGCTAGCCATAATCATAGTTAGCCCAGCGTTAGGTTACATTAGACAATAAGCCTTGACAAAATTCCCAGAACCACCCGAAAGTAATTCATATGTTGTCTAGGAAATATCCAAAACTTAAGTTAATTTACAAAAATAGCTGTCACGGTCCCGCAGAGTCAGTGACTGTACATATTCGGACAGTTCTGAACCTTCTTCTGCATCTATGTTTAATAAATCCCTCCTAAAACATGCTAGCTTACGCTTGTCAACATTGAGTCCAGCGTCTCTTTTTGCCTCCAGCTAAGCCCCGCCCACCGGGAAACGTTGCAATGTTTACAAACTTTTAAGGGGTCTATAGAAACAGTCAGACTCGCGCCTCCGAAGAGATGCGCATTTAGGTCTGCACATGCGCATTAGCTTGATCCAGCCTGAAAAATACATTTTTTTTTGTCATGATTCGAGCGTTTAGAAACTAAATTTATGAGCTGGTTGTTGTTAGATTTCATTGGTGATTTCAAATATGAAATGTAATCGTAAGGTTGGCGAACAGTTTTGGAGAATTTGATGTTTCCCCATTCAAAGAGATTGCATGATGCCCAGGATGCCCGAGAGGCGTTTCAAAGATGGCCACGGGTGAAATGACTTGTCTTAAAGGGACTTTGTTCAAACGTAATTCTATGAAGCGACGGGTATATTGTGCTCAAAATCAAAATGTAAACAGCATATGAGAATGACACAAAAGAGAGGATATTGTTGAATTATTTTTTTTAATTTTTGTTTTTGCGCACAAAAAGTATTCTTGTCCCTTCATAAAATTAAGGTTGAACCACTGCAGTCACGTTGACTATTTTAACCATGTCTTTAATACTTTTCTGGACCTTGAAAGTGGTGGTTAAATTGCTGTCTATGGGGGATAAAAAAAAGCTCTCAGATTTCATCAAAAATATCTTAATTTGAGTTTTGAAGATGATTGAAGGTCTTACGGGTGTGGAAAGACATGAGGGTGAATATTCATTTTTGGGTAAACTAACCCTTTAAAATGAAATTTATTCCTGTGAAGTCAAAGCTGAATTTTCTAGTCTTCAATCAATGTCACATGATCCTTCAGAAATCATTCTAATATGCTGATTTGATGCTCAAGAAACATTATTCTGATTATTATTATCAGTGTTGTAATCAGTTGTGCTGCTTAATATATTTGTTGAAATTGATGAATAGAACACTTAAAAACTCTGCATTTTTGTAACATTATAAATGTCTTTACAGTCACTTTTGATCAATTAAGTATGTTCTTGCTGAATAAAACTATTAATTCCTTCTTTTGTTTAAAAAATATTAGCGTATGCTATTAAAGCAAAAGCTTAGCCAAAAGTTTTGGAGATTTCAGTCTTTCCTCCATGTTGAGAGCTGTAGTAGGCTATATAACTACATTAGCTGCCCGGGGTGTTGCAAAAATGGCCGCCAAGTGAAGCGATAATGCATTCAGAATCCATTTTACTTTAGTAATGTGATGTTTTTTCAAGTGAAACGGTTATTCAATGAGAATAAAATGAAGGGCAGCACTTGATTTTATGTACTTAGAATTGATTGAATTGTAAAAAGTGGTGTATTTGTTTGAAGGGCAGCAATTGAACAGAAAGAGGACTAGTGAAAACGTATTCAAATTGAAAGTGAAGCAAAGAACGCTCCCTTTATAATCACTGAAGCTGTCAATCACTGCTACGTTCAGCGCCTGCTCACTGAGATCTACACTCCTGCGACGAATCTCTTATTTACATTGTGTTTACGCTTTGTTAGTAATATGAAAGTGTCACCCGAGCTTGCAGAACGAAAACGCTGTGTGTAATTTAAACACCTCTAATTGGCCATTGCGTTCACGCGCTCAACAGATTTGTCTCTAATTGGCTGCAATGATCAACGCTTCAAAAACATGTTGTAAATTGAAACTTTTGACGCTCTACAGAGTTACACACGGGAACGCTTGAAAGTAGCCGCCTATCCGGTATTTCCGGTACTGCAGAAATGCTGATATCGTCACATTTTTTAAATTTCAGTACCAACTTGGTACCGGTACTTTTGACAACCCGAATGTTGACTTTAAGCGTGCTTTGGTTTTTGGGAATGAGGGACAGGTGCTTTAGGAATCGTGTTTAATTTATCACTTTGACTCAGCACCTGTGCTCTCTGTATCCTGTTTCATGGATCACTGTGTTGGCTTTCACAGCATCTCTCTCTTTCTCTTTCCTATTCCCATTTGTCTCCTCCTCCTCATTCCATCAGCACCATCCTGCTCTCTCTCGCTCTGATGTGCGTCACAGGCTGAGTAAACACGTTTGCTGTGGGGTCTGCTGCTCACCTGCTTTGAATTTTACATAGAGAGTGGGCTAGAAGCTGAGAGAGACCATGTGTGTGTGTGTGTTAGATGAGCTCCTCTGATCTCAGAGGCATGAAGACACATGCTTCATTAGCCATGTGTCAGAGACAGACCTTCAGAGATCACTGACCACTGCAGCTCAACACTAGCAGCATCTGTTTGCACATTTCAGGATTCATTTTATATGGCAGATCATAAGTTTATTCGGATCTCATAAGCCTGCTGGAAACTGTAGCAGAGCCCCATTAAACGAGAAATACAGCCAGAAAATTCGGTCATTATTTGCTCACCCTCATGTTACTCCAAACCTGTATAAATTTAGCTGTGGAAAACAAAGAATTTCTGAAGGATTTTCATTTTTGAAAAGTTCAAAAGACGCTAGGGCTATATATATAGATATAGATAAATAGATATAGATATAATATATAATTACTTAAATTTTGGTGTGTTGTCCACATAAAGCTATTGTATGGCTTAAGACAACTTGAAATATAGTGTAGTAGTTATATTGACCACTTTTATGGTGGTTTTTTTTTTTTTTTTGGAGTTTGGAAGTATAAACTGATTTTGTATGGAAAAGAGCTGTGTGAAGATCCATCAAATGGTCTTTTTGTGCCCCACAAAAATAAATGACTGCAAACATGTTGGAACAACATGTAAAAAAAAAAAAAAAAAAAAAAAAAATCTGAATGAAAACTATTAATTTAAATACCCAAATGAAGTCAAAATTGCAACTTTTAGTCCATATAATTAACGTTGCCACCATCTATATGCTAAATATGTCTAAAATGTTAAAAATAGAGATAAAAATAGTAAAAAAATAAATAAAAATAAAATATTTACACTAATGTTCAAAAGTTTGGGGTCTATTTTGTAAAGAAATTAATCATTATTCAGCAAGGATGCAATGCAATTAATCAAAAGTTACAGAAAATACATTTATAATGTAACAAAAATATATTTCAAATAAATGCTGTCCTTTTTCTATTCATCAAATGATCCTGAAAATTGTATCACAGTTTCCACAAAAATATTAAGCAGCATTGTTGATTATAATAAGAAGAAATCAGTCTTGAGAATCAAATCATCATATCAAAATGATTTCTGAAGGATCATGTGACACTGAAGACTGGAGTAACGATGCTGAAAATTCAGCTTTTGATTCACAGAAATAAATTACATTTTACAATAATATATTAAAATAGAAAATTTATTTAAAAGTTATTTAAAATTGTAATAATTCACAATATTTGTTGTTGTTTTTTGATCAAATAAATACAGACTTGGTGATCATAAGAGACTTCTTTTAAAGACATTTAAAGGATCTTACCACCACCAAACATCTGAACACTAGCATTTACTTGCATTGTATAAAAAAGAACAGCGTGGACATTCTTCAAAACATCTCCTTTAATGTTCCACAAACACAAACAGGTTCAGAATGACATGAGAGTGAGTGAAAAATGCTATTCCTTTAACAGGGTATAAACCGTCTGCTCAGTCTGTGTGTGGTTTAGGTTTCAGTGGGATGTTAATGAAGTAAAAATGCTATATACAAACTACATATCAGACTACTACAGACTAGGCTATGCTGAAAATAAATATTTCCATCTGAGTTAGTATCACGTGTGATGGTGTGCTTTCTGTGTCTAAGTCAGCATTGTTCTGGCTTTCACCGCTCGTGTTTTCAGCACCTTGGACAGCGGCCAAACAGAAGCACGTCTCTGAGTAAGTGCGAGAGATTCTCCCGTCGGTGTGCTGTGATTGGTCAGATTTTGAGAGGCTCTGTGACTCATAATGATGCCAGAAGGCAGCGACAGAGTGATGAGCTCAACCATGACTGAACTGAGCCTCTTGACAGAGAGCCCAACCAGCACCTGCGTCTGTTAGTCCACACCGCCACTGTCCCAACACAACAAAAACCTTTTCTTAAAGGAGTGGTCTGGGTTCAATACAAGTTCAACAGATAGTTAAAAAAAAATTACTATTCTGTCATAATTTATTCGCCCTCATACTGTTGCAAAACCCATTCAAATGTTTGGGGTTGCTAAAATGTTTTAATGTTTTTGAAAGATGTCTCTCATGCTCACCCAGGCTGCATTTATTTGATGAGAAATACATTAAAAACTGTAATATTTCAGAAATCATTCTTATATGCTGATTTGATGCTCAAAAAAAAAAAAAACAGTTATTATTATTATCATCAATGTTGAAAACTGTTGTCCTGCTTAAAGGGATAGTTCACCCCAAAATGAAAATTAGCCCATGATTTACTCACCCTCAAGCCATCCTAGGTGTATATGACTTTCTTCTTTCAGACGAACACAATCAGAGACATCTAACCATATCCTGGCTCTTCCAAGGTTTATAACGGTTGTGGAAAAAAAATGCTTCCATCCATAATACAAATAATCCATACGGCTCCAGTGGGTTAATAAATGCCTTCTGAAGTGAAGCAATGCGTTTTGTAAGAAAAATATCCATATTTAAATTCAAATAACTAGCTTGCACCAGACGACCATACGCAGAACGCGCAAGTCGATTTGCGCCAAATGAGTAACTCCTGACACGATGAATGATGCAGGATGTTGGAGTGATTTGTTTTGCTCTATCCTCTGCGCTTCCGCGTTCATCAATTTGTCATGTATCGGGCTCTTCCGCCACAAATTGATGTGTACGACCATCTGCAGTAGCTAGTTAATGTAGTTAAAGGGTTAGTTCACCCATATATTAAAATTATGTCATTAATTACTCACCCTTATGTCATTCTACACCCTTAAGACCTTCATTCATCTTCAGAACACAAATTAAGATATTTTTGATAAAATCTGATGGCTCAGTGAGGCCTCCATTGCTTGCAAGTTAATTTCCTTTTCAATCTTTTGTTTCGAATCAGTGGTTCGGAGCGCGTATCAAACTGTCAAAGTCATGTGAACTATTGAAATTTCAAAACACTTATGACATAACAAAGCCTCATTTACTGAAATCATGTGATTTTGGTGCTCTGAACCAAATGATTCGTAAAGTTTTGAAGCTTCATGAAGCAGTGTTTTGAAATCGTCCATCACTAGATATTGTTGAATAAAGTCGTTATTTTGTTTTTTTGGCTCACAAGAAGTATTTCCGTTGCTTCATAACATTATGGTTGAACCACTGTAGTCACATGAACTGTTTTAAATACATTTTAAGTACCTTTCTGGGCATTGAAAAAGGAAATGATCCTGCAGGCAATGGAGGCCTCACTGAACCATCAGATTTTATCACAAATATCTTAATTTGTGTTCTTAAGATGAACGAAAGTCTTACGGGTGTGGAACGACATGAGGGTGAATAATTAATGAAAGAATTTTCATTTTTGGGTGAACTAACCTTTTAAAGGTGCCGTAGAATGTCTTTTTACAAGATGTAATATAAGTCTAAGGTGTCCCCTGAATGTGTCTGTGAAGTTTCAGCTCAAAATACCCCATAGTTTTTTTTAATTAATTTTTTTAACTGCCTATTTTGGGGCATCATTAAATATGCGCTGATTCAGGCTGTGGCCCCTTTAAATGCTCACGCTCCCCACCCCCGAGCTCGCGCTTGCCTTTAACAGCATAAACAAAGTTCACACAGCTAATATAACCCTCAAAATGGATCTTTACAAAGTGTTCGTCATGCAGCATGTCTAATCCCGTAAGAATGGTATTTATTTGGATGTTTAGATTTGATTCTGAATGAGTTTGATAGTGCTCCGTGGCTAAAGCTAACATTACACACTGTTGGAGAGATTTATAAAGAATGAAGTTGTGTTTATGAATTATACAGACTGCAAGTGTTTAAAAATGAAAATAAATGAACATGGGCTGGCATATGCAAATATTACATATTAATGATCCTGACTGTTACGTCACAGTCGGTGTTATGTTGAGATTCGCCTGTTCGTCGGAGGTCTTTTAAACAAATGAGATTTACATAAGAAGGAGGAAACAATGGAGTTTGAGACTCACTGTATGTCATTTCCATGTACTGAACTCTTGTTATTTAACTATGCCAAGATAATTTCAATTTTTAATTCTAGGGCACCTTTAATAAAGTTTTAAATATGGATATTTTTCTTACAAAAATGCATCGCTTCGCTTCAGAAGGCCTTTATTAACCCACTGGAGCCATATGGATTATATTTATAATGGATGGATGCATTTATTTGGGCTTCAAAATTCACAACCATTATAAAGTTTGGAGCAAAATTATTTTCAAATATATCTCAGATTGTGTTCGTCTGAAAGAAAATAATGAGTTGTAATTCATCTCCAAGTAGCTCTTTTCCAAAAAACAAAAATGCACGTTAATGAATAAAATCATGCTCCTAAACGCACCATAAAATTGACTCACAATAAGACCAGGAACAGCAGGTAATAGTGTCAAATTTGCTTTCATGTCAACTTTAATTTGTATTGAACCCAGGATGGTTCTTTAAAAAAGTGGGTCTGACTGGGACAACATAAAAAATCGTTTGTCCTGATTTCCTTGCAACAATCCTTCCCTTGCTAATTTACACACACACACACACACACACACACACAAAAAAGTGTCAAAACGAGCCTCCGAATGATTAATTTCCTAATTACACACACATTATTCTTCTGAGCTGTTGTCTTATTAGTTCTTATTAACAGTTCATTTATATTTTCCCTGTTTGGTAATTTGTCACAATGACCAAAATAGAAAATGCAATTGTGCTTTTGAAGTGTTGGTGTGATGACTCACACTGGAGGCGTACAGTGTGGATTTGTGTTTTAGTTCTGTGTGTTTGATTTGACTGTTAAACAGATGTGTTTTTTCTAAGGTCACAAGAGCTCAAAGGAGGCAAGAAGTGTGACAAAAATATTAGAGCAATTTTGACAACGCTGTGTGATTGCAAGACATACGATTAGTCTGTCACCTCCCTTCCTTTGTCTTACCAACAGATCTGAAGTGGCTTTAAATGCTGGATGCTTTTCCATAATCGGACAACAAAATGAAATCATGCCATTTGACATGTGCAGGGGAATCAGACCCCATGGGAAGTGGAGGGAAGCAAGCTTTGAATTGCAGCATGATTGTGTGTGTGCCTGTCTGTGTGGGAGTATAAGACTGTGGCTCATATTTCCAGGAGCTTTAGATTTGTCAGCAGACAGGCCTGACTCTTCCTTGAGGTCGCTCTGAATTAAATATGAGGAGTCTTGTGGAAAAGTTTCTGCAGGACAAGCAGTTGTCAGGAGGTGTCTCGGCTGGTAACTTTAAATCTTTTACCTGTTTGACTTTAATTGATTCTGTTTGTGACAGTTGCAGAAAAGTTGAAAATGTTAGACTGAGTGTAAAAGGTGGCATGTTAAATCTAGAATGTGCACTAATTTGAAAATTATTTGGCCATTTTCTTTCCGTACTTAATTTATATTTTAAATTAGGTATAAATTACTATACAGTACAGCAGTTTACCAGCCTTACTTTTGTATGTACTGCTGATGTACTGCATACTGTGAAGCAAAGAAGTTGGAATTTTCAGACATATAGAGAATATTAGCTTGCTACTTACTGTATATTATACTTAGCCTGCTACTTATATACAGTAAGTACTGCAGTAAATACCATATACTTCTATTTTTAAGTAGGGCTGCACAACGATTAATCGCGATTAATCGCATGCAAAATAAAAGTTTGAGTTTGTATAATATATGTGTGAGTAATGTGTGTAATTAATATGTATATATAAATACACACAAATTAATGTATACATTTAAGAGAAATATGTTATTTATGTACAAAAAATGTATTTATATATCATATAAATTATATAAAAATATAAATAAATACATATACTTGTAAACATTTCTCAAATATATACATGGATGTGTTTGTATTTATATATACATAATAATTACACACAGTACACCCACATATATTAGGCAAACTCAAACTTTTATTTTGTATGCGATTAATCGTGATTAATCATTTGACAGCCCTAATAGAAATATAATTTTTTTCTTAAATATATACATATATGTGCATGTGCAGCCCTATTTTTAAGGTATAGTGGCTATTTGCTCTAAGTTTATATGCTATTTACACTAAATAGCAAGTGTAAATAGTACTTAGATGCTATTTATTCTTAGTACAAATAGTGTCAGATAGTATTTGCACTTCAGTGTATTGTAGTACATTATAAAGCAGTATGCAATAACAACATTCAGTGTATATGATCATATTTATTAAAATAATAAATGAATGCTGCTTTATAGGGATGTTACTTGTCCCTGTCTCTAAAGCTCTTCCCTACACCTACCCGGTAAACACTTTTCCCACTATTAAATACCCGTTAGGCACTTCATTTTCACTTTTCAAATACTTTCTTAATTTTTATTTAAAATGAACTCCTCTCCAAGCTGATATGTGATGGGAAAGGGATAAAAATGAGTTTGGAAAAAGGCGGATTTGAACTTGGGTTGGTCGCATCAAAATCTAACATCACCTGCCTTACACTCCACGCCACTGCTCCTCTTATCAGATGGGTTTCTTTTGTAATTTTGTCTGGATCAATCAGACAATGGTGGGTGGAGTTAGTGTAAACAGCCTCTGCCAACAAGGTCTATTTACACGTGGTGTATTTTTGACAACAGGTTTTGGCAATGTGAATCAGCATGCATTATGATACATTGTTGTCTTAAGGCATATACTGTATATACACAGTATACCATTCAAAAGTTTAGGGTAATAATTTTTCTGAGGCGATGCATTACGTTGATCAAGTGACAGTAAAGACATTAATAATGTTACAATTGAAATAAATGCTATTCTTTCTATTCATCAAAGGATCCTGAAAAATGTATCATGGTTTCCACAAAAATATGAAGCAATACAACGGTTTTCAACATTAATAATAATAATAAATGTTTCTTGAGCATCAATTCATCATATTAAAATGATTTCTGAAGACTGGAGTAATGAGGCTGAAAATTAATCTTTGATCACACTGGAATAAGTTGCATTTTAAAATATATTAGAAAACAGTTATTCTAAATGAATAATATTTCACAATATTACCACTTTATAAAAAAAAAAAAAAAATCAAATAAATGCAGCCTTGGTGAGCACAAGAGACAGAATTTTCATAATAGATATGCAACTGCCTTACTATACATACATATTCAGATACAGCCTATGTGTCTGGATATTCAGACCTGCTGCTACACAATCTGCAAAAAGCAGTATGTTAAACTGTACACGTACATAGTAAACATCAACGTTTGAAAACAATGTATGGAAGAAATAGTTTTATACCAGTATGCTGTTCTAAATTTAGTCCAAATAACCATTCATTCATATACTCTTCTTCTTACATAATACATGTAGCTTTGTAAGTGCCTAATAGACACTCTTAAAAATAAAGGTTCTTTATTGGAATCGATGGATCCATAAAGACCCGTAAACTTCCATGGAACCTTTCTATTCCACAAAAAGTTCTTTATAGTAAAATAAGGTTCTTAATGTTTTTTTAAAAAAATGGTACTTTTAAGAACTGTTCACTGAAAGATTCTTTGGGGAACCAAAAATGGTTCTTCTATGGCATCACTGTGAAAACCACCTTTTGGAACCTTTATTTTAGAGAGTATTAAAGGGTTAGTTCACCCAAAAATGAAAATTATGTCATTAATTACTCACCCTCATGTCATTCCACATTCAGAAGACCTTCGTTAATCTTCAGAACACAAATTAAGATATTTTTGATGAAATCCAAGGTTTTTTTTAATTTTTATCTCAAATAGAAAGCAACAAAATGACCACATTCAAGGTCCAGAAAAAGTAATAAAAACATTGTTAAAATAGTCAACATGACTGCAGTGGTTCAACCTTAATGTTATGAAGTGATGAGAATACTTTTTGTGCGCAAAAAACAAAACAAAGATAACGACTTTAATGTGTACAACTCAAGATGAGTGTGTTTTCAGAGTCAGTTTTTTTGATTTTAGATTTCTTTTCTAAATTAAGTTAGTCTTAATATGTGTTACAAAATCTCTATATATTTCATATAGTGTTTCAAAACACTGTGTAGAAGTGAAAGTGAGTGTTATACCTCTTGAAGAGTAGTACAGTAAACTTTATTATGACCTGTTGTGTTGAAGAGTTAATGAACTCATTGGGGAGTCGGCAACTACTACTACTCAACTCTTGCATGGTGAGCAGGCAAGACTTTCTCCTTCCTTGCCTGCCTTTGTGCTGAGAGCTGATATCGACTCTCAGGTTCCCTGTGGTGTGCGGCGCTCCTCAGGGTTCACTCGTTCTGGATCTCCTCATGTTCTCTGGGCTGTGCTCTTGCTCTCTGCTAATGAACTCCCATGACATAGAAATATACAACAAAATAACAGCTGAGGGAGGAAGAACAGTGTCTCCATCTTAATATAGAGGCATTGCTAGCGGGTTAAGCATTTGGAACACCACACAATGTCTTCAGAATAATCTTTAATTGGCATTCTTTGTCCTCACAAAAATACTCACATACAATTAGCAAGCATTCTAATCTAGCTGGGCTGCAGAGGTTAACTGGTGAACAGGATGAGCCGACTGGATTTATGAACACAGGTAGGCGGAGCCTAAGGATTTGGAACTATATAAATAGTAGTTCTAATCAAGGGAAAGCTATTAGCACTAAGATCAGGTGAATAAGAGCCACATGAAAAGGAGATTGTCCACTCTGACCCACAGACATGGTATAGTAAGGGATTAGGGTCAGCTTTCCTCTATGACACAACCTAAGTATGGTAATGTGATGCTATGCGGTGCTAATGTGGTCTGTGTACTCTATTAGTGAATAATGAGTTTAGCTTAAGCTTTAGTGTTCATTTATGCTATTTTTGGGGTCTGAGAGATTTGTCTGTGATAATAATATGACATGAGCTGGGAGCTACAGGAAATATTTTTAAATGCTGAATTGTGCTCATTGAGATCCTATAAGACAATTGTTTTATATTGATATTTTGAGAGAATAGTGTTTTTGAGACGCTTTTGAGTGTATTTACCAACTATTTTCTTCAAATACTTCTTTTCAAGATGAATCATGACAAAGAATCATGACAAATCATATTAAAGTCACCATAATATCAAAACAGACAATTCTTATTTTTATTATGGAATATTTCAGTATTTATTATAAATTATTACATAATTTTTAAATTCATGAGCCCTTATAATCTTTAATCAAAATAACTTCCCCTTTCTCTTGTGGCAACATCTCTTCTCTGATGATGTGTTTACTGGCGTGTGGGTGGGGCAACCTGTCACTCTCATAAGATCCACCAATAGCAAACCACAGCCATCTAATCAATTCCTTATGGACAAAATCAAGTCCCGCCCTTACATTTTTTCTTTTTCAAGAAGCCGTTTCACTCAGATATACGTCATAATAGGCAAGAAAAGACTATCGCAACTTCCATTTCATGCCAACTTTAGCTTGCCAAAAACTACTCATTTTGCTGCTGTATGATTGGACAGTCTCATAACAAAACTACATTTTCCATGATTCTCTGCATAAGAATGATTAAAAAAGTACCAATAAGCATAAGAATTATATATATTATTTTTTTTACCAATATCCTAAGCACTTTCTGTTGAACTAGTGCTAAAACAACTTCATGTTTTTGTTAGTATTTGAAAAATAGAGAAAAATATTATATTACTATTAATATAATATATTTCTTTTTTAATATAACATACAGTACAGTACATACAGTGTAATATAATTAAATAATAAATTATTATATATTAAATCAATGTATTTTTCCCCACAGAAATTTTGAATGCAGATCACTTTGTATTCATGATTTCCAAACTAGTATGTAGCAAATTCTTGAACTTGACGGCAGCAAAAGTGTCCGTCTGGTCCCGACTAAAAATGGGAACATTTTTAGTGTTTTGACGAGAGCGTTTTGGGGGCCTAAAAACAAAAACTTTTGAAAATGGGTTTCAAAGTGCAAGTTTTTGAAAACGATACCGTTATCGTCTCCATGTAAACTACAAACATGTGAATTTGTGAAAAAGGTGACATCATGCACAAGCGTATTATGTGTTCAGTTTATAGGCGTGTAGTGTTTCTTTACAATGTGACATCGCCAACTACTGGCCTGGTGTGAATAATACATGCATTTTTAGTCATTTACATTCTTGTCTGTACCCCAATAAACACAAAGGAAAAACTTTTCCATTTTAGTACGTCATTGTCATGTAAATTGGAGATAAGAGCAAAGGACCAAGCATGGCCAAACAGACAAATCTACCATCATGCTGGTGTCACAGCAGGTTGTTTATTCTTTGTCTATTGACTGTAGTGAGTCTGTGAGAGTCTGGTGATGATGCATGGGTTGACAATATACTACCTACACTATTAGTCAAAAGTGTGGACACAGGTTTTTATTTTTATTTTTTTGCAATTTAGAATAATAGTTTTCATGACATTACTATGATATAACACAAATGGCTGTATGGGAATGATGTAGTGACCAAAATAATGTTAAAGAAATTATATTTTTTTATTTGAGCAGCTTTTTCTTAGTTTATATTGGAGCTTTGCATAGTATTTCACCATTTAGTGTATTCAACCATTTCGAGTTTTAAGATCATTAGAAACAAAATGAAGAGTCTCCGTACTTTTGACATAAAATGTATTCCTGCTGGTAAACCTGTTTAACCTTGTTGTACTTTCACTGAGTATTTTTAACCAGTGTCTACAGTGCAAATAGGGAAGTCATCAGGTTAACTCTTAATTCATCCAATTATCTAAATAAGCCTACTGAACTACAGGAGCTGGTTTGAATCTAAATGGTCTCAAAGCCTAAGTGACTTCATTTATTTATTGTGCAAAAAACCTTGTGACCAACAGCACATTTTTGCATTGTGTTTTTGTATTGTGTCTGTAGCTTGACATGTCTTCCATTTTTAGCCAGAATTTATCAATCACAACCAGAATTTATCAATCACAACACTCTGTTATGACAATATTGCACTTATTAAATTGCTCTTTGATGCATACACAACATAGGCATCATCATTTTCAAAAGTCACCCATAAACTCTAATGTTTGCATTAACAACTGTTTACTGTTACTGTGTACCAAATAATTGACTGAACTTTTTAAATGACATTAAATACATTATAAATTAAAATTGCTGAAAAAGCAAGAAATTTTGAAAAGATTTAGCTGGGAGAACATCTAGCAACTAATTAAGTTAATTGATATCAGGTCTGTAACATGATTAGCTATAAATGAATGTCTTAGAGAGGGAGTCTCTCAGAAGTAAAGATGGGCAGAGCTGTGAAAGAGAGCATAAAAAGATTGTGGAATACTTGAAAAACAATGTTCCTCCACGTCAAATTGCAAAGGCTTTGCAAATCTCATCATCTACATGACATCGACAGATAGATATGGTTGATCATAAAACATTCACCACAGAATTATAAAAAGGTAGATGTGCTGTTTGTTTGTATGTGAGTAAGAACTGTTTAGTAACCTTCTGTTAGTGCCATTAACTAACTTGGCAAACACACAATTTCATCCAATAAAAATCTAATATGGCCAGTAGGTGGCGGCAAGTCACTGTCTTAATGAGTGAGTCATTCAGTCATTCATTCAAACGATTAATTCAAATGTCTGATTCATTCAGGAATAAAGCAAGTGAGACTGTCTTTATGAATGAGTCACTGAATCAATGACTAACTCGATTTGTTACAAAAACTGCATTATAACAGGCTTTATCAGTTGTTGCCCTGCATCATGTTCGTCACTAAGCAATTGTAAGATGACGTACATGTCTGAGCCGGGGCGGATGCATTAATCATTTTAATGTAATTTTTTTCCATAATTAATCACATAGAATTAATGCATAAAATTGACAGCCCTAATTGTAATATACATATCTATGATATATACAACATCACACCATGTCTTACTGCCATTTTCCAGTCTAAAGGAGTGACGTACATGTATGGTTAACGCTTGATTGGCCAATGCAGTTGTCAGCAAGAAGCTCATTTCACCAATGAGAAACCTGCAGCTGTCCCTGTTTTAATAAATCGCCATTTGAAAGTAACTTGATGCTTCAAATAAAGGTCAATTACATTATTACACCAGTAGGTGGCAACAAGTGACTGTTAAAAAAAATTGTTTGTCATTGAATCATTCATTCGAGATTCATTCAAAAACAGTTATAATGAAACAAGTGAAGTTCCTGTTAAAAGTATAGTAACCTATTTGGGAATTAAAATATCTAAAAACACTGATGTAATGGTCAACTCTAACTTTATGCCTGTTATTGAAAAAATGCAAAAGAAATATAACTCATGGTTAACAAGAGATCTTTCTATTCAAGGGAGAATTCTATTGAGTAAGGCAGAAGGTCTTTCGAGAGCAGCATACCTTTTCTCCAAGCTCACAAATGGATATATTACTCTTTAATTTCATCTGGAGAAACAAACCTCATAAAATTATGAGGTTACATAAAACATTATTGTCCTTGTTAATAAATTATCTGATGGTGGGTTAAATGTTCTTAATTTTACTATTTTCAACCAAATTCTAAAAATTAATGGGCTTATTTTTAAAAAATCAAACAAGTATTTTAAATATAGTCCAATATTTTGTACTTGAAAAACTTGGGGGTTTACTTTTTTTTTTATCACAAACAAGCAATACTCTTCTGGTCACTTTTATACAAACACAATATTTCTCCTAGCAGGTGCTTTATATGGAACAATGGTAAGTCATTGTACATGGATAACTGGGTTCAACACAACATTTTAATTGTTAACCAGCTTATTGACAAGAATGGGCAATTGTAGACATACCCTAACTTTATTTCAAAATATGTTATTTTTTATTTATTTATTTATTTTTTTTGTGAATGAAAAAGAATTTAACAAAGGCTATCCCCAATGGCCTAATAATGTTAACCAAATTCTCAGACGTAGATGTTAATAATACAACCTTACAAAATCCTCAACTTTTTGTAAATGGTCTCTCCTTTTTTGATAAATTTAATAACAATTTTATAAGAAATTCCTTTAATGTTGGATCCATTCCTTCATGTCAATCAAAACGGCTTAAACCTCATTGTATATCTTGGCACAGCATTTGGACCTTATATAAATAAATCATTTCTAATAATGTAAAAGAAATCATTTACAAAATTATTCATAGATGTTTCCTGTAAATGCAGCCATTAGTAGATATATCCATACTGTCTGTGATAACTGTACTTTTTGTAACATATCATCTGAAGATATTGAACATTTATTTCTTTATTGCCCTTTTTTATTTCTTTTTGGACTGACTTTAAAATAGACATGACAAAAAAATAAACAGAACTCTTAATTTAGAACCCCATGACATTTTACTTTGTTTTCAAAACTTTTCTCAAAAACAAAGTTATTTTATTAACATTTTAATTATTTTGGCAAAGTTTTATATTCATAAGACAAAATTAACTCAAAAGAAACCCTCATATATTACCTTTTATAACACCAATCACAATATATTTTGAAACTCTTGTATATATATATATATATATATATATATATATATATATTCTATTAATAATTTTTAACAATAATATTAAAATATTAAATAAGTTTTAAAATAAATTTTACAAATATTTTTTTATTGATTTTTTTTTTCATCGATTTTTTTTATTTTTTATGTATCTTTCTTTATTTGGATACCTGTAAATTTAGAATGTGCATGAGGGCCTATAGTTTAAAGCTAACATTTACATTTATCTTTTTAACAGAATGTTTCCTTACTTTTTGTGTATCTGTAGCAATAAAACATTTTAGTAACTTCACAAACTTGCATCTTTATATGCTTTTATGCTAATACGAAAACATATTTTTGCCGCTTTCTGATTCATGTGCTAAAACTGCTGAAGACTGAGTGATTTTCAGTTCAGGTTCTTTGAGAAGCACCGCACTGCTGAAACATTTTAGAAGAGAAAAAACATGTCCTCTAAAAGTGCTGCATCATTTTTTGGAGCGCTACACACTGTCGTTTTAGTTCTCTGGTTTTGCTGGCAGCTCCAGCCACTGAGCCTCTGACTGCAATATCAACACAGCTCCCGCCGGGGAGCCATCGCTGCAGTGCGTGTGTGTGTGATTTCATTCTCAGGAGTGTGTCAGTTCTCCTGTCTCAACTAATTCTGCTTCCCTGTGTCTCATCTGTCTGCACTGACAGTGCTGGTTTTCATGCTGCTGCCCTGGTTTACCTTTCACCTGCATGTAAAACAACTAATCGGCTTTCTTTCAACTTCCTTCATTTAGCATTTTTCCACAACCATATATGTGACCCTGGACCACAAAACCAGTCATAACGTATACTTGTAGCAATATCCAACAATACATTGTATGGGTCAAAATTATAGATTTTTCTTTTATGCCAAAAATCATTCGGATATTAAGTAAAGATCATGTTCCATGAAGATATTTAGTAAATTTACTACCGTAAATATATCAAAAATGTATTTTTGTGAGTGGATATGCATTGCTAAGGACTTTAAAGGCGATTTTCTCAATATTTTGATTTTTTTGCACCTTCAGATTCCAGATTTTCAAATAGTTGTATCTCAACCAAATATCCTATCCTAACAAACCATACATGAATGGAAAGCTTATTCAGCTTTCAGGTGATGTATAAATCTCAATTTCAAAACATTTACCCTTATGACTGGTTTTGTGGTCCAGGGTCACAAATTGTAAAGTCACCATGAAATCAAAATAGACAATTCTATACAATTCTAGAACATTTCAGTATTTATTATAAATGATTTATCTGTGAACATAATTATTTTTTATTAATTTAATTATTTATGTGCCCTCATAATCATTAATCATAATAACATTCCCTCCCTCTTGCAGCGACATCTCTTCTCTTTACTGGTGTGAGGTCGGGGCAACTTGTCACTCACATGAGATCCACTAATAGCAAACCACAACCATCTAATCAATTCCCCATGAACAAAATCAAGTCCTGCCCTACATTTTTTCTTGTTCGAGAAGCTGTTTCTCTCAGATATACGTCACAATAGTGAAGAAAAGACTATTGCAACTTCCATTTCATGCCAACTTTAATTATGAATTGTAATATCTGCTCCTAGAGGAGTAGAGAACTTCTATATGTAAGGGCACAAGATAAGAATCTAGTTTACACGACTGGAAATCTCTTCACCTTAGCCGCGTTTCCACTGAAATTACCCGGAACAATTTGTCCAAGGAACTTTATTCCCAGGATCTTTTTTCCCCCAGACCTTTTGCTAGCTGTGTCTAAAGTCTAAAGTACTGTGAAGATAGTCTGGTGATGTAGTACTGCACACGACTTTCCAGTTCCGGCTGGATTTCGTCCTCCGCATATAAGCTTAATAAAGCCTGAACCTTGTCGTCAGTCCATCGGTCGTATTTTTTAAACTCTACTGTTGATTCGAATAGCAAACAACTTTTACTACTGCACGCACCACAACAGACTATAAAAAAACGATGGTTGAAATAAAATGCTGCATGAACTCAACCAATTAGCATGTTCAGCGTCCAAGTCCCACCCCCAAATGTTCCTGAACTTTGAAAAAGTACTTCCTCATGAGCAGGGACTTTCTGAGGGGGAATTTTTTACCCGGAACTTAATTTAGACCCTGGTTCCTGTGGTCGAAACACACCGAGTACCACCCCAAAGTACCTAGTTCCTGGGGAAAGTTCCTGCGGTGGAAATGCGGCTCTTGGTGTATTGAAATTCTGATATAACCTGTAAAACCTTTTAGTTTTTAACTTCAGGATAGTTTTGGTATGTCGGGACAAGCTTTCCATCAACATATTGCTTCATTTTGGTATCTTTTTTGTTTATTAATATGCATTACTAAGAAATGCACTTGGGTTTAAAACAACTTTATTCAAAGTGTGTAATTTCTGCGACATTAACTTCAAAAAATTGAACTAATGTTTTCAGACCGGTTTGCTAAACACTCTTTCGGTCAGACAAACAGATATTCCCACCTCAAACTCACAAAATTGGTTGCGCCAACATTTGGGCTTATTGGCATGCTCAAAAATAGCTTTTGTTTTGATAATGCCACAATCTTTACTGAGAAATCGAGCTGGGATAAGAGAAAGCATTTTAACATTGAACAAATTGCACATTTCACCTTTAAAGGTGCCCTAGAACGTGTTTTCAAAAGATGTAATATAAGTCTAAGGTGTCCCCTGAATCTGTCTGTGAAGTTTCAGCTCAAAATACCCCATAGATTTTTTTTTTATTCATTTTTTAACTGCCAATTTTGGGGCATCATTAAATATGCGCCGATTCAGGCTGCGGCCCCTTTAATTCTCGTGCTCCCCGCCCCCGGAGCTCGCGCTTTTCTTAAACAGCATAAACAAAGTTCACACAGCTAATATAACCCTCAAAATGGATCTTTACAAAGTGTTCATCATGCAGCATGTCTAATCGCGTAAGTACGGTATTTATTTGGATGTTTACATTTGATTCTGAATGAGTTTGATGGTGCTCCGTGGCTAAAGCTAACATTACACACTGTTGGAGAAATTTATAAAGAATGAAGTTGTGTTTATGCATTATAGTGTTTAAAAATGAAAATAATGACAGTCTTGTCTCCGTGAATACAGTAAGAAACGATAGTAACTTTACCACATTTAACAGTATATTAGCGACATGCTAACGAAACATTTAGAAAGACAATTCACAAATATCATTAAAAATAACATGATATCATGGATCATGTCAGTTATTATCGCTCCATCTGCCATTTTTCGCTATTGTTCTTGCTTGCTTACCTAGTCTGATGATTCACCTGTGCACAGATCCAGACGTCCTGCCCTTGTGTAATGCCTTGAACATGGGCTGGCATATGCAAATATTGGGGTCATACATATTAATGATCCCGACTGTTACGTAACAGTCGGTATTATGTTGAGATTCGCCTGTTCTTCAGAGGTCTTTTAAACAAATGAGATTTATATAAGAAGGAGGAAACAATGGAGTTTGAGACTCACTGTATGTCATTTCCATGTACTGAACTCTTGTTATTCAACTATGCCAAGGTAAATTCAATTTTTGATTCTAGGGCATCTTTAAATAAGTGCAGTGGGAGTGCTGTGCCTATTATGTGTCACTAGGGGGCTAAAAGAAGCTGTTTCTAAAGCAGTCAAGCAAGACCAAAGATAAATTGACACTCAAAGTAATTACCTTGTTCTTTTTGGCCAATTCCACAGAGCTGTGCTATTCAATGAAAGCCCGATACCTGCTACAGACTCTTTAAAAACAAGCTGATTAAGGTACAAGTGAGCTAGGGTGACCAGATTTCTGAAATGGAAACCAGGACATTTACTAGTTCAGTGGTTTGAATGTCTTTAGTTTTTAATTGTTGTGAATTGTATATACTATTATTATAATTAATAATTAAGATGTCTGTGGGTCAATATTACAACAAAATGATGACTTGCCAAAATAAATAAAACAAAATAAATATGAGAACATAAATAAGAGTATTTAACATATAATTCTTTAACATGTTTTAATTTAATATTTTAATTTTCACAGACTTAATATATTGTATGTGTATACAGTAATTACAACTTTTTGTTAATTTTTCAAAAGTTATTTTATGTTTGTGCTGTGGAGGCTATTTTGGTCTTGTTTTTTGCAGTATACAGTATTTTTGGGCTGTTTTGAATGTGCTGTGAAACGGGGAAGTTTCCGGGGACCAGACACCAAAAACTGGGACTGTCCCTGGCAAACGGGACATCTGGTCACCCTAAACTTAGTTCATTCACAATGGATAGATTGCATACTGTATTTGCTGTATATAGCCAGGCTTGACTGTTTAGAGACAGTTTACTTTGCTTTCTGGTTTTAAACACTATCATGTAGGCTACTTAAAGCTCAAATATTTAAAGTCATGGAACTGTTTGCTTAGTCAGTTTGCTTAATGTCATTTCTGCAAACACTCCTAATATACTGTAACTATCTTGGATGAAAAGTATAAGATTTCACCACATGCCCTAATATATTAGGACAGATGCAAATTTCTCTGCTGATAATGATAAAATGATATCTGCTGAAACAGTTAGTTTGACTTTCTTAAAGAAAAATAAAATCTTTACCAACTAATGCTGTAATTCATAAATAACAATAATAAAAAAAGTGTAATTCAGCTGCACATAAACACATCTTCATGGCAAATTTACATATATATTTAGTAAATAAATTATATATGTATAAAGTAAATAAGTTCCTCTTTAGTGTTTCTTTTATAGCTAACTAACAAAATGTGAACATTAGATAACTTTCCTGATGTAAATACGTTAAGTGACCTATTGTTCACAAGCTGTTTTATTGATGTCTTTTCACGGTTGAAACACTGATTGAGCAACTACATGAGACATGAGACATTACTGTTTCTTTCAACATACCTTTTGATGTTTATGCATTTTTTTCATGCTATGTGTATTAAAGTGGAAGAAAAGACTTGCGCTCCATGCTGCCGCTTTAACTGAGGCGCTACAGTGATCTGTCACATCACATTTAAGAGCGTCAATATGCCATTTATTGTTTGAATTTCATGATAAAATCGACAGAATTTGAAAGCTGAGACTTTGTTTCATATCAAAACTAACAGAGCACAATTATTGGATGGGCGCGCTACAAATAGCCTAATGTTTGGTGTAGTGAAAAACTATGGACCTGGCACCCTGCTTGAACTACGGGTGAGTCATCAAATAGAGTCTGCTTTAACATCGCTATTTTTAACTGTTAATGCGTTATTGTCACGTTAATTTGAACAGCCCTAAATCCAACACAAGAGACAATCCAATCAAACACATTTCAGTCTGACATGTTTTTCTGCCCTCTTTTGATTGACAGGATATAATTGGCCCTAATCACCTGCAGTTTTTAAACAAACAATTAGTTTTATTGTCCATTACTGATTAGTGGTTGATACCTCAGTGCATCCCTAATTTTTCTAAGGGTGAAAAGACTATTTACATGGCAACAAAATAACCAAATTCTACATGAAAGGTTTTTATGTAGAATTTGGTTATTCCTATTTTATTTTGGGTCATTTCCTACTCAGAAAACTCAGATAACTGTTTTGATTTGGAAGAGGTGTTTGTCATAAACAGTCAGTTAATTTTGCCATTTCTCCAGGTGGGTGGCAGGCTAGTGCCTGTAAATGCTAAAATTACCTCACATCCTCATGTAGCCTACAGCATTTACTCTCTGAATAGGCCTATAAACATGTGTTCTGTATGTTGATTCATCACCGAAATCTCCATATCTAACAAGACTTCTTGAATAGCAGCCATCTGTTAACTGGAACATGACTGCAGTCTGCTAGCTTACATGTTTGAGAGCATGTGTGTTGATTCACCTTGAGAGGGCTTTTGGACTGTTGAGGAGGAGAGTTAAACATATGGCTTGTTAGCGCTGGACTGTTATCGCAGTAAAGTAAGCTCTAGAATGCAGTATCCTTGATTTACCCTGGTTATAACTTATATTTATCTCTGATGCTAAATTTAGCTTTAGCGATTAAGCTGTGCTAGCTAGTTGGCTCTGGTTTCCCTGAAATACTTTTTTCTTTTCAGCCTTTTAAACATGCCCACAAATTATTCACCACTCAATTTGCTTTGATTCAAGTGCTAGCTGCCTGCAGGGCTGTTAAAATACATTGTGTTTATGCTGACCCCATCTTACATGACACACAGCTGACATGCTAATTGCGCTCCAAATGCCCTGTAGACACAAGTAGCTCAAGTTCTTTTTGGCTACAGTCTAGTAAATGATTGCCAGTGACCTGAGTCCTGAGGGGTCAGAAGCACACCATACTCTGACTGTTTGCATTGCAAATATCTGATAGGCCTTATCCAACTCCTGTTGATTTTTCCTCTTGTACGTCTCCATAATTATCCTTGTACCGCCTGTGAGTAGCAACAGATGGATGGACTGGAGCGAAGGGGTGGGGAAAGGATTTGCTGTGAATGACCCTCTGTTGAACAGCTTCGTGTTTTGCTGGCCGTGATAAGATAGTGGAAACCTTTTTGATTTATTCATTGTATATACTTTGACCTTTAGCTGATTAGAGAATGACTTTCACTTCCTTGTTTGCCATTTAACAAACATTTCTCACCTCTCTGACACTGAATAATGTTAAATGTGACATTAAAGGAATAGTTCACCAAAAAATGAACGTTCTGTCATCATTTTCTCAACTTCATGTTGTTCCAGCCCCATTCTTTTGGCACTTTTTTGTCATTCTAATGCTTGATTAGACATTTGCTTTCATATATGAAAAAATTTAGATCAGGATATTCTTAAAAATTGAATCTTTTGTGCTCCACTAAGGAATGAAAGTCAGATGGGTTCAGAATGACATGATGGTGAGTAAACAACGTGTGCTCCTCGTGTCAGCTTTAATTTACTGGCAGACGTGTGTTTGCTCAGCAGTCTTTAGTTTACAAAAGTTCATGTTTGCTGTTTGTTTGTCGTGTACTGATGATCTGAAAGCCAAGGTTGGGAGTACACCTGTGTTTTAACAGGTCCACCAAAAGAGAGCGAGACTTTGAAATGGTTTGTACTAAAGGATGGTCTTTTACCTCATTTTGCAAACAGACCTTTAAACCGCTATATTTGTGAACATGTTTCATTCATGCCAATTGATTAATTTCAAGTAAAATAGTATAGATGTGAGATAATGTAGGAAATGTAGAAAGTACAGTATGAAACTTTGCCATGTAACTCATCAAACAATAAATGGTTTTGCTTTTTCAAGATGATCTTACTTTTTATCAGGCAAATTTTATCAAGAAAATCCACTGAAAGTGGGAAGCTGAGACCAGAAAATCATAATGACTGGGGTTAGTAAGCAACAATCTAGCAGAATAGCAACATAACAAATGCAGAAAATCATTTGTTTGAAACACCTTTGCAACCACACAGCAACAACTCGGCAACCACCCACAACACCGTCTGGTATTGACTGTGAAAAAATGCTCCATTCTTGGCCTTAATTTTTTTTTCTCTGCATGTTTCTGAAATCCTGCTATGCTAAAAGTGTGGTTTACTGCCAATACATACTGACCTTTGCGAGTAGAGATGCCAAAATGGCCTCAATAATTCATCTCTCACTGTGCTCTCAGCTGTTTACCCATCCATACTGGCAACCCTCACTGCTTCACAATCTTGGATTTGTAATGTGGTGAGCTGTGTAAAGTCAACATGGTGCATATCTTGGGCTTGGGGAACTCACAGCATCAACAACCTGACTTGCCACTCAAAATAAAGTACATTTCTGATGCATTTATTCCAATATATATTAGTGAACTATACACACAACTAATTCACATACACCAATAAACATATTGGTGTATGTGAATTAGTTGTGTGTATAGTTCACTAATATACAATCTGTGTTACATTGAGTATATTTACATGCATGGTCTTATATCAATTACACCCAACAACCCATCAATGGGTAAAGGTCATAAACTGTTTAAGAATGTGACTACTTTTGATTTGATTTTTGATAGTATTGTTGTGCATGTAAACACACACTTTTTGCATGCAAAGCATTGTGCCTCTGTTATATGACTTGAAGTTCAATTAATATTGTTTCACAACACCTACTACATAATACAGTTACTGTAATTATTCAGGGCATCTGTTAATGAGTCAGATTTCTTCAGGCATTATGTCTGACTACTTAACAGTGTGTTTCCCACTGATAAATCCAACACTGCACACGTAGCTTCTTATGTAATCAACTTTTTCAAGCTTTATGGGATGTGACTGCTCACACTGTGCTGGCAATAAACTTTCTAATGGCTTTTCCAACTAATTCTCTACTTAACTGAGAACTATTGCAACAACCCTAGAAAGTAAAGATAATCAGCTTTGGCCTAACAGCTTTCTTTGACTCTTACTTATGAGGAAATGGCAAAAACGTGGCAGTAATTGTGACAAATCAAATCACTGAGCCTTCGTCTTTTTTTGTGCATCAGAATGTTTTGTTTTTACCACTGATATTAATAAAAGTTGCATGATTATTGTAGTTGTGTGTGTGTATATATATATATATATATATACACACACAGTGCTCAGCGTAAATGAGTGCACCCCCTTTGAAAAGTAACATTTTAAACAATGAACACAAAAAAATATTTCCAAAATGTTGACAAGACTAAGTTTAATATAACATCTGTTTAACTTGTAACTTGAAAGTAAGGTTAATAATATAACTTTAAGTCAGTCAGTTTTACTCAAATTAGGGTGATGCAAAAATGAGTACACCCCACAACAAAAACTACTACATCTAGTACTTTGTATGGCCTCCATGATTTTTAATAGTCTTCTAGGCATGGAATGAACAAGTTGGCGACATTTTGCAACATCTATCTTTTTTCCATTCTTCAAGAATGACCTCTTTTAGAGACTGGATGCTGGATGGAGAGTGATGCTCAACTTGTCTCTTCAGAATTCCCCATAGGTGTTCGATTGGGTTCAGATCAGGAGCCACTGAATCACTTTCACCCTGTTCTTCTTCAGAAATCCAACAGTGGCCTTAGACGTGAGTTTAGGATCATTGTCATGTTGGAAAAGTGCACGACGACCAAGGGCACGGAGTGATGGTAGCATCTTCTCTTTCAGTATAGAGCAGTACATCTGATTCATGATGCCGTCAATGAAATGCAGCTCCCCAACACCAGCAGCACTCATGCAGGACACTGCCACCACCATGTTTCACTGTAGGCACCATGCATTTTTCTTTGTATTCATCACCTTTACGACGCCATACAGTATAAGTATAAAAAGTTTTCTATATATACAAGCTATATTATTTAGTAAATTTTGTTTGTTTTTTGTTTATTTATTTATTTATTATTATTTACATTATTACATTAAATTAAGAATTTTACAATGTTAAAACTGAGTCCCCTTTCATTCATTTAATTTGGTTCTGTCTTATTTCGTCCAGGGCACCAACAGAGTTTGGACTGACATCGAGCTACAAAACTACAACGAACTGGTCAGGTGTCCATCTTTGCATTTAGCAGTTGGCATGAAACACTGATGATTTTGGCCATGTAATGAAGCACAAGATGAAGGAGATGAATACCGTTCAACTTAAACTTTACACCCTAACCATATACAGTACGCCTGTGTGGCCTTTGCGTCTCTCAGCAGCTGTTGAATTGCCACAGGATGCAACCGTCACTCCCTGACAGTACGAGGATACACTAATGATTATAGCAAATAACACAGACTGACAAGTTCCTTTGTCACGTCATCTGCGTGTCCCCTCGTGTCCTGATTCAAGAGCTTTGAGGAGGGTGGAGCTTCAAGTGACAGCCAAATAGTGAGAGCCAATCAGATGGAGGGGTGGAGATTCTTTACCCAGCAACAGCTAAGTGTCATTACCCATTGCTCCACAACTCTCAGGTGGCCGTGTCCATCCCCCAGGGTAAAGCACACTGTGGCATGTTTTCTTGTCCTCTTGATCTCAATGCATGACTTACAATGATTTTTATGAGTTGACTAGAGGTAATGACGAGGCCTGAAGGTGAAGGGGTGACACAGTGTTGTTGGTTTGGTCTCTGAATCAAGAATTGAAAAGTTCTACAACCACTGAGTGAGGCACTTCCCTCCAGGTTGCTTCTAATTAGTGTACTGAAAGTCAGTTTGGTTGAAAATAGGTTGAGTTGAGTTGCAAGTTTAAATATCTGTACATAAAGATTATTGTTAAGTTTTTATTTGAATACTATTTTCAAATTTACTTTTAATGTTTATTTAGTTTATTTAGTAGAAAAACATTGTAGAAGCACCTTATAAAAACACATTGAAATCTGTACTGTCCTGTAACCTTCTTATACGGTCTACTAAATGCTGAATCTTGCATGTTGTCTGTTACTACAGCTCTGGTTGTAGTTACTATAGATAATCCCTTGATATACACTATTTTTAGTCAATCTAACGTGTACACACTGTACACACAAACTGCAGTTGAGATTATAAAACATACAGCACAATTTTTAAATGTTGAACCCATATAGTACGTATTATTAGAGAGAACTCTGAAATACTTGATTCTGATTGGCCAGATTGCTCAATATCTGCTAGAATGTATAATTGTCCCTAGCAACCAATTTCCTACATACACTTATGTTTAAAAGTCTGCGATGACAGTAGACATTTATAGCCTAATAAGATTTCAGAGTTCAGATAAATTAATGAACTATTTCAAATTAATGCTGTTTATTTGAAATTTCTAAACAATCCTGACAAAAATGTATCACAGTTTACAAGAACTGTTGTCACCATTGTTTGGATCATGGAGCTCTTGCTGCCTTCACACCATGTCATAATTACCGTAATTTCGAGATGGCAACCCATGATGTTCTTGGAGCTGTTCACATCCTCTGACTCGGAATCTGACTCAACACTATCAATGGCAAAATTAATCTGCAGTGGTCAGCTGGTACAGTTCTCAGAAGTTTAAAAGGACATCTAGTAATTGCGATAATTCCAACATGCTGTGAACGCACCTAATGACCTAGGGTTAGTTCACCCAAAAATGAAAATTCTGTTATTACTCACCCTCATGTCATTCCAAACCCGTAAGACTTTTGCTAATCTTTGAAACACAATTGAAGATCTTTGTGATGAAAACGGAGGGCTTTCTGTACCTCTGTTGACAGCTACACAACTGAAACTTTGACTCTTCATAAAGTTCTTGAAGAGATCGTAAAATTAATCCATATGAATTGAGTGATTTAGTCCAAAATTTCTCAAGAGACTTGATCACTTATGATGAACAGATTGAATTTAGGCTTTTATTTACATATAAACATTCTTCAACTCACACATCAGTTGTGGTAAACGGAAGCTCAAGCATGTTCGCTTGACATGTGAGAACCAATGAGGTTCATTCTTGTGTTACGCAGCACCTTTGAGCTTCCTCAAGAACCAATGAAGTTCATTCTTGTGTTACGCAGCACGTTTGAGCTTCAGCAAGAACCAGTGAAGTTCATTCTCATGTTACGCAGCACGTTTGAGCTTCCTCAAGAACCAATGAGGTTCATTCTTGTGTTACGCAGCACGTTTGAGCTTCCTCAAGAACCAATGAAGTTCATTCTTGTGTTACGCAGCACGTTTGAGCTTCAGCAAGAACCAGTGAAGTTCATTCTCATGTTACGCAGCACGTTTGAGCTTACGCAAGAACCAATGAGGTTCATTCTCGTGTTACGCAGCACGTTTGAGCTTCCTCAAGAACCAATGAGGTTCATTCTCATGTTACGCAGCACGTTTGAGCTTCCTCAAGAACCAATGAGGTTCATTCTCGTGTTACGCAGCACGTTTGAGCTTCCTCAAGAACCAATGAAGTTCATTCTCGTGTTACGCAGCACGTTTGAGCTTCAGCAAGAACCAGTGAGGTTCATTCTCGTGTTACGCAGCACGTTTGAGCTTCCTCAAGAACCAGTGAGGTTCATTCTCGTGTTACGCAGCACGTTTGAGCTTCCACAAGAACCAGTGAGGTTCATTCTCGTGTTACGCAGCACGTTTGAGCTTCCTCAAGAACCAATGAAGTTCATTCTCGTGTTACGCAGCACGTTTGAGCTTCAGCAAGAACCAGTGAGGTTCATTCTCGTGTTACGCAGCACGTTTGAGCTTCAGCAAGAACCAGTGAAGTTCATTCTCATGTTACGCAGCACGTTTGAGCTTCCTCAAGAACCAATGAGGTTCATTCTCATGTTACGCAGCACGTTTGAGCTTCCTCAAGAACCAGTGAGGTTCATTCTCGTGTTACGCAGCACGTTTGAGCTTCCTCAAGAACCAATGAAGTTCATTCTCGTGTTACGCAGCACGTTTGAGCTTCAGCAAGAACCAGTGAGGTTCATTCTCGTGTTACGCAGCACGTTTGAGCTTCCTCAAGAACCAATGAGGTTCATTCTTGTGTTACGCAGCACGTTTGAGCTTTAGCAAGAACCAATGAAGTTCATTCTCGTGTTACGCAGCACGTTTGAGCTTCAGCAAGAACCATTGAGGTTCATTTGCGTGTTACGCAGCACGTTTGAGCTTTAGCAAGAACCAATAAGGGTTCATTCTTGTGTTACGCAGCACATTTGAGCTTTAGCTAGAACCAATGAGGTTCATTCTTGTTCATTCCTTACTGGTTCCTCAAGAACCAGTAAGGGTTCATTCTTGTGTTACGCAGCACGTTTGAGCTTCCTTAAGAACCAATGAGGTTCATTCTTGTGTTACGCAGCACGTTTGAGCTTCCTCAAGAACCAATAAGGGTTCATTCTTGTGTTATGCAGCATGTTTGAGCTTCCACAAGAACCAATGAGGTTCATTCTTGTGTTACGCAGCACGTTTGAGCTTCAGCAAGAACCAGTGAAGTTCATTCTCATGTTACGCAGCACGTTTGAGCTTCCACAAGAACCAATGAGGTTCATTCTTGTGTGTTACGCAGCACGTTTGAGTTTCAGCAAGAACCAATAAGGTTCATTCTTGTGTTACGCAGCACGTTTGAGCTTCAGCAAGAACCAATAAGGTTCATTCTTGTGTTAAGCAGCACGTTTGAGCTTCAGCAAGAACCAATGAGGTTCATTCTAGTGTTACGCAGCACATTTGAGCTTCAGCAAGAACCAATAAGGTTCATTCTTGTGTTAAGCAGCACGTTTGAGCTTCAGCAAGAACCAATGAGGTTCATTCTAGTGTTACGCAGCACATTTGAGCTTCAGCAAGAACCAATAAGGTTCATTCTTGTGTTACGCAGCACGTTTGAGCTTCAGCAAGAACCAATAAGGTTCATTCTTGTGTTAAGCAGCACGTTTGAGCTTCCTCAAGAACCAATGAGGTTCATTCTAGTGTTACGCAGCACGTTTGAGCTTCAGCAAGAACCAATAAGGTTCATTCTTGTGTTAAGCAGCACGTTTGAGCTTCAGCAAGAACCAATGAGGTTCATTCTTGTGTGTTACGCAGCACCTTTGAGCTTCAGCAAGAACCAATGAGGTTCATTCTTGTGTGTTACGCAGCACGTTTGAGCTTCCTCAAGAACCAATGAGGTTCATTCTTGTGTGTTACGCAGCACGTTTGAGCTTCCTCAAGAACCAATGAGGTTCATTCTTGTGTGTTACGCAGCACGTTTGAGCTTCCTCAAGAACCAATGAGGTTCATTCTTGTGTGTTACGCAGCACGTTTGAGCTTCCTCAAGAACCAATGAGGTTCATTCTTGTGTTACGCAGCACCTTTGAGCTTCAGCAAGAACCAATGAGGTTCATTCTCGTGTGTTACGCAGCACCTTTGAGCTTCAGCAAGAACCAATGAGGTTCATTCTCGTGTGTTACGCAGCACCTTTGAGCTTCCTCAAGAACCAATGAGGTTCATTCTTGTGTGTTACGCAGCACGTTTGAGCTTCCTCAAGAACCAATGAGGTTCATTCTTGTGTTACGCAGCACCTTTGAGCTTCAGCAAGAACCAATGAGGTTCATTCTCGTGTGTTACGCAGCACCTTTGAGCTTCAGCAAGAACCAATGAGGTTCATTCTCGTGTGTTACGCAGCACCTTTGAGCTTCAGCAAGAACCAATGAGGTTCATTCTCGTGTGTTACGCAGCACCTTTGAGCTTCAGCAAGAACCAATGAGGTTCATTCTCGTGCGTTACGCAGCACGTTTGAGCTTCCTCAAGAACCAATGAGGTTCATTCTTGTGTGTTACGCAGCACGTTTGAGCTTCCTCAAGAACCAATGAGGTTCATTCTTGTGTGTTACGCAGCACGTTTGAGCTTCCTCAAGAACCAATGAGGTTCATTCTTGTGTGTTACGCAGCACGTTTGAGCTTCCTCAAGAACCAATGAGGTTCATTCTTGTGTTACGCAGCACCTTTGAGCTTCAGCAAGAACCAATGAGGTTCATTCTCGTGTGTTACGCAGCACCTTTGAGCTTCAGCAAGAACCAATGAGGTTCATTCTCGTGTGTTACGCAGCACCTTTGAGCTTCAGCAAGAACCAATGAGGTTCATTCTTGTGTGTTACGCAGCACGTTTGAGCTTCCTCAAGAACCAATGAGGTTCATTCTTGTGTGTTACGCAGCACGTTTGAGCTTCCTCAAGAACCAATGAGGTTCATTCTTGTGTTACGCAGCACCTTTGAGCTTCAGCAAGAACCAATGAGGTTCATTCTCGTGTGTTACGCAGCACCTTTGAGCTTCAGCAAGAACCAATGAGGTTCATTCTCGTGTGTTACGCAGCACCTTTGAGCTTCAGCAAGAACCAATGAGGTTCATTCTCGTGTGTTACGCAGCACCTTTGAGCTTCAGCAAGAACCAATGAGGTTCATTCTCGTGTGTTACGCAGCACCTTTGAGCTTCAGCAAGAACCAATGAGGTTCATTCTCGTGTGTTACGCAGCACCTTTGAGCTTCAGCAAGAACCAATGAGGTTCATTCTCGTGTGTTACGCAGCACCTTTGAGCTTCAGCAAGAACCAATGAGGTTCATTCTCGTGTGTTACGCAGCACCTTTGAGCTTCAGCAAGAACCAATGAGGTTCATTCTCGTGTGTTACGCAGCACCTTTGAGCTTCAGCAAGAACCAATGAGGTTCATTCTCGTGTGTTACGCAGCACCTTTGAGCTTCAGCAAGAACCAATGAGGTTCATTCTTGTGTGTTACGCAGCACGTTTGAGCTTCCTCAAGAACCAATGAGGTTCATTCTTGTGTGTTACGCAGCACGTTTGAGCTTCCTCAAGAACCAATGAGGTTCATTCTTGTGTGTTACGCAGCACGTTTGAGCTTCCTCAAGAACCAATGAGGTTCATTCTTGTGTGTTACGCAGCACGTTTGAGCTTCCTCAAGAACCAATGAGGTTCATTCTTGTGTGTTACGCAGCACGTTTGAGCTTCCTCAAGAACCAATGAGGTTCATTCTTGTGTTACGCAGCACCTTTGAGCTTCAGCAAGAACCAATGAGGTTCATTCTCGTGTGTTACGCAGCACCTTTGAGCTTCAGCAAGAACCAATGAGGTTCATTCTCGTGTGTTACGCAGCACCTTTGAGCTTCAGCAAGAACCAATGAGGTTCATTCTTGTGTGTTACGCAGCACGTTTGAGCTTCCTCAAGAACCAATGAGGTTCATTCTTGTGTGTTACGCAGCACGTTTGAGCTTCCTCAAGAACCAATGAGGTTCATTCTTGTGTGTTACGCAGCACGTTTGAGCTTCCTCAAGAACCAATGAGGTTCATTCTTGTGTTACGCAGCACCTTTGAGCTTCAGCAAGAACCAATGAGGTTCATTCTCGTGTGTTACGCAGCACCTTTGAGCTTCAGCAAGAACCAATGAGGTTCATTCTCGTGTGTTACGCAGCACCTTTGAGCTTCAGCAAGAACCAATGAGGTTCATTCTCGTGTGTTACGCAGCACCTTTGAGCTTCAGCAAGAACCAATGAGGTTCATTCTCGTGTGTTACGCAGCACCTTTGAGCTTCAGCAAGAACCAATGAGGTTCATTCTCGTGTGTTACGCAGCACCTTTGAGCTTCAGCAAGAACCAATGAGGTTCATTCTCGTGTGTTACGCAGCACCTTTGAGCTTCAGCAAGAACCAATGAGGTTCATTCTCGTGTTACGCAGCACCTTTGAGCTTCAGCAAGAACCAATGAGGTTCATTCTCGTGTGTTACGCAGCACCTTTGAGCTTCAGCAAGAACCAATGAGGTTCATTCTTGTGTGTTACGCAGCACGTTTGAGCTTCCTCAAGAACCAATGAGGTTCATTCTTGTGTGTTACGCAGCACGTTTGAGCTTCCTCAAGAACCAATGAGGTTCATTCTTGTGTGTTACGCAGCACGTTTGAGCTTCCTCAAGAACCAATGAGGTTCATTCTTGTGTGTTACGCAGCACGTTTGAGCTTCCTCAAGAACCAATGAGGTTCATTCTTGTGTGTTACGCAGCACGTTTGAGCTTCCTCAAGAACCAATGAGGTTCATTCTTGTGTTACGCAGCACCTTTGAGCTTCAGCAAGAACCAATGAGGTTCATTCTCGTGTGTTACGCAGCACCTTTGAGCTTCAGCAAGAACCAATGAGGTTCATTCTCGTGTGTTACGCAGCACCTTTGAGCTTCAGCAAGAACCAATGAGGTTCATTCTTGTGTGTTACGCAGCACCTTTGAGCTTCCTCAAGAACCAATGAGGTTCATTCTTGTGTTACGCAGCACCTTTGAGCTTCAGCAAGAACCAATGAGGTTCATTCTCGTGTGTTACGCAGCACCTTTGAGCTTCAGCAAGAACCAATGAGGTTCATTCTCGTGTGTTACGCAGCACCTTTGAGCTTCAGCAAGAACCAATGAGGTTCATTCTTGTGTGTTACGCAGCACGTTTGAGCTTCCTCAAGAACCAATGAGGTTCATTCTCATGTGTTATGCAGCACATCTGAGCTTCCCAAAGAGGTTTGTTCTCGCTGGTCAATCAGGTTCAGTTGAGCTTTTGTTTGTTCACTGATAAATGTTTATATGTGAATAAAAGGCAAAATTCAATCTGTTCATCATATAATGTGATTGTATCTCTTCAGAAAATTTGTACTAAACCACTCAATTCATATGGATTAGTTTTACGATCTCTTTATGAACTTTTTGAAGTGTCAGTGGTTTTTCTCACATATTTTTCAACTCAAGACTATATTTCATGTTCAATTATTTATTTTTTTGGCAATAGCCATGTAATAAGTGTTATAACTTACATTCATTATCACAAATGAAACCCGATACATGACCTTTTTGTTTTGCATCATGACTGAACAGGATCCCCTACATAGCATGCATCCAGCTATTAGAGGCCTGAAATATAAGGCTGCTTCTTTTATTGGCGCTCGTGTTGAGAGTGTACATAGGCTGAGCCCTTAAGTACCGAGTCCCAGCCCGGCGGAATGAATAGATGCTAAACAGACTCTATTAGCTGTGGGTGTGTTAGCCGGGCACCTCTCCCTCTAGTCCAACAAAAACGCTGTGCGCCAGCCCTGTGCTCCGGTTATTATTAGGCACACCAAGCATTTCTCTCAACAGGAAGTGGCTGCTGGTGCTTCCTATAAATGCTTGGGTAAAGTTAAACAGACACTGCTTATTTCTGAGCTCCATGTTTACGTAAGGGGTGCAGGTGCTGGATCAAATACGCACAGATGGTCTGTTTTTGTTGTGTCTTGTCAGACACAAGTGTCAGGTTTGACCAAGTGTATATTGGTTAGGGATGTGGTATGTCAAGTCGAGTCACCTTTATATAGCGCTTTATACAATACAGATTGCTTCAAAGCAGCTTTACAGTGATAAACAAGAAAATAATGATTCAGTTATGTAAACAGACTTCAATTCTGTTGTAAAGCAGCTCTATAGTAAACAGTCAAGTACGTCTGCAGTGTGCAACTGTGACATTTTTAGATTAGTAAGAGTTAAATTTCGTGAGAAAGATGTGAAACAGGTCCGCATATAGTGACCAGGGGTAAATGAGAGGTGACAGTGACCCTCTCTGGGAGGTAAACATGTGGTTTTGATGTCCTGAGGTGGATTGGTCATCTGTTCCTATCAGTCCACTGAAACTCACACAGCAGAAATGATCTTCAAAGAGATAGAGGTGCTTTTAAAGGGATAGTTCAGCCAAAAATGAAAAATTCTGCAATCATGTGCTCATGTTGTTACATCACTTCTCTAAAACACCAAAAGAGATGTTTAGCAGGACGTCTGAGCTGCTCTCTTCCAAATAATGACTGAATAGGCCTTCATGTTAAAAACAGAACATAAAAGCACCATAAAAGCTTCAAAACAGGACAACCTATGTACTATCTCAAGTCTTCTGAAATCATTTGATAGCTTTGAGTAATGTCAGACTGAATGTTTTGTCATTATTCACTGAAGTCTTGCCTTGAAAATCTTGTTTAACAGCCATAGTCATATTCAGTAATTGTACGCTACAGTTCAAAAGTTTGGGGTCAGTTAGATTAAAAAAAAAAAAAAAAAATAGAGAAAGACATTTATTTAGCAAAGATGCGTTGAATTGATCAAAAGTAACACTAAAGATATTTATTGTTCTATTTATCAATGAATCATGAAAAAAATGCATCATGATTTCCACAAAAATATGAAGCAGTACAATAATAATAATCAGAAATGTTTCTTGAGCATCAAATCATCATATCAGAATGATTTCTGAAGGACCATGTGACACTAAAGACTGGAGTAATGATGCTGAAAATTCAGCTTTGACATCACAGGAATAAATTACATTTTAAAATATATTCAAATACAAAACAGCTCTTTTAAATGTAATAATTTTTCACAATATTAGACATATATTTATAAACCCAAACTTTTGAATAAATAACTAATTTTCTGTTCTATGGAAGGGAAGGAACTATATTTTACACTTTTGTATATTTTTTTCATCTATCTATCTATCTATCTAATGTTTTCTTGATCCTTCCACATAATCTGTGTTTTTCCATGAAATCCATTGATTAATGTAGTTTATCTGCTTTTGTATCATGGAAACACTTTTTTCTTTTATCTCTCGTCCTCTCTTCTGCTGTCCTCTCTTCACCTTCAGTGCTTTAAAAATAAACAGTCTTTCTTATTTTTTTGAAGTAGCATGACATCTTGGCAAACCATGCGGATAGTTCCTAGTTATTCCTGTGTTTCTGTTTGTGCAGCTGCGATGGACACATGTGACGTCACTTGGCTGAGTGAGAAAGGCACAGGGCCGCTCCGAGAACAAACGCTGATTAATGTGGATTAAACATCGGCTGACATTAAAAACACCAACGGAAAGAAAAGCCAGACGAGGTGCTGAAACACCTTTCATTGTATCTGTAGTGGCAAGCAAGACGCAGAGAGTTTCTGACATGTGCTTTTACATTTATTTACCCCACAATCTTCACATGCTAAACTTGAATGCATTGTGCATCATTGTTCACATTTAAGTACAGTGAAACTGTGCAGACAACAAAAAATAACAACACAAATAAAAACAAGAAATTACAATATAGCAAATAAGATATTGCAAAACAAAAGCAATGCATATGTATGTCAAAAAATGCTAAATTATTATAGCAAGTAATTTGAATGAATATGAAAGTATACATATTAAATGTAAATTAGAGACATTCTATAAGCGAGCACAGCATTATTTCCATGTAGCTTATTTGTGTGATTCACTACCATACATATAACAAATTTGTGTTTAACTCACTGTATTTAAAACTTTAACTATTTCTGTATTACCGTAACCTCAAAATTAAGTTACAAGCACATTAACCTCTGCAAAGTGTTTGCATTTTTGTTTTTCTGTTAGATAATTAAGTCAAATTATGTAGACTTGCATCCTTAATTGTATTGTGGCACATGCAGAGTATTGTGGGAAGGGGAACATCATATGAGATTTATTGAAACTGATTAAAACATAAACCAGGCCAGCACTCTCGCTTCTTCTTCATCTGACACTCTGAACGCAAACCACATCTTTGTGATTTCCATTCAAAGTTCTTACCCTGTAGGTGACAACTGTGCATGTCTAATTATCTCCTCTTTATCCTGATTGTTATTTTGGCCAAACGACTGAGTATTTCTGCATTGTCTAGTATCTCTGCACTATTATCTTCCATCAGCCGTAATGGGAGCCACAGAGGAATTTCTTATGCACAAAGACTCATTTCCAGGGCCGTGGCTCTTAACAAGGCGCACATTTTAACCAGTTTCCCATTCAATCAGCCATGATCAAAGACAAAAGCAGCCCAACACGCTGCCCTCACATAGTAATTACAGTACGGACACAAATGAGTCCAATACTTTTTTTCTTTTTTTTTTAATGATGGACGAGATTTAATTGATTTATTGGCAGGAGCAGTTTAGAGTTTATGCAAGGATCTCATCTACTGAGTTTTTCAGGGGAATCTTGACACAAGATAAGGATTTTTTTTTTTGTCCCATACACTGAAGTGTGTCATGTCTCCCATTTGGACTTTTATGTTTAGTTAGTTTTGAACTTGCATGTTTAGCTGTCCTGTTCTGTTTCTAGTTTTGTAGGTTTTTTTTGGTTCCCCTCATTTCTCCCTGATCATTTGCACTTGTGTCTAGTCTTGTTATCCCCTGTGTATTTAAGCCCCAGTCTTTGTTATGTTAGTTGTTCTTTAACAAGGGAGGGCAAGGAAGGCAGACAGAGGTGTGGAACTAAGTGCAGGCATAAGCTTATTAAACAAAACAAAAAGGGAACACAAGGAGCCTGAAAACAAGAGGACAAAAAAAAAAAGAAAAAAGGATCCACCAAAAACAACTGGCTAACTAAGATAGCACACACTGGGGCCTAAATACACAGGAGATAACTAGACTAACTAGACACAGGTGCAGATAATCAGAGAGAAATGAGGGGAACCAAAGGAACTATAACAGAATATAAAACTAGATACAGGAAACTGAAAAAGTACAGACTTGGAAGAGCTGAAACCGGAAGCACTGAGACCATCGGACTTTGAACTACCGGAATTGAAAGCACTGAGACCATCTGACTTGGAAGCTCCGGACTTGGGACCATCGGACTTGAAAGCACTGAGACCATCAGACTTGGAAGCACCGGACTTGGGACCACTGGAACTTGGAAGTGCTGAGACCACCAGACTTGGAATTGCTGAGACCAACGGTCTTGGGACCACTGGACTTGGTAGCGCTGAGACCATCGGACTTGGGACCACTAGGCTTGGAAGCAATGAGACCACTGGATTTGGGATTACCAGACTTGGAAGCACTGAGACCATTGGGCTTGAGACCACTGGACTTGGAAGCACTGAGACCATCGGACTTGGGACCACTGGAACCGGAAGCACTGAGACCATCGGACTTTGAACCACCGGAATTGAAAGCACTGAGACCATCTAACTTGGAAACTCCGGACTTGGGACCATCGGACTTGAAAGCACTGAGACCATCAGACTTGGAAGCACCGGACTTGGGACCACTGGAACTTGGAAGTGCTGAGACCACCAGACTTGGAATTGCTGAGACCATTGGGCTTGAGACCACTGGACTTGGAAGCACTGAGACCATCAGACTTGGGACCACTGGGCTTGGAAGTGCTGAGACCATTGGACTTGGAATTGCTGAGACCATCGGACTTGGGACCACTGGGCTTGGAAGTGCTGAGACCATTGGGCTTAGGACCACTGGGCTTGGAAGTGCTGAGACCATGAGACTTGGGACCACTGGGCTTGGAAGTGCTGAGACCATTGGACTTGGAATTGCTGAGACCATCGGACTTGGGACCACTGGACTTGGAAGCGCTGAGACCATTGGGCTTAGGACCACTGGACTTGGAAGCGCTGAGTCCATCAGACTTGGGACCGCCAGACTTGGAAGCGCTAAGACCATTGGACTTGGGACCACCAGACTTGGTAGCACTGAGACCATCGGACTTGGGACCTCTAGACTTGGAAGTGCTGAAACCATTGGACTTGGGACCACCAGACTTGGAAATGCTGAGACCATTATACTTGGAAGCACTGAGACCATAAGATTTGGAAGTGCCGGACTTGGGACCACCGGACTTGGAAGTGCTGAGACCATCGGACTTGGGACCACTAGACTTGGAAGCGTGGAGACCATCAGACTTGGGACCACCAGATTTGGAAGCATTGAGACCATCAGACTTGGGACAACCAGACTTGGAAGTGCTGAAACCACCAGACTTGGAAGCACTGAGGTCATCAGACTTGGAAGTGCCAGACTTGGGACCACCAGACTTGGAAGTGCTGAGACCATCAGACCTGGGACCACTGGACTTAGAAGCACTGAGACCATTGGACTTGGGACCACCGGACTTGGAAGTGCTGAGACCACCAGACTTAGGCCACCAGGCTTGGGAAGAGCTGTGGTGGACACCCCTGCTTCGGGCATGAGGAAACAGGAATAGAGTAGGACAAAATGCAAACTAAACAAAAAGAAAAGTCCAAATGGGAGCATGACAACGTGTGTCTAATATTTTTTTTAAACTATTTTTAATTGTGTTCATGCAGGAAGATGAAGTGAGCAGGCTCTTTTGACTTGCACCAGAGAGCAACCACCTAGTAACCACCCAGAACACCCTAGCAACTGGTAAAATGGCAAGTGGTAAAACGACTCAGGATACCTTAGCAACAGCATAGCAACACCCTTGACAACCACTAACAACACCAGTCAGGGTGAGTTTTGCACATGCAAACCACTGTGCACTATTCATATTTTTTTGTCCAAAAATGTACAAATCTAGTTTAAATATAGTGCTGTACTAGAATTTTTTATATAATAATATAACATTTATTAATATTTTGAATTAGCTTTTATTTTCATATTTTTAGTTTAAGTTTTGTTTTGTGCTTTTGTCATTTTTACTACACAGGAAGACAACAATATTTATAAGAAATGTTATTTTGTTATTATATACTGCTTTCTTGAGCACATCAAATACTTTAATGTGTTATAAGGTGCCTTTTCTAATCAATTTTTTAATAGAAAAAGCACCAGCTTTATTAAGCTGTTCTCTTAAAGTTCTCTTAAATGGACTCTAGACTGACATTCAATTCTCTATCTCTCTCCCTTAATCTTGTGCCCTCCCTCTTTTCATCTCCAGCTCCGCCTCTATCAGTAATCTTACTTTCTCAGAAGCTTCTCTTTTCACAAACATAAGAGAGGGAAAAAATCAATTTAGGCATGAGCAGCTTCCGGACTCCATTAATAAATGACGGAAGTGCAGTGCCTGTAAAGCCTAGATTTTAGTTTGACCTCTAAATCGGATACATTATGCATCATACTGTTTAAATGATCCCACACTTCTAGATTTGACGATAACGCGAGCGTGCAAACTAGATTTGCATTTCTGTGTAAATCAAAAACTGCATCATTTTTCTTTCGGCTGTTAATGAAAATCAACAAAATGTGATGCTGACTTTGCAGTGCATTTAAGATGAAATGTGTCTTTTATGTTTACATACAGGTTTCCTAAACACCCCCTGCATCTGAAATTGGCCATTCAAACTGATAGTCTGAGCATTGGTTGAGAAAATGTGGCTGTGTCGCATTACACTGGATCCCAGTAATCACAGGTCAACCTTACGGTTCACAGTGACAACCATGTATTGTAGATGAGGTTTAACATTACCACCAGACCGTATTTGGCCAGGCAGTTTGTAAAGAACAGATGTGGACCTCAGAGGCAATGTTTACTGATCTAAGGATTAAAAAAGAGATATGAAGACATGCTTTATTGGATTATCATTTTCTCACGACTCAAGCATTTAATGATTCCAGAGCACCAGCAGCATCGTCGTCATCCATTATCCAGAGTTGCGCGGGTGTTGTTAATTCGTCATGGAGTCTATGTTCTATAAATAACCATCATATTGCGTAATACGCATGTCGGTGGCGAATCAATAGAGGATCTCCCGACAATCACTGGGGTTGCGTGTGTTGCATATGAAAAAGCTTTAAAGGTTGGCACTGGCTGCATTGTTTTGGATGATGATATAATGGTGAGCACAGAATGTGGCATGCAAATGCCTTTGAGCTGTTTGTAGGATTCAGATATGCTGGTGTAAAAAAATTCAACTGCTTTTGCCTGTTGTTTTATTTATCTGATAAACAATGTCATGAAAGAATGCACTAGATGAACCCAATAAACCCAGTGTTGAAAAAAAAGCACTAATGCTCTGTTCCAAAACCTTGTAAGCTGCCCACGGAGGCAGCATTTTAATGCATCGTAGGCGAGCTAGAGATGCTATTCCATAAGGTAGGCTGCCTCGTTTCGGTAAGATACTTAGTTTGAGTGAAATTATAAGGCAGTATCACATGTATTCTTTACAGAGAAGGCAATCCCAGAATGAACAGCAAGAAATATTGACTATTAATAGAGCTGTTAAGTCATGCAGAAGTGTCTTAAGATAACTAGAGGCCCCTGGGCTACAGAATTACAGTATAGGCCCCCTACCCCAAATAATCAATGTCACTAGGACATTGTACTGATACCTAAGTCTATGTATTTACCATTCAAATGACATAACTTTAGAAACTTTTCTTCCTTGTTTTTCTATCGGTAAAGTCCTTGATAACATCAGTAAAATCCAGTTTTTGGAGAACATTTCTTTGTTTTGCCAAGGCCAGTTTTGAGAATGATTTGAGAATTTGAATGTCAAAATCTCCAGTTCACACAGCAGCTTAGGGTAGCACCATGTTTAATGATGGGCCTCTGTTGATCCTGCAGCCATTGAGATCAACATTTAAATAGTCTGGTTTTAAATAGTCCACTCAACATTTAAATAGTCTGGTTTAATGTTTGCTGTAAGCTAGTCCTATAGCGCGCTATCAGAGTTCCTCTGAAACCTTCCACCTCCCCCAGCTCCACCTGCCTTGATCTGCTACGGTATGCATGTATGTCTATGTACTCAGCAGCACCAGCAGCAATAATCAACAGCAGCGTAGCAGATCTCGTCCGCCAAGACCAAATACATTAACTGTTACTGCCATATTCAGTAACAGCAAGCAACACTCATATGCAGTTTACATTATCATATCTGTTGCTAACAAGGTGGTATTTAAAGATTACTTTACCAAGCATGTAAACTGACAGCCTTGTGGTAGTTGTAGTCCTCATTTAGTAGCTTGCTAGCAAATTTTAATGTTTTTAAAAAGCACAGCAAAATTTTACAATTTTTTTTTAAAGGTGCCCTAGAACGCTTTTTCACAAGATGTGATATAAATCTAAAGTGTCCCCAGAATGTGTCTGTGAAGTTTCAGCTCAAAATACCCCATAGATTTTTTATTATTCAATTTTTTAACTGCCTATTTTGGGGCATAATTAGAAATGCGCCGATTCAGTGCATGTCCCCTTTAAATGCTTGCGCTCCCCGCCCCCAAGCTCGCAACTCTATAATACATTGCATAAACAAAGTTCACACAGCTAATATAACCCTCAAAATGGATCTTTACAAAGTGTTTGTCATGCAGCATATCCAATTATGTAAGTATAGTATTTATTTGGATGTTTACATTTGATTCTGAATGAGTTTCATAGTAGCCTATGTGTGGCTAACGGGGCTAAAGCTAACATTACACACTGTTGGAGAGATTTATAAAGAATGAAGTTGTGTTTATGCATTATACAGACTGCAAGTGTTTAAAAAAGAAAATAATGACGTCTCTTGTCTCCGTGAATACAGTAAGAAACGATGGTAACTTTAACCACATTTAACAGTACATTAGCAACATGCTAACGAAACATTTAGAAAGACAATTCACAAATATTACTAAAAATATCATGATATCATGTCAGTTATTATCGCTCCATCTGCCATTTTTCGCTGTTGTCCTTGCTTGCTTACCTGCATAAAGTCTGATGATTCGGCTGTGCAGCTCCAGACGTTAATACTGGCTTGTCTAATGCCTTGAACATGGGCTGGCATATGCAAAAGTTGGGGGCGTACATATTAATGATCCCGACTGTTGTGTCACAGTTGGTGTTATGTTGAGATTCACCTGTTCTTCAGAGGTCTTTTGCACAAATCAAATTAACATAAGAAGGAGGAAACAATGGTGTTTGAGACTCACTGTATGTCATTTCCATATATAGAACTCTAATTATTTAACTATTTTCAATTCTAGGGCACCCTTAAAGATTTATTGTTGGTGTTTTTGCCTTTATTATGACAGAACGGTATGTTGATAGGAAGCAAAGTTGGAGAGAGATAGAGGGCGATGTGATCGGGAAAGGTCAACGAGTCATGTCGACGTAGTCATGTAGTGGTTTTGATGGTTTTAACAATGTCTTTAGTACCTTTCTGGACCTCAAAAGGTGCAATGTCATTGCTGCCTACGTATAGATCAGATACCCTCGGATTTCATCAAAAATATCTTAATTTGTGTTCAGAAGACAAACGAAGGTCTTATGGGTTTGGAACGACATAAGGGTGAGTAATTAATGACAGAAATTTCATTTTTGGGTGAACTAACCCTTTAACCCCATAAGAAATTCCTGAGGGAACCCATGACTTGTGCTAGAATGCTAATTCTATTCCTGTTTTAAGACTACAAAGCTCTATAAACTTAAACAATACTGATAAAAAGTGTTAAGATTTCATGACAGTTGCAACCCAGGGACTCATACGTGAGCTCACCACGTCAGAAGTGCAAAGCTGTATCTACCGAGCAAGTTTACTGCACCAGAAAAGCCATACATATGGAGCTGGTCATGTGTTATGTGATGCAAACGTCTTAGTCAACAGATGCACTATGGTAAAAGTGTTTTGGGGTCATAACATAGTATTGTGCAAGTAACTGCATGAAAATAAGTCTTTATTAATTGATAATCTATCCTGTAATTACAATTTGTGCAAAAAGGAATAAAAGTTGTAGGTGTTTTACTGCGACTAGTGTTCATTACAGCTGGAAACTGCAGTGAATTGTATATGGTAAGTTTTTGGAAATTTTGCAAAAATATAGGTAGAGGCATGTTTCCCAATGAGCCTAGGTTGCACAGTTAGCTGACATTATTATTAAGTTGTAGAAAGCTAGGCAGCCCACTAAGTTTTTGAAAAGCGCTTAAAGGCATGAGTCAGATGTTGTTTTGACAAAGCGTATCTGGCATCTGGCTGTGCGAATAGGCAATATCACATCAGTTTTTCCACTTTCTCTCTGCCTCATCTAAACATATTTTTTCTGCTGATTTTAGAAAATTGGATAGAATTATTAATACTGCAGCGTGAACTGGGTGGCTGATGTTTGGAAAAGAAAGAAACGCTGCCTGCACTGTCTGCATTGTCTTGCTGAAAGTCTTTGAATTTGTATGTATTGCTCGCCCTCTTTGAGCCATCATCTATTACCATGGCAATCACACTCATCCGTTTCAATCATGTCTTGTCTTTCATTGCATTTCCATTAATCAGCTCTACAGCTGGAAACTAAGAGGTTGTTTAAAGGGATAGTTCAGCCAAAAGTGAACATACTGTCATAATTTACTCACCCTCATGTTGTTCCAAACCTGTATGACCATCTTTCTTCCTTAGAGTTTATCAGAATGTCCAAGCTATATGCTACTTTTCATTATTCACTCAAATTGTATAGAAAAGAGCAGTATGACCAGCTAACAAACAAGTCTTCTAAGAACATTTTGTTAATGTTCTGAAAACATTATTTCTGATTGTTCTCTAAACATTCAGTATTTTACATGTTTTAAAATGTTTAAATGATTTTTTCTTCTTGGTGATACAAACATTATAGAAAACATTAAAGGGTTAGTTCACCCAAAAATGAAAATTCTGTCATTAATTACTCACCCTCATGTCATTCCACACCCATAAGACGTTCATCTTCAGAACACAAATTAAGATATTTTTCATAAAATCCGATGGCTCAGTGAGGCCTGCATTGCCAGCAAGATAATTAACACTTTTAGATGCCCAGAAAGCTACTAAAGACATATTTAAAACAGTTCATGTGACTACAGTGGTTCAACCTTAATATTATGAAGCGACAAGAATACTTTTTGTGTGCCAAAAAACAAAACAAAATAACGACTTTATTTAACAATATCTAATGATGGGTGATTTCAAAACACTGCTTCATGAAGCTTCGAAGCTTTATGAATCTTTTGTTTGAAATCAGTGGTTCGGAGCGCGTATCAAACTGCCAAAGTCACACCCCCAGTGGTGAACCATTGAAATTTCGAAACACTTATGACGTAACAAAGCCTCATTTACTGAAATCACGTGACTTTGGCAGTTTGATACACGCTCCGAACCACTGATTCGAAACAAAAGATTCATAAAGCTTCGAAGCTTCACACTGTGCTTCATCTGTGCTCCGATGCTTCCTGAAGCATTGTTTTGAAATCGGCCATCACTAAATAAGTCGTTATTTAGGTTTTTTTTTGGCGCTCCAAAAATATTCTCGTCGCTTTATAATATTAATATTGAACCACTGTACTCACATGAACTGATTTAAATATGTTTTTAGTACATTAATGGATCTTGAGAGAGGAAATGTCCATTGCTCCCTATGGAGGCCTCACTGAGCCATTGGATTTCAACTAAAATATCTTAATTTGTGTTCTGAAGATTAATGAAGGTCTTACGGGTGTGGAACGGCTTGAGGATAAGTAATAAATGACAGAATTTTCATTTTTGGGTGAACTAACCCTTTAATGTTATTGGAAGAATGTTCATTACTTTGAGAGAACCTTGTCAGAGTGTTAGCCAAATTTCTGAGAACATTCCCTGTTAGCTGGGTGGATACTTGTCAATACATCTCCTTTTGTGTTCCATGGAAGAAAGTCAGTCTGGTTTGGAATAACATGAGGGTGAGTAAGTGATGACAGAATATTCATTTTTGGCTGAACTGTTCTTTTAATGCTTCACTGCAGGTACAGTGATTCTGTATTAAAAGGATTCCATAAGTGCTCCGAAATGCAAGGAATGGCATAAATGAGTGAGTGACAAAGACAGTGTTCACACAGCCGCTTCCACAATGGCATCAACACAACCCCCCCTCCCCCACGCCACTCAAAACCCACAAACACACCTCCTGACCTTGCTGTCTTCTTGCATTCGGTGCGCTGCAAAAGGTCAGGTTATTCCCCTTCTGTGTCCTTGGCACCAGAGCATTGATGCCTTGAGCATTGTGACAAAAAGATATTACACTTGAATGTCACATGGACAAAGGCAGAAGAGGAGAGTGAACGAAGAGACATAATTTGTAAGAGCAGTTGCCATGGTGACTTTGACATCACTGCTTCCAAACAGGATTGGAGTTTTCTGGCCGGAATTTGTGTTTGTGCTGATGATAGAGCACTTTAGACAAACAGGAAATAGCCATGTAGAAAGACTGACACGGATGGGACATCTCCTGTGACGCTGGTAGACTTTAGAATCAAACATTAACAAATAAACTCGTCACTGAGAGTGCATGACCTCAATGTCTTTAAACCTTAACCTGTTTATAGCCAAACTATGAAAAAAAAAAAAAAAATGAACAATAAAAATCACGGCCATGTTTTGTTTGTATTTTCTTTTTCTTTTTTTGAAAATTTAAATAAAGAAAAAAATGTTTCTTGAAAGTACACTTTTGCTGGTGTGACGGTTATTTGGTTGTTGGGAGGGTCTCTGGTAGGGATGATTTTGAGCAATGGTCTTCTAATGTGATTGACAGGAGAACTGAAAAAGGCATATTGACTGGTCTTTGGGGTCAAGGTGACCAGGCATCCCCAGCTGCTAATGTGACCCGTCTGGTGACCACATACAGACAGCAGAATTCAGCCTCCTCACATCAGCATTCACTACAACAGCCTATGTGACCCTGTAGCACCTTTCAGAGAATCTCGAGGCTGCTTTGTGTTGTGAATATAATCATGGATATAGGTGTTGCATGCACTCCGCTGGACACTGTGCCTTTAGTTCTGACCATGTTAACATTATAGTACAGCTTCTGGTACATTATTGCTGAACTGCGTCAAACATGCATCATCTATTTGGAACTGAATTTTTTTAGCTACAGTGTTGTTAGATAACTGTATCCATAATATGGATTGAGTTACTCTGGATTACTCAGTGTACCGTGATGAGTTGAGACTGTTCTCCAATATTTTGCTTCATAAATGACTGTAAGGACTTCATATTGAATAATTGTCTGTTAAGGTCTTGAGAAAGATCTATCTATCTATCATTAAGTAGATAATGTTAGCCATGGAGAAATTAATTTGGGTGCTAACAGCAGGGAAAAGCAGCAAAGGTCGCTGTTTTGAAGGAGACATAGGTGTTTGTGCTTTTAGAGCTGGAATAATGAGAAGGGGCTGGGGAGACTTGTGACATTTTTAATGTTAATCTGACCTCGGAACAGTGGGGAAATTTGTCAGAATGCCAGGTAGGCTTGTTATGAGGTGTAAATGTCTTGCTCCGGTATGCTCCAACACAATAAATGTCAGGGCAAAGTATGTCCTCTTTGGCGACATCAAAGCATGCATCTGAAAGCAAAGCATGAGTCTTTCTTTTACAACTCCAAAAGAAAAATGAAATAAATATCAGCTGATTTGTTATAGTGGTTGCCACAGCCCCAATGCACAATTCAAGATGCACCAATCATAAAAAGAGGCCAAAACCCAGATGTATAGAAGACAAGAAACAGTTCTTCAGTTGTTACGCACATTATATACCGTAAAATTTGGCAAGACTCTCTTCCAGTAAAAACCTAACGCAGCTTAGCATGCTAGCACGCATTGCCAGTTCACCTCAGGCCAAACTCACACACATACTGATGGACTTTGTAGCAGGAAATGAAAACTGCATTTTTAAAAGAGGTGGATACATGAAAGTTTAGGCGCATCTGGTTTCCATGGATTGTCCTTCTGCCATGAATACTGATTTCATTTCAGTGCTGAGACAAACTGAAGATGCTCCCTTCCTGTCTGTTCTCTTACTGTGCCTGTTTTCATCTCTCAAGGGCTGTTGTCTTCAATTCCAGCTTTAATTTTTCTGAGCTTTTTCCTTCCAGTAAGGTCAGTCGGACTTTTCCTAACTGCTTTCATGAGTTACTTTTTTCCACTATTAACTTTTTTTAATTTTTTTTTTATAAATGGTGCCAGGTAACAGAGCTGGTGCTTGGCCGAACCCATCTCAGAATTAGCCTGAACATTAACATACTACTGTACACAACCTGCCTCCAAAAAACAAACAAACAAAAAAACAAGGTGCATCACATTCTTTGTTTACAAGTCTCACGAGTCCTTGTTCTGAAAACTTGAGTAACGTAGTTGAGCAACTTTATGACATTACAAACTAGCTTTGGCATAATGGTCTGAAGTTATTTAAATTTATATTAATCAGCTCACACATGATAATTTAATTTCTGACAAGACGTGGCTGCAGCACAACAAATAGGAATGTCTGTCAACTGAATGCACATTGCAGACCGCAGCTTCAGGTATTTTAACACAGATAAAAAGACATGCTTCACCTTTAAGCATATTTTTCCAGACCAGAACGACTGTCTTTTTGGTACAAGATTTGCATAATATGGCCAGATTGGATACCACAGCTCTGTCAGTGGATATGGGGTAAAGTTTTAATATTTACAAGCCATTTAAGCTCATCTCCCAGTTTACCTTCATCTCCTAACTTCATAAAGTACAAGACTGGCAAATATATTAGCTGGCTTAAACTCTGAGCTGGTTTGCAGTGCTGATTTGAGACATGTGTGTGGATGGAATGCAGCAGAATGTTGTGTACTTTCCTCTCTAAGCACAGCAGGTCCAGAAAACCTCGAGCCATATGACCGGGCCTGGCCTCTGCTGCCATCTGATTTGAGTCAACCGTCTCCTTTTTACCTCGCGCACCCTTGCTTTTTTCTTTCTCTGCCCCCTTCACACTGTAACTTCTAAATCGAGCTGCTCTCTTGACACTTTTCGACTGGACTGATGTCTCAGCATGTCATTTCTTCCTCTTTCCTTGTAACACAGGGAAAGGGATAGTTGTTTGATCTTCAGAGGCCATTTCCACATCTTACAGCTCTTTCTCAACTTCAAATGACAGTGCCTCGGGGCAAGCAACTGCAACTGCAGTTAAGACAAAGCCGCATGGCAGATTGAAGTCATAGACGTGCCAACAAGGACACATTTCTGTTGCATCTCTTCTTCAGGAAGCTCTTGGAAATAATTCAAGATGTTCTTCCAAGACTGAAAAAAACCTCTAAGAATTCCAGATTCAAAGTTCAAAAACCCACCAGTTACCTGTAAAACAGAATACACTAATTTCAGATGGAATACGTAGACTTGCCTGATTATTAAAGGAGTATTTCCAAATTTCCAAATTGAAAATTTTGTAGTTATTTACTCGCTCTCATTTCATTCCAAGTTCTGTATGACTTACCATGATTTCCATGGAACACAAAAAGAAGAATGCAGTGAATAAATAGTGAGCACAAGCTGTAAATCTCCAAAAAAAAGGATGAAAAGGCACCATAAAATATTGTAAAAATAGTCTTTTGAAGCCATACATTAGGATTGTTTGATGAACATAGCAAGTGTGTCAACTTTTACTTTCATTGTACAGAAAACAGCAGTGCAAACATTCTAACCTCTCTTTTAATTTTGTTAATACATTAAGTCATATAGATTGGAGCAACATGTGCATGAGTGATTTAGAATTTATGGATTAACTATACATTAACTGATTGGGGATTCTTCTTTCTCTTTGTCAAGTTAAGATACCATACGGTATTTCAGCCTACACAATGGTAAAGCTGACATGTCTTGACATGTCGCACCCTCAGTGTGAGATAGTATGTGTGTGTGAGTGTTTTTATTGTTCCTTCAACACAAGGGGAGTTAACCAGTTGAAAACTAAATTGTCAGTCAGCTAATAGAGGTCTGATTAAACTGTAACCAAGATTCATTTTGTATCGTTGAAACATCCTTTAGTATTAGAAACTACAGATATTACACACAGCATGTATCTTTTATCCAAACAAATTGATACCTTTATGATTTTAGACTAAATGAGAGGCATGATAACACATTTTCATACTATGTATGTATAGACATTATATAGACAAATATTAAATATATTTATAGATATAGAAGGATATTTGTTGTAATACGATAGCAGTTTTCTTTTACAACATGAATACTATATCTACTAGGCTGACTGCAGTGGAAATAAATTGTGGCATGTTGTGTAAACGCTGTTGTTTTGGAAAATACTACTGGTTTTGTAGGCGTGTGGGTCTATAACTTATTCACTGTGCTGACACATACTAACCTAAATGAGATGTTCATGGAGTACATATCCTGAGCTGTATTTTGCACTTGTGATGTGGGTGGTTTAATGAATAACTAAATCACATAGCTGAAGTGGAGAAACTGGGGAAACTATTATTTAGTTTATGCAATAGATCTATTCAGGGTAATTGGCCAAGCATTCGTGAAATGTCATAATACAAATCGTCTGAAGTGACAGCAAATGGCACGGCCATTTTCTTGCTGTTAGGCTCTTTTACATAATTTATTATGCACCCGAATGGAGTTGTACATTGGTTTAGTTGACAGCCTGTGTAATTTAGCTTCCATCCAACATCTCTGGATCAGCGAGCCGGCGTTGTAACTGTGACTCAAAGCCTATTTAAAGAGAAGATAAGGTCAGTGTAACAGGTCACTGTCAGCTTTGTAATCCTAATGCCAAGGCAATACACAGTTCAAAACAATTCAGATGAATTCTTAATGATATACCTATTATACCGATTATACCTTTTATGTTGTATAATGTGCAAGGTTATGGTGAATACAAACCTGTGTTTGTGCTAAGAAATACAATAGATTTCTTTCTAAAAGCTGCATGGTGATTAGAGTTCTGACACCTTCCTCCTACTTCTTTTTAGCGTTCCCATTTTTTGCCACCCCCTCACTGCAGCTGACATCAAAGAACATCTGTTTGTTGTGCAAACCCGCCTCTGAACTCCATATTAAGTCGTAGCACTCGGCAATGTCAAAAGTTCTTCATTTGAGACCGGTAGCTAAGAGAGGGAGAGAGTTGAGGTCGGACGGGCATACTCTAGACTTTCTGTATGTCTGTGAGTGTATGTTTACGTGTGACTTTCATATGAAAAACCAGCAGTGCATCCAATCAGGGAACAGAATTCTGCTTTTCCCAGGAAATTAGGCTGCTTTTCTCCTAGCTGCAGTGGGGCAGAAAAATCACAGGCCATTAGGCACAGAAACACATGAGCCCTGTTCTTATTATGCTACAGTGTACAGTTCCACGTCAGAGAAATGCCCTCTCATAATAATAAAACTGGATTTATTGCGTATAAAAGGGCAGGTGGAAGATTAAAAGCGTAACATTCCCTGATCTAGAAGAAGACCTAGAACAGGTATAACAGCCTGGTGTTTTGATAGGATATGCTGGTGTAAACAGGAATATAGATAGATAGATAGATAGATAGATAGATAGATAGATAGTAGGGATGCACGATATATTAGCCACCATATCAGTATCGGTCGATATATGTTAATTTTTAATGTTATCGGCCCAATAAGAAAATTTGGCACGTATATTAAAGCCGATAAATTATGGATTATTTCCTTCAGCTGAGACACTTCAGATGCGCACTGTTCACCATGATGGTTTTGAATTGCTTGAAATATGATTGGAGTCAATTCAAAAAGGAAAATACAGTCAAGTGCAACATTCAGCGCAAGTCTGTCATATAGGCTACATAAAATATAATGAAAACATTATAATTGTGTTCTTGGGACATGGCTTTTAATGGTGAGACTTAAAATTATATAATAAAATTATATAAATATTTGGATTTAGATTTATCGGGAATATATCGGCTTTCAGGAGAAAATAAAAAATAAAAGTGGTTACTTTTTTATATGGAACAGATAATTAGTTATTTGCTGTATAGCAGAACGTCCAAGTTGCTCTTTTACAGCATTCAAAAGTTTGTTTATAAATCTATAAATCTCTTATGCTCATCAAGGCTGCTTTTATTCGATTAATAAAAAGCAATATTTAAGATAGATTACAGAAAAAGTCATATACATGCAATTTCTTTAATAAATATAAATCACTCTTTGCACCGGCAGAAACTGTATCTTCAAAGTTAATCTCATTAATATATACAGAAAGGTAGTAGAATATAACTGTATGAACAGGAGCTCTATAACTAACATTACAAAGAGTGAAGACAAAGGTTTTTTCACTGAGGCACTTGTGAACTAATTTACGTATCATTTGAAGTCTGAAGCCATTTGCTGTGGAAGGTAATTCTAACGCCAAAGTACAATAAAACAGCGACGGGCACATGTGAAGCTTTATCTCCATGGCCTTTCATACTACAATCCTCTGGCCAGACAAACACATGACTGGCTTTTGGTAGGTTGTTTGCTGTATAAATAACAGGGAGTGCACTGTCAGAGGGATGTCTAACTGAGTCATACCCCAGGTCCATTCTTGTCCCATCATATCCCCATCATTAAGGCTGGTTGCCCGGGCAGATAATAATGTGATGTGTGATCCTTATTTGAGGTAACGGTGATGTCAACAAAATTAGTTACACTGCATTAAAAAGTCCACAATATCGTTAAAATGAAAGAAAATGATCAGAACTAATTGATAATAATAGGAACTACTGGTTCTCAACCAGAGATGCATCAATTTATTTATTATATTAAAATAATTTAACGTAATAAAATGTTGCCTGATTCTGCTTATTTTAGATCTTGTTACTGCAATCCTATATGTGACCCTGGACCACAAAACCAGTCATAAGTCGCACAGGTAAATTTGTAGCAATAGTCAACAATACATTGTATGGGTCAAAATTATCGATTTTTCTTTTATGCCAAAAATCATTAGGATATTTAGTAAAGATCATGTTCCATGAAGATATTTTGTAAATTTCCTTCCATAAATATATCAAAAATGGATTTTTGTGAGTGGATATACATTGCTAAGGACTTGGACAACTTTAAAGGTGATTTTCTTAATATTTGGATCTTTTTGCACCCTCAGATTTCAGATTTTCAAATGGAAAGCTTATTTATTTACAGCTTTGATGTATAAATCTTAATTTCAAAAGATTGACCCTTATGACTGGTTTTGTGGTCCAGGGTCACATATTTATTTCCCCTGCAATTTAACATAATACTTTTTTTTTTTTTTCAGACATTGCTATACTTTTGAATGTAAAGTTAAAAATGACCAGTGGCGGCTGTCTACATGTTATGCTCAAATTATTGAAGTCATCATTTTAATTTTAATATAATATATCCATATAACAGTTGTCACTTTAAATCCACTGACGTAAATGACGAAATCAGCACCATACGCCATTCACGCGGAGCCAGTCAAAAACAAGAGATTTTATTCTCCTGCTACCACTGGCAAAATTATTACCACGTTGGTTGTGTATATTATTTTATTAACCAATTTCTTTTTGGACATTATATCCGTGTACGCTTTAGTCTGAACAAAACATTGTTAACGAGGAAATGTAGGTCTGTAGTGAATAAAAGGAAACCTAACCCCGATTGTGCTTCAAAACACATAACGTTACGTTTTCTGTAGTCACATTTCCCGAAATTGAATTTAGAATAGAAATTTCCCCCTCGACAACAATAGCAGCCTTTCCCTGTTTATTCATATACGTTAGTGCTAAACAGATTAGCTAAGGTAGTATCAAAGCTTTGCTCTACTGCCATGTCAGCACACTACTCTGAATTTATATTTATTCAGTCATTTGATCTACTTAGGGGCATAAATGTCGCTTTAACAGTCATGTTTGCGAAATATGAACATGGAAATGAAATACGATACCTCCATGAATAGCCTGTCTTTTTTGTGGTACTAGGTAACGCGTGACGTCAAAGAGCCTTTATGACGGGCTCAACGTAAGTGTATTAAATCTACCCCTTTTTTGCGTGATGGTAAAATGAGCCAATGGGCTTGAGGGGTGTCAGGAGTAGGGCCCGCCTCCCGCTCAAGCCTGACCAATCATATACGTGGATTCGATGTTCGTATTGTTGTGACCTTTGGAACCGCATCACCGCCCACCGCGTGCCCGTGGCGGAGGAAAACTATATATAGAGGCGGATGACAGCAGTAGGGGACGAAATTGTAAAACACCCAGATAGAGGGGGTGGAGAGGAGCTTATTGGGAAGGTGAAACTGCAAATACCTTACAGAAAATTGGGAGCAAGATAAGAAGAGAAACTAAATAAATAAACATTTCAGAAGTCTACCAACTGGAATACCTTTATGTTAACTTAATGTGAAGAAAGTATTTATATCTGAATTTTTCTATGTGCACTAGTTAAAGCTACTGCAACTACTGAAAACCTTCGTTTTGTAAACTCAAGTAAGTGCTTCATTTATTGCATTTCTATGTTTGTGATTTGTCTTAAGTGACAACTAATAGTATTGCTCATTGTAAAAGCGTTGTCTGTAATATAGTTTAGTGAAACCTTAAGAGAATTTAAATGAAGGCAGCTTGCTGCGTCAGTCGTGGGCTGTTAGCTGGGAGGGATTGCCAACTATGGCAAAACACCGTCTTACACCAGAATATAAACGATATTTACATAGAAATGCAAATGAACAAACGCCATAGAATATGATATAGGCTACATTTAATTTGTCAGCATATCTAGTTCGAATTTAACAGAATATAGCATATACTGCTGTCTTGTATTGTCTTCGATGTATACCTTGTATGATGCATTTCATACATTAATGATATCTGTTTTCAAACTGTACATTATGTCCTCGCTATCGCTTTACTCTCCCCTGTAAACTGGGTGGGAGCGAAGATACGATCTCTGACGTCTTATACTCGCTTTAAATGTACAAGCGAAACACAGTTTGATTTTATATTTGTTAACCAACGCTTAATATTTACATTTTATCCCTTTAATTTAAGATTCAAGCGCATTTCCCCTCCTTATTTTCTTCATCGACGATCGTACGCTTGTATGTGCGCGTGCTGACTGGTTTATATGTCGCCTCGTGACACGTTCGGGTTTAATTATTAAAGTCTCGCATTCTTGTGTCTGATTTCCTCACGACACCGTCAATTTTACAAACATGGATGACATGCTAAGGATAAAGTTCGATTATGACGACAGCAGTGGATTGGTTACAGTTGTGCAGGGTCTAGTCAGGGCAAGTTAGTTATTACATAACACTATCAGCTCCGCGAGTCCCAGTGCATCCTTCCTATAATGGTAAACTGCATTTATAGGACTGCCTTAGTGTTAATAAATGCCCAACAGGATTTAACTTGTGTGGAAAATTCAACCAGTGCAATGAAGCATGGTGTTAGGGATTGTTTGTGTATGCATATGTAAAATCTAATCTGCTTGTGAGCCCATGAATGCGCAAGCTGTTTGTTCAAAACATTCAAGCTATTTTAATGAACTCTTTCTTAAGAAAACTGACAGATGGAACCATGTGCCAGTTTATTATTTCCAGCTGAGAATAACGACCCAGGGTTATTCATGCTATTTGTTTTTTTTTTTTTTGCTTCTCTCTAGGAACTGGATCAGCCGTTTGTAGACTGAGACGTTCCCTCTGCAACCAGCACTTTGTTTTGAACTGTTTTCCCCCAAGTTTCTGTTTATTTGCCTGGCTCCAGCTGAGCCTTGCCCTCTGGTGGCTTACAACACAATACGAGAATTCAAACAGCCAACGGTGATACTCCAGGGCAGTGCAGCAGCTATGCAGCTTGAAATCCAAGTAGCACTCAACTTCATCATTTCTTACTTGTACAATAAGCTGCCCAGGCGACGTGTCAACATCTTCGGCGAGGAGTTGGAGCGACAGCTGAAACAGAAATATGAGGGACATTGGTACCCAGACAAGCCATACAAAGGGTCTGGATTCAGGTGTATACATGTCGGGGAGAAAGTGGACCCAGTTGTAGAGCAAGCAGCCAAAGAAAGTGGGTTGGACATTGAGGATGTCCGCAACAACCTGCCTCAGGACCTCAGTGTCTGGATCGATCCTTTCGAGGTGTCTTATCAGATTGGGGAGAAGGGACCTGTCAAGGTGCTCTATGTGGATGACAGTAATGAGAATGGACTGGAGTTGGACAAGGAGATCAAGAACAGCTTTAACCCAGAGGCCCAGGTCTTCATGCCCATTAGTGAGCCTGTAGGCATGTCCCCCACCTCCAGTTCCCCGTCCCCGCCGTTCGGCCAGTCGGCGGCGGTCAGCCCCACCTTCATGCGCCGTTCCACGCAACCGTTAACCTTTACCACTGCCACCTTCGCCGCCACCAAGTTCGGCTCCACGAAAATGAAAAGCAATGGGCGCAATGCTAACAAGGTGGCCCGAAACTCCCCCACCAACCTGGGCCTGAATGTAAACAACCTCCTGAAGCAGAAAGTCATGTCCACATCGATGCATTCTCTCTACGGCGTCGGCTTGGGCGGTCAAGCGCAGAAGCCCTCTGCCCTGTCTCCGAACGCCAAGGAGTTTGTGTTCCCCAATCTCCAGGGGCAGGGCAGCCCAAGTGCAATGTTCCCCGGGGAAACGTCCCTCAATCTCAGCCCTCTCCCGTACAACAATGCCTTCGATGTGTTTGCAGCCTATGGGGGCCTTAATGAGAAGTCCCTCATGGACAGTCTGAATTTCAGCTTGAGCAACATGCAGTATTCTAACCAGCAATTCCAGCCAGTGATGGCCAACTAGAAAACGAGAATACTTCTAACGACCAGAGATATGTGATGGGCCGGCGGGAAGCATTTGGAAAATAAAAAAAAAATCGAAAAAAGAAAATCGAAAAGCAACACTTCAACTGTAAAGTCCTGGTGAATAAGTCAAACGATGAGCCCAAGGGTGAACAATGTTGTTCCCTTGAGTATTTTTGTCATCCTTTTTACGATTAAGCTTGTTGTACAATCAAGCTTAGTTATCTAAACTCATATTTGTTTTTTTTTTAAGTTGTTTTCTTTTGCCAAGCAAGCACAAAATTATTTTTACTGACTGTTTTAAGATATCTTTATGAAGAAGAAAACTACAAATCAAGGCCTCTAATAGTATTCAAGGTAGAGCTACACAGCCAATTTTCCAAGGATTGGCCTGAATGCTGAATGAGGGATTTCTTGGTCTTTTTTCTAACTGTATAATTAATTTAGTAGAAAGTTTGTAAAATATCAGAGTATATATATTGTTTCTACGACATATTGCATTTATATCTTTTTACTACTCCAGTGATCTGTGATGGCTGCAGCAGCTTTTGTTATATTTTTTTTTATTGAAATTGTAAAATGAAATCCATCTTTAAAAAACATCAACTATTCTAAAGATTGTGTACAGAATATTCCATTGTGTTGGGATTTAAAAATATTTGCTTTTTTTGGGGGGGGAGGGGGAAGTAAAAACAAGAGTTGTATTTTCTGTTAAGAGTTCAAAGATTTTTGCTATACTATGGACAAAATGTAATCGTATATTAATTTTGTACCAACATTGTGCAATACTTGACAAAAACAAATAGTATAACAAAGTATTTGGAGTCAGTGTCTTACATGTAAAGAGGGACTGATAGTTTATTAAGTTTGTATTAAAATGCTTGAAATGATACTCTTGGTCTTAAGCTTTTTATTCAAATCTTTACCTATTTTCTACTCCCATTATACCAATCGAACATGAGGCTCTAAACTAGTCTACATTTATTTTCTCCCCTAAAAATCTTTTCATTTTCAGTCTGCTCAAGAAAACGAGAAATTCCATAAATGAGCTTCCATAATCTAAATAGCCATAACTCATAGTGTAGCAGTCAGGTCGGCACTTATTCTTTTCTAGCAGTTCTAGATTGTTAGCCCTTAAACCACAAGCATTCACTAAACCTCCATAAAGAGAATGCCTAATCTTGACCAGGCTTGTTATGCAAAAACCATCTGATCTGTTTTGGATTCTCCCATAATGCTTTAGCAGAAATATGAAGGTTGAGATAAGTTTTGCAGTATCATTGTTGCTGATCCCTCCCGTGATTTTCGTAGCCGTAAAAACAGGTGCTGCTGGATTCAGAACGAACGGCTGTTAGATTAATGTCAGCTAGCTGGTGTAAGCACATAACAGCTCCTCTCATTCCAGTAAGCAACATGGATCTATATTTAGTGCTCTAATTAAGTTAGTTGATTGAGCAAAGTGAATTGAGGAGGGAATTTGCAGATGAGTTAACCCACAACCTCTTTCGGCAGTATATTTTGTCACCCTCCTTTTCCCTGCATAATGTTGGTGTCTAATAGAGCGAGCTTCTGCGTATTACAGCTAAATTAACTAAAAACACAGTGAGGCCCCTATGGAAATCAGGACAAAACACAGTAGCACTTTTATTCATTTATGTGTATTGCTTTCGCAGGGTAAGATGCATAACAAATACTTCCTAAAAATATGATTCAAGCGATTGGTTTACAATACATTTTAGAACCTCATGTGATCGGATTGCTTGCAAGATGCTAATACCAAGTGTAAATGGGGCCTCTCATAGCTATCACCTTATAGCCTCAAAATGCAGAATAAACAAGGCTGGTTCCCAGGTGTAATTGTCTAAGGGGAGGTCAGGAAAATAAAGGCCTCGCAGGGCATCTTCATCTGCCGCTGTGGCTTCACAGTTGTGTGTAGGTGTCAAGCTTGGCAGCTCCATTTTAGTGCAGCTCTGAACTTTGCCAACTCAGTGAGTCAGAAATGAGTTGCAGCACATTGAGACAGGTGCAGGCTGCAGGGTGGCAGCAGAAGATACCATTACGCTTGCTGTTTATCACCGAATGCTGGGGGAAGAGGATAGCAACAGACTGGGAATACCTCAGCCTCTGTCCTTGAAGGAGGCGGAGGGCTGACAGGTTGTGGGATATGAAAAAATGCAATGGGGATGATGCGAAATGCGAGTGCTTAGTCACTGAAGGGGATCACGTAGATATATATATATAAAAATAGAAAAAGTTTAAAACAAAAATTTAAGAGGAGCATTTATTATCTATCTATCTATCTACAGAAGTGGCAAGAAACATTGAATTAAATGTCAAATTTTGAAGCAGAAAGACTGAAATAGTATTTATTGTAAAACATACTCTGTACGTAACAAATGTAATCTGTTTTAACTTTGTTTTTTTATTGTTTATGAAACAAGTCTCTTATTATGGTCACCATGCCAGAAAGAATTTGCTGAAAAACACAGTAAAAAACAGTACTATTGTGAAATATTACAATTTAATAAAACTGTTTTCTATTTTAATATATTATAAATGTAAATTAATTCATGTGATCAAAGCTTAATTTTTTAGCATCATTACTCCAGTCTTCAGTGTCACATGATCCTTCAGATGCTCAAGAAACACTTCCTAATATTATCACTGTTGAAAACAGTTGTGCTGCTTCATATTTTTGCGGAAACCATTGTTGAAGTTCAAAAGAACAGTATTTATTTGAAATGTTTTGTAACATATTCATGTTTTTACTGTCACTTTAATGCATCCTTGCTAAAAAAAAGTATGAATTTCTTTAAAACAAACTCTTACTGACCACAAATACGAATGGTATAGTGTATATATTACTGTAGATTCTCAAATTATGAATAAAACTATTCTATTTGCTATTTAAACTAATTCTATTATCTGACATAGCTAGACTAGCAGCACATAAATTCTACATGTTCTGCTTTTTCTAGCCAAGAAGCCCCCACATAGACAGGAAGAAACTTTCTGACCAACATGTAAAGCGACCAACCACAGTTTGTTTCATTTTTACATGGCGTAGCTATTTCTATAACAATTTGAATCCAAAACAGTTTTCAGATGTGCAATAGAGAGTGAATTCTTCCACAAGCTTTCTCTTTTAATAATTTACTTTGAAATACCTTCGCGACATCAAACTGGCCTGGTTTCAGTAATGCAGAGGCTCAGATAGCAGTAGTGTTCCTTCCTTTTTGTGACAGTGATACTGTGGCAGCGGCTGGTGTTGTGTGAAGACTTCCACTTATGTGGTGCAGATGGGAGACGTTCCCAATCCCACAGGAATGAAACACAGCACTGCTGCAACTTGCTTGCTGACACACTGTTTTAATTTTTTCAAAGAAGGGCTTTGACTTTAGGCCTCTCAATGGTTTACTTGCAAAGATCAGATTCACCACTGTATTTAATTAATGAACCTCATTAGACTAACCAGATGTCCATTTCATGTTCAGATATATACAAAGTTCTGTCTTGAAACTCTAGATGCAGCAATAACAGCAGCAGCAGCAGCAGCAGATCTATCTATCTATCTATCTATCTAATCATTACCACATGAGCTGATTGGCTTCTGCTGATTCAGCAGTAAATGAGATTGCTTGCTCAACATTTAAATAGTCTGTTTTTTTGTTTGCTCCCTCACCTCCCCCAGCACCACCTGCCTAGATCCGCTATGGGATTTATGTATGTCTCTATTAGCAGTAGCAAGTCCAGCAGCAGCAATAATCAACAGCAGCAGCAGCGTAGCAGGTCTAGGGCCAGATTTACTAAACAGGGCAAATTAGAGCGCAATTCCACAAATGCGCGTGATCTACTGCTGACGCGCAAATTAAAAAACACAGACACAGTCAAATCATTTACATAATGACCAACGCAATCTACCAAGAGTGCTGTTCTGTTCTACTCTGTTCTCTGCGGTGTCTCCTCCTCGCAGCAACAATTGCAGCCATGTCGCAAAATGGGTTAAGACATGTTTTTTTGGGGCGATAAATAATGGTGCAAATACCAGTAAATTGACTAGCGCAAACATTAGTAAATCGCGTTGCGTGATTCATTTAAATATTCTCCTCCCATAAATTTTGCGTTTGAAAGGGATACTCCTAAAAAAACTTATGCAATAAGGTCAGCCACAAAAACAACTCAGTCCACGCCTTTTCAGTGTTAATTTTGCACTGTGCGTCTTTAGCAAATCCCGACAGTAGATTTTTAATGCCAAAAGAGGGTTTGCGCTGGTGCAAGCTGTTAGTTAATCTGGCCCCTAGCCTGCCAGGACCAAATACATTAACATTGCCATTTTTAATAGAATATGTAGAATATATATATAAATATATAATAATAAAAATGATTTTCCCAATCAATCTAATGTGTGACAGTTTGGTAATGCTTTAAAATTTCTGATAAACATAACAATGAATATATTTGTGTGTGTATATACATTATATATACACATTGTATGTGTGTGTGTGTGTATACATACAGTTTATACAGTATATATCCCATTCATGAGTTTTACTCATCTATTCTGCAAAATAAGATAATAGTAGTTGTCAGTTGAATTTATGTTGTCATAAAAAATACCAGTGACATATAAAGAGGACAGTCAATTAGAAATATAGAAATATGATTAAGAATCAAAGGTCAACCATCTTTGGATGTAACATCAAACCCTAAATGGTTAAAAACAACGTTTAAATATCTTTCCACGTTATTGGGTGCATTAAATGGCTATTATATAAGTCAATATATTATTATACAGTTCTATTTTTATCTATAATACAAAACAATTTTATTTATGCACAATTGACAAGTGATCTTGATAATTTTGTTTTTGACTAGTAACTACATCACATTATCTAGCAGAATGTAAACTCATGTTAACCCAGGTGACTTGTCCTTTGAGGCCCTGCTTCAACTCGTGACATCTTATACCAGCTTAAACATTAAACTAGAAGATAAAACTCTACAACAACTATATAATCAATAATTATATCTAGCCCTCTACAGCACAGCGTTGCCCTCAGGCAACGGAAAGTTTTCTTTAGCCCTATGTTTAGTAAATTTTTCTTTAAATGATTACAACCAATTAGAAAGGTCGAGAAAGTACCAAAGAACAGTTCAGTAAGGTGCTGGAGTCAATATCAAGCACCATTAAGAGGCGGGACGTCCTGTTCTGACACATGGTCACAGGAGCACATGGTGTGAGAAGAAGGCAATATTATTTGCTTTAGTAATCTTATTTAAAACGACATGAACTGTACATAAAAAATATGTGTGTGTGTATGAAGGTGTAGAGAAGCCTTTTGTCAGGTTTTATGAAGTTTTTTTTATTTTGCATGTTCAGAAATTCAGTTTTTCTTTTCGTTGCCTCAGGGCAACGTTGTGCGATAAGGGGTACTTTTCGAGGAGGTTTTGGGCAATACCTTACATTGGCAATAATGTGTTACAAGAAGGGAAGATGCAGGGTTCCTGGGTGTGCAGGAACACCCAAAGTGATGTGCAAAAATTGTAACCACTATGTCACAGCAGAGAAGAACTGCTTTTTGAAGTTTCGTACGGAGTGAAATCTTATTACATGAAGTACATTATATTGCATAGCACACTACATGATACAAACATATACATGTATCAAATTCAATATATCAATGTCTTTCAAGTGTTTTTCCCTTTTTACTTAATGATTTCTTGAATTTTTTTAAAACATTTTTTGATTTTGATTTTTTTTTTTTATCAATAAAATGTTCCCAAATGAACCAAAAAAATTTTTTATGTGCCATCAACATGTGTGCAGTAGAGGGTTCAAATGAATTGTTGTTTGTTTAAGCTTTAACCAGTGTTTGAATGGCATGGATATTTTCTTTCATTTTGGTAATGTGTAACCTGCTTTTACAAGCATTGTTTTACAATGTATGAGATAATATGTTAAACAAATGTTAAACCAACAAAACACGTCATAACGCTTGTAATATTTTCTTTAGCTGGAAGCCCGTGGCCGTGTTGGAGCTGGCTGAATGAACGTAGGAGGTTCTGAGCTGCTCGGCCTGTCGTGGGAGGTGTTGCATAACTGCGTGGATGCCGCTGTCTTCAACAACACGTTAGTGGGAAAGGGATGGCACGCTTCCCAAATGCCGTGACAGGCGACGTGCAGGTTCCCCTGAACTAGCTGTGTGCTTGTTTGTTCTTCAGAAATATCTGTTTTTGTAATTATGCCAATTCCCGTAGGTGTCGATAGAGTTGAGCTGTTGAAACAGACTTTATGTTGTTTTTCTCTGCTCAAGGACTCAGTATGATTCTATTACACATACGAGGCCATGAATACAAACAGAAAGTCTGAGTTTGTCTTTCAAAGAAACTCAGAGCCTTGAAGAATCAGAAGTGGGTGGATGAGATGACCCATGCTCAGCTGCAATCTGCTGCTCGAAGAGCTTCATCTCAGCGAGTCTTGTTTGGACTGATCTACACTCTTAAAAATAAAGTTTTCAAAAGGGGGTTTTCGCAGCGATGCCATAGAAGAACTATTTTTGGTTCCCTAAGGAACCAAGAACCATTTTGTTCTTATATCTAGGCTGAAATTCAGTTAAAGTCAATGACTGTGCTTATCTGACAGTCATGAGCTGATCTGGGGTCAGTTATAGTCTTTATTTAGCCTGATTTGGCATTAGTCATGATCATGGTTTAAGGTGCAGTCACATTAGCGAAGTTTAAGAAAAATTTTGCATGCAAAAACAGGTCCATTGTCTACAGAGCCCCACACATGACATGCAGGAAAAATAGTAGGCGTTCCCTCGATTTATAAATCGTGCGCACGATTTACTTATTCGTTTACTAAATCTAGTAAATCGAGTGAACGACTTAGTAAAGCATGCACACGATTTACTTTTTTTCCCTGCATGTCATGTGCAGGGCTCCTTAATAGTCAATACAGTCTTAAAATAAAGGTTCCAAAAGGGTGTTTTCGCAGTGATGCCATATAAAGAACCATTTTTGATTCCCTAAAGAACATTTCAGTGAACAGTTCTGAAAAGAACCATTTTGTTCTTAGTGTGAAGAACATTTGAATAATCTAAAGAACATTTTTCTATTTTAAAGAACCTTTTTTTTGCAATTGAAAGATTCCATGGATGTTAAATGGAGCTATCAATGCCATAAATAACCTAAGAGTATAGGGTCAGTTATTCATCATTATTTAGGCTAATCTGAGGTCGTGATCTGATGTTGGGTTAGTTCTAATCAACATATGGGCTTATTTGAGGTCACTTTTAAGTTATTTTAGGGTTATATGCATCATTTTTCATCAAAAACTCATGATTGCATGGATTCTTAGTAGAATGACTAGATTTCATGCATGAAATTTTGCCAAGCAACAGTAAATGTGACTGCATCAGCTGATATGGTATCAGTTAATTATGATGGTTTTGGCTGCTCTCGGGACAATTGGTATCTAATGATGATGGCATATTTCAGGGACTGGCCACTTTGGTTCTGGAAGGCAACAGTCCTGCAGAGTTTAGCTCAAACCCTAATCAAACACACTTGAATCAAAAAGAACTTTCCTGCTTTGGTCTTTGAGCGAAAGTTTATTCTTTTCACAAATTCTAATTTGAAAACTAAAAAGCCAATTGGAGTCAGGTCATTAGAGTTTGTAAGTTCACAAACCCCAAATCATGTGGTTTTCCTTACTCAAATTCTGTTAATGATGGCCTAGTGAGAAAATGAGTGAAAGAAAGTGAGAAGAGAGAGAGGATGTGAGGTTGGGTGTAACTTTGCCTCATTACCATGTGTGGCAGAATGTGTATGACAGGATGTGTGTCAATGTATGGTCTGTGTTTCAACGTCTGTGGCCATATAGTTGTGAAATATGTGTACGCTTTTCTAGTTGAAAAGTGTCTCTGAATTAAACTGCTTATGCATGCAACTTACTAAGTCTAATTGTGCAATATACGCAGCCCATCTTCAAATGCATATATGTCATCTTTGTTTGACTGCATTTAGATACAGCTAAATTTGAAGTAGTGAGGTTTTGGTGCCGATACCGTTAGATTCTCTGGTTGGAGGCATTTTTAATAGGATTTTTATTAGTAGCTGGTGTGATTTACTGGCTGCTGTCCATAGCTTGGCTTCTGTCGACGTCAGCACTCAGGACTGCCAGTTTTAGCAGGGGAGGGTGTAAACACAGACTGCTCTCAGTGAGATGAACAGAGGAACGGCCAAACCACAACACCGAACCTACATTCACATCTAGAGCACTCTTTAGCCCTCCAGGGAGCTGCTGTAGGTTTAATTATGCGGGCTGGTAGAACCTGTACTGCACAGGTGGGAGAAACATTATTTTGAGCCGTTAGGTTATGCAATGTAAAATTCAAGAATAATTAGTGAGAAAAGCTCTGGCTCATGCTGAAGCAGGGGTTTCTGTGTCAAAGATGATAATAAACCAAGATAAAAATGCCTTTTTTCCAAGGTACTTTTTTTTTATGTAAAAAAACTGTGCTCCACAAACAGCTAAAACCACATTATGATGATAGATAGTTTTTTTGTGGTTTCTAGCTGGTCCAAAATTGCCATTTATCTTGTTATATAGGACAAACAGTTAAGATATTAATCGTTTTTTTCCTTTCTTATGCCAGCTGATGCTCCAAGTATAATTCATTCAGAAAGCAAAGCTTCAGGGAGTGTTCAAACAATGATTCACATGCTCATGTGATTCATGAGTTTACATGATTTATATGAGCCATGTGGAAAAGAGACTCCAGTTAAGCACTGAGAGGAAAGAGGAAGTTTATACCCCTCTTGGATTAAATGAACATGCTCCTCTTGAATATGTGTTGGGAACTCCATTATGGAAGGGTACAGTTGATTCATTCCCGGCACTCGATACTCTACCATTGAGTGCTATTTTGCCCAGAGCCAGAAACGATCCTTTTCTTAATAAGGTCACATATAACCTCTATTGCCCACATCCAACTCAGGCCTTGACCCAACCAGACAGGCCATTCCCTAAGATAGAAACACACAAATCATACCTCTGTCAGCCGTCAAATACAGCCTGTGAGTATAAATAGCTATGGATTGGACTCTCATCTCTTATCTCTGCTATAGCCAAAGACACGTCAGTGAACCGCAAATCACAGCCATGTCCTCCTACAAACCCAGCTCTCTTGGCCACTGTATCCATCTCTGTGTGGTGTGTATACAGCCTCATATTTTCTGACAATCTATTCCTGTGTTGCTCATTGGCTTTATTCAGTGGCTTTGAGAGATTTGAAGGGAAGTATAGCATTTGTTTGATGCATGTATTTGTTTGATTGATGCAAGGGGCGGATGTGTAACTCCTCCGGTTCTATTTGCCCCGCTCTGAGTGGGATTTGAACCAGTGTTTCCAGCATGGAAGACGGGTATGCTAACAAGGACACTAAAGAACACAGCCTCTAGTGCATCTCTTGACACCAGGGAAATGAGGTTTACTCGCACAGCTCTTACTAGCTGTCCTCTGTTACACTTACCCCCCTAAAGCTCACTCCCATCCGGGTCACGGTACCAATGTAACCCCTCTTGGTTCTACTCACTCTGCTCTGAGTGGGATTTGAACCAGCGTTTCCAGCATGGGAGACAGGTGCGCTAACAAGGACACTAAAGAACACAGCCTCTAGTGCATCTCTTGACACCAGGGAAATGAGGTTTCCTTGCACAGCTCTTACTAGCTGTCCTCCGTTACACTTACCCCCCTAAAGCTCACTCCCATCTGGGTCATGGCACCAGCGCAACCCCTCCGGTTCTACTCTCCCCTTTCTGAGTAGGATTTGAACTGGCATTTCCAGCATGGGAGACAGGTGCGCTAACAAGGACACTAAAGACCACAGCCTCTAGTGCATCTCTTGACACCAGGGAAATGAGGTTTACTTGCACAGCTCTTACTAGCTGTCTTCTGTTACACTTACCCCCCTAAACATTACTCCCATCCGGGTCATGGCACCAATGTAACCCCTCTTGGTTCTACTCACCCTGCTCTGAGTGGGATTTGAACCAGCGTTTCCAGCATGGGAGACAGGTGCGCTAACAAGGACACTAAAGAACACAGGCTCTACATGTCTCTTGACTCCAGGGAAATGAGGTTTCCTCGCACAGCTCTTAGTAGCTGTCCTCTGTCACACTTAAGGCCTTTGTACACTGAGTCTGAAATTTTCGTATGCGTTTTTTCGTATATTTATGATCCTAAAAATTCGTCACGCACAGAGACCTTGCACACTGAGTCCGATGAGTATTAATGAATCCGTTGTGAAAAAATTTGCAAAACAATACAGTCTTCAAGCAGTGAGCATGATTGAGTTCTCCTCTCTCTTCTTAAAAAGAGAAAAAGAAAGAGGAAATATTGGATCCATCCAATCCCGAGATTGAGTAGAGAGAAAGGAGAGCTCCACCTCATCAAGGAGCTGCGGGATTATCCCGAGCGTTTCAAAATTTACTTCAGGATGTCAGTGTCTCAGTTTGATGCTTTGCTACTGGCACAATCGGTCTTTATATTCTGTCTCTTTGTATTCCGCACTTTGTTTGCCATATAGTGGCTCTGAATTGTCAAAACGTCTCTCAAAATGTGTGCTCACGGATGCAAAAAATGCAGAAAATCAAACCAGATCCAAATTTTTTTATGACGGATGAATGTTTCGGCGGCAGTGTGTAAACGTGATTTACACAACGTGAGGTCGTATTTATTTTTTAACGTGTGAGAATTTCGGACGCGAATTTCGGACTCGGTGTGCAAAGTCCTTTACCCCCCTAAAGCTCACTCCCATCTGGGTCACGGCACAAACGTAACCCCTCCAGTTCTACTCGTCCCTCTCTGAGTGGGATTTGAACTGGCATCTCCAGCATGGGAGACAGGTGCGCTAACAAGGACACTAAAGACCACAGCCTCTACACGTCTCTTGACTCCAGGGAAATGAGGTTTACTCACACAGCTCTTACTAGCTGTCCTCCGTTACACTTACCCCCCTAAAGCTCAGTCCCATCTGGGTCACGGCACCAACGTAACCCCTTTGGTTCTACTCTTCCCTCTCTGAGTGGGATTTGAACTGGCATTTCCAGCATGGGAGACGGGTGCGCTAACAAGGACACTAAAGACTGCAGCCTCTTTATGTCTCTTGACACCAGAGAAATGAGGTTTCCTCGCACAGCTCTTACTAGCTGTCCTCCATTACACTTAGAAGACCTTTACCCCCCTAAACCTAACTCGCACCCGGGTCATGGCACCAATGTAACACCAGCTTCTACTCGCACCGCTCTGAGAGTTATTCGTACCACTTTTTCCAGCATGGGAGGCGGGCATGCTTACGTACAAGCCTCCGTTATACATGCAAGTTTTAAAGATAAGAAGCTCTTGAGATGAAACTGCAACTGATGAAAACAGTTGATTCAATCAATCAGTTGTGGCTGTGGGATGGTTACCATCTGCTATATCCAGGGTTAAAGGATGAATTCACTTCAGAATTAAAATTTCCTGATAATTTAGTCACCCCCATGTCATCCAAGATGTTATGTCTTTCTTTCTTCAGTTGGAAAGAAATTAAGGTTTTTGAGGAAAACATTCCAGGATTTTTCTCCATATAGTGGATTTCAACGGCTACCAACAGTTTGAAGGTCCAAACTGCAGTTTCAGTGCAGCTTCAAAGGGCTCTACGTGATCCCAGCCTAGGAATAAGGGTCTTACCTAATGAAACTATCAGTCATTTTCTTAGAAAAAATAAAAATTGTATACTTTTTAACCACAAATGTTCATCTTGCACTGCTCTGCGATGCACGTCCACGACTTCACGCATTACGTAATCATATTGGAAAGGTCACGCGTGACGTAGGCCGAAGTACCGATCCAGTGTCTACAAAGCGAACATGCAAAGACTAAGTCAAACGCCCTTTACAAAAAACAAAAAAACATAAAACAATGATGTCAGACGATTTTGAAGTTGGAGGAGAAAATGACATGGAGTTTTTTTGCCCTACCATGGTACTTCCACCTACATCACGCGTGACCTTTCCAACGTAATTATGTAATGTGTGCGGATTGCAGAGCTAGTGCAAGATGAGCATTTGTGAGCATCGTTTTGCTAGATAAGACCCTTATTCCTCAGCTGGGATTGTGTAGAACCCTTTGAAGCTGCACTGAAACTGCAGTTTGGACCTTCAGCCCATTGGTCCCCATTAATGTCCACTATATGGAGAAAAATCCTGGAATGTTTTCCTCAAAAACCATCATTTCTTTTCGACTGAAGAAAGAAAGACATCTTGGATGACATAGTGGTGAGTAAATTATGAGAAAATTTTAATTTTAAAGTGAACTAAAGTTGAACAGAATTATCAGGAATGGATTTCCTTTGATTCATTGAAAAATGAATGTCAGTTTGTTTTTCAATCCATTCCATTTAATAGTTTTAGTTTTAGTTAACAACAACAGCACTGAATTACACACTGAATTTGTACTTTTTGTTTTACATATTAGTAATTTCTTTATTTTCATTTTCATTTCCTTTCTAGTAATTTTGTTTTATAAGTAGTTTCATACATAACAGTTTTAATGTTTACAAATTGTATATGTTGACGTTAATTAAAAGATAAAGACAAAAAGTTATACAAAAAGCTACTTTGGAGGGAAAAATACCATAAGCGAATACTGACTTTCGTTCTCAAAGTCTTTTTTAACAGCAAGGCACTTAAAAAATTCCTGCCAGTGTTGATACATGAACTGCCAGCATTGTGTCCTTGAGTAACCTTAACCTCAGGCTCCTGTAATTAGTGCACACAATTCCCCTTGGATGAACGCGTCCGCTAAGTGACAATACTAAATGCACGGGCTCTGAAAACACAGTTTGAAAACATTAGAGCAGTGAGGACATTTTAGCATTAGCCATACAAAGCAGGTCACTGGCAATGTCAAAGGTCAGAATCGTTTGCATATTTTAGTCAATGACAAAATGTTAACAATGGAAGTTGCATTGGTTGAATAATTCCTTCAGGCGCACGCATTCATTCAAATCTCCTCATATTACTGCTAGTTTGCTAAAGCATAAATAGACACCCTCAAATTTAACTCCCCTTCCATGCATGTGTTTGTGGTGAGTTGAAAGTAGCGGGCATTTGTTTCCTTTCTCTCCTCTCCCTCACACACAACAGAGAAGGACTTTAGTATAATGTGATGGTGCCCTTGCTGATACAGGCCTCCCTTTATGTTGTGTGTAATCTGAGCTTTCAGTGCCAGGACTGACCCTCTCTCCCCCTGAATGGAGCGCTGTGGGCCAGGCCGCTGTTTCCTGTGCTTTCACTCTGCTTAGCTCGGCACTACGATTATAGTAAAGCCAGGGGTGGGACCAACACATTTGTGCTGAGGAGACAGGGTCTCTCTCTCTCTCTCACACACACACACACACACACACACACACACACACACACACACACACACTGAGTCTGTGAAGGTGAATGATGGCAAACAGAGTTTGAGTCTCAAGGGCTTTGGATGCCGTGATTAAGTCACGTTTAACGTGCTGTAATAGCGTAAGTGCACACCATCTCTGTCCTCTTGTACTCTGTTCATTTGGTTCTAAGGCTAAAATTTACACGGAACATTCTGAGAATTTTAGCTAACGTTCTGCTAAAGTTCTTTCAAAGTTATGAACAAACGTTCTTCCAGTAACGTTAATAGAACGTTCCTTCAAAGCACAGTGGTCTCGCAGTCTGGACGAATCTTCTAGTGTGTGCATTCGAGGATTATAATGCTAAAAATCGGTTGAAACTGCCTTAATGTCTGTGGTCTCCCACAGTTTTAAAATTGGTTAAGATTTGAAAATCATCTAGTGTGTGGTCAGTCTAAAGTAAGCGCAAAAGCTCATGCGATTGCTGTCGGCTAGCTGTGCAGTACAGTTGTGCCGTGAAATACTTTGACACGATTATCAGGTTAACTGATTCGTAAAGTGTGCAAGGGCTCCCGAGCTCCCGAGTGTTTGAACTCGCATAGTAAGTGTGTCACGGCCCTTAACGTTTGCATGACAACAACAAAAAATTTTTTTTTTTTTTTTACATTCAGAAATAATGTTTTATGGTAATGTTTACTGTTATCAAAACTTATAGAACATACTTTTGTTAGCTGGTACAGGGAACGCTGCATCCTGATTTACTGATTTACCAGGTCCCTTACCGCAGTGCTTCCTACAGACTGAAAATCTTGTTTCATATATATATATATATATATATAGTATATATATATATATATGAAACAAGATTTTACACCCACCTGATTTTTCAAGTAAAACATTGTCCCAAATGAAATATGAAATGAGGACATAGTCTAGGATTTAATTGCCCTCTTTTCTGGTTAATAAACAGGTTGTAATTTGTGGCAAGTAGCTATCCTCACCGTGTAATAGAAAACAGATAATGATCTGTAAGGAATACCCATCTCTTCTTCTCACTCTCTGGTTTTATTTTTATTTTTCACACTCTGTGGTTTTATTTTCTCTCACTGTCTGGTTTTATTTTGAATGTTTCTCACTTCCTGGATTTATATTTATTGTTTCACACTCTCTGGTTTTGGTTTTATGGTTTTATTGGGAGAATGATTGAAGCCTGTTCGCACTGATCAAAATATTGCATTGATTATTTATGAGGAATAATATAAATAGGATATCTATTATTCTGTTATTTAACACTTTTTTTTCTTCACAAAGACATTGGTTATTAGTTGTATTCAAAATCTGAATACAATAAACTATAAAAATGTAAAAGGTATACAGCATGAGGTTGTTTTACAGTATGTATTACTTATAATGATTATAGCCCTGATCGAAAGAGAGAAAAGATGAAGCTTATTCTCTCTCTGCATTTTTGCCTGGTGGACAATAAAATGGCTGAAAATATCTCCATACCTAAAGACCAGAACATCATAGAGACTTGCAGACTTGTTCTAGTAAGCAACCACCAAGAAAACCCTTGCAACTACTTTTCAACACCATGGCAAGCACTTGGCGATGAGATTTATGAATGCAAATCTAGTACATTTAGAACAAATTCCTTAATTAAAACACAAAGAAAAGGACATTTCAGGACACATCAAGCACACAATGCTAAATGGGCCATTACGGTTTGTTCTGTACGCTCTTACACAAAACCTACTAAAATGAGGTCTGTTCTGGAAATGTGTTGACAAAGGCACCCCTTCCTCTGTGGCAGCCCACTTGCATACGGGCCATTGGCATTGTTGTGATGTGCTTGTGTGTGTGTGTGAAGGGTGAGGTCAGATCCAGAGGTCCTGTAGGCAAAATGCCCAACACTCAAAGCAAACAAGCAGGCATTGTCAAGGCAGTGTGTAGTTATCTCTGCATCGCATTTCAATGGATCTGAAAGACACAGTGACAGAGAGAAACCTTTTGATAAGGGTTCACCAGACTGATGTGTGCTATTGGCAAAAGGCACAAACGTGATCATGCATTGCATGTTTAAAAGTCAAAATGAAGTCATCAGTATAGGGTCATCTAAATTAAACCCATTTACTTTCTGAATACATGTTCCTGGTGTTATGGTATTACAAATAATTGACTTATTATCAGTGTTGTTTTTGCTGCTTAACTTTTTTTGTGGAAACAATGATACCATTCAAACACTTGTGGTACGATTAAGAAAAATTGAGAAATTAATTACTTTTAGTCATCAAGGATGCATTCAATTGATCAAAAGTGACAGTGAAGACATTTATGTTATAACAGATTTCTATTTATTAAATGCTTTAATAAATAAATTGAATAAATTCTTTCTATTCATCAAAGAATCCAAAATTATCAACACAACTAGCAACACAACTGTTTTCAATATTGATAATAAACAGAGATGTTTCTTGAGCATCAATCAGCATATTAGAATGATTTCTGAAGGGTCATGTGACACTGAAGACTGGAGTAATGATGCAAGCCCCGCCCATGACTGGTGACAGCATAGATCCCGCCCTGAGTGAGCCGCACATAGTCCGCCATGTTTATGTCCTCGCTATAGCACCTATTGATATAATGTCTGTGCCACATAAACATTACAGATGTTCTGTTTTTGGATGTACCAATGTACCAACATAAAAGTGTCCATAGACACCCGGAATCTGAGCCACTGAGGACACCATGGGTGAATTTCATTTATGAAAAAATGTGCTGAAGAAATTAGGTAAAATGTTATATGTTTGTGCAAATCATTTTATGCTGGACTGCTTCGCAAATGAGGGTAAGTTCAATGCTTTTGCACAAAAGTTGATTCTGAAATATGGATAGATACCAACTGTTCATGCTCAAATTTAATAACCAGAACAAGTAAGTATCGAACTTCATATTTTGCGAATGTTTCCAAATCGCGTTTCTGAATGTGCTTGTTAACATGCTGTATGGCTAATGGGGTTAAAGTTACCATTGTCTCTGACTGTATTCACAGTTACCAGACCAAATGCATAAGGTAAATGTCAATGTGAGATTCTCCAGTTTTGTTGTTGTTGAGTATCCGAAGCATGAGCTGTTAAAGCTCCGCCCTCTTCTGGAAAGTGGGCAGCAGCTTATTTGCATTTAAAGGGACACACACGAAAATGGAGTGTTTTTGCTCACACCCAAATAGGGGCAAATTGGACATGTTGGATGCTATAATAAATGATCTGTGGGGTATTTTGAGCTGAAACTTCGCAGACACATTCTGGGGACACCAGAGACTCACACAAGGTTATCTTATGGCTTAGAATATAGCATACAAGTTAGTAGTTAGTGTCCAGTACTTGATTAAAGTAAAAAAAAAAAAATCTAATATTTAGGTATGGTAATGAAGTACAGGGGACAGAGAACTGAGATTGAGTCAAGCGCAATACACCACCCTCGCTTAAAGCCATATTACAGCAATCAATAAATATGATATACTCTATCGCAATGAACAGCAAAGAAAAATGACGTGCCGCACAGCTCCAGCACCATGTTTTACGTGGGTGCGTGTCACTTTTCCTGGTATTTATAACACAGCAGGATTCTAACAGCTGCTCTCTGCCATACCTCTCAACTTTGGTAAAACACACTGCTAATGAGCTTTCACCCAGGAAACGGCTTGCTAAGTGCTAACCTGACCCGAGTTTACACTGACTGACTAGAGAAATCAGGAGTAATGAAATCAAATGCTGGCACTTGCACAAGCTACTCGCCCGTTGTCATGGTGAAGCAACTTTGAGGAGAAAAGCGTCAGCTGGGTGAATATGTCCTGTATGTGTACTTGTTATGGAAACTTGCCCTGTAATTGGAGTCTGATAGTCTTAATGGTTCTGGCGGGGTCCAAGACGAACACTTCAAATAAATGCGATGCTATTTTTGAGCTGCGTTTGGACGGCTGCATGTGTTGAGCAAATCCTCTCATGTGTATCGTATTTTGGCAAATTGATGGAGCAAAGGTGTACAGTGTGAATTACTAAGCCACAGTGTGAAACACGAAACAAGATAATGCAGGATTACATTTGCAAATGACTATAAATCTGTCTTTAGGTTAACGGTTTCAAGTTTGAATGAAGCTTGTTTGTATGGTTGTCTGTCACAAAGAAATTTCGAAAAACGTACTATAAACTAATCTAATAAAAAACACTAATAATAATTACCTGTACTATCATGAACAATGAAATATACTTCTAAAGCATTTATTAATCTTTTACATGGTGTTTGGACAAAACAACCAAAGCATGAGCTGTTAAAGCTCCGCCCTCTTCTGGCAAGCGGCCGGAGCAGCAGCTCATTTGCATTTAAAGGGACACACACCAAACCGGTTTGTTTTTGCTCACACCCAAATAGGGGCAAATTTGACATCTATAATAAATGATCTGTGGGGTATTTTGAGCTGAAACTTCACAGACACATTCTGGGGACACCAGAGACTTATATTACATCTTACATCAAAGCAGCATAATAGGTGCCCTTTAAAATTGTAAGCCAAAAGTTGTAGTTTATCTGTTAATATTGTTTAATGGACCTGAGCTGACATTAACAATGAACAGTTGTTAACCAATGTTAACAAAGATTAATAAATACAAACAAATTGTTAATGTTAGTTCGTGGCCGCCCCCTTTTTCAGTGACATTGGTTTCGGAAGTTTCAGCAGGAATTCTGCTGTTAAACACAATTATTTTAAAAATAAGCTGAAATAATTTGAGCTGGCTTTAACAGAAGCAAATACCATGGATTAACAACTTCGTAGCTCACAGTAAGGCTGTCTTTAAAAGTTTATAAGTTATTGTTAAAAATCAATTTCCTTATTGAGTTTTTACTTCTGGAACCCAACTGTACAACTCCATTGTAAAATGTTATCATTTAAATCCAATAAAACCTATAATCGCCTGATTTAGGATATTGTTTGCAGCAAATAAATAATATAATAATATAGACTTATTAACATTTAAAAGGAAGGAGAAAATGAAGGCCATGCACTCTAAAAAATGCTGGGTTAAATATGGACAAAACCAGAGATTGGGTTGTTTTCACCCAGCCATTTTTTTTTCAACCAAATTTGGATTTATTTTTTTAGCCAGCAATATAGCAGTATTATATAGCAAAAACATGCCTAATAGTAAAAGGCATGTTTTTGCTCACCCCCAAATATGGGCAAATTTGTGGGGTATTTTAAACTGAAACTTGACCAGACCAGAGACTTATATTACATCTTGTGAAAGAGGGCATAATAGGTGCCCTTTAACCCAACCTGCTGGGTTTGTCCATATTTAACCCAACTTGGGTTGTTTTTAACCCAGCATTTTTTAGAGTGTGAATTCAGTTCAGCTTTATGGTATTTTCTGCTAATTCATCTGTTAAAAAAAACCATGAACAAAACTGCAGGGTAAAAGAAAATTCTCTGTTTTTATGAAATTTGCTATTTGTCTGTTTTTATATATATATTTAAAAAAAAAAGTCTTTTTAATATGGAAAATTTCCATGTGCGGGACCTGAAATCTGCTCATATGGCACTTTTTCACTATGTGGTGTCTCTAATTCCTGTCCCAGGAACAGCTTGTCCTTTTTGGACCCTCTTTCATTTCCCCTCAGGCGGCTCTGAAATGAAAAACAGAGTGAATGAACGTGGTAATGCGCGAGGCCGCTGAGGTGCTCTTCATGACAGATGGCTGGTAGGTTGCATGCCAACGTGTTGTGCGATTCTCCGGGATACTTATCCTTTCAGATTCATCAGAACAGGATATTGCCCTGGGATCCTCTCAAGAGCTCAAACCTCCAGCTCCACTTTAATCTGTTTGTCTTTTAACTATGAGATTAATGCATGGAACAATCGGCCTGGGAGAATTTTGGCATGTGACGTAGTGTGATGTCATCATGCACATGCACACACGCTGAAGCAGACTGCAGTGGAATGGGAAGTGCACATCTCTCCTCAAGGTTGTTTTTCTGCTGCCAGCAAAGCAAAATCCAAGTATTTCTTGAAACCAGGGGCCTCATTTATAAAATGTTGCATAGAAACCATCCTACATTTGATCTAAGATAATTTCTCAACTGTGCGTACGTGTGATTCAGAGTAACAAAGTACTCTCTTCCAAATGTGAAATCTATAAATCGCAAATGATCTTGAAATTGCAGCTGAATGGTTTCAGATCTTTGCCTTGCAGACGCCCCCTAATTAATGTCATTAGCATATAAAAGAGCACCAGTCAATGTCCAGATCCTTTACTTGAAAATGGCAACCGGCAAAATATTGCTTAGATTTCCAAATACATGCAGTACTCTGACTCTCTGTCATAAGTTAAAGTGCGTATGTCTGCTTAAACCCTGACGTCCATGTCAACGGCTTATAAATATGAACTTTGGCATGGATTTTGGTGTACGCACACTCTGTGTTCAAATCTTTGTGTGCACATGTTTTTATATATGAGGCCCCTGGGAACCATTAGAAATTTTTCGTATTTATTTCCCCTAACATTTGTTATACAAAGGTCACATTAAAAAATGTTTGATCATTTTAATCTGCCTATACATAATGAATTTTTTCTACTTTGTATAGATTTGATTATTTTTATTTTATTAGATTTTTTAATTAATCTAATAAAAATCACATGAAAATCACAGCATGCTATTGAACACACTATATGAAAAGTGAAGAGAAACACCCACTTACGCTAATAATACAACCCTATTACAGAAGTTCAAAAATGTTTTTGAAACCTGTACTGTTCTGTTTCATATACTATTACAAAGTGTACAGAATATCATGTAAACTGGTTATTCTGTTATGAACATAGCCACTTCTACTAAGTATTTTATGCTTGTTTCACTGGCTCTTATTTGTCTTCCTAAATAGTGAACATTAGCCTCTCTGCTGCCTCCATCAGCTCTGGAGCACAATATTTCCACAAGTAAATTGAACAGTTGATGCACTCTGAAAAATGATGCAGTTTGAGGTAAGTTTGTCTGAAATATGTGTTTACTAACTCAAGTAGCAAAACATAATATGCCAGTCCAGCCACCATGAAAGGGTGTAGTGTAGCATAAAACAGCTCGATTTACATCACTGATATGACTGGGTTTTTATAGGAGTGTGCACATTTTTTTTAATCTTTTTTGTCAAAAGTACTAACTGGATTTGGAGAAAACCCTTTTTAATGCCTGTTCACACCAAGAACAATATTAGCGTCCACACCAGCGGACGATATATTTCTGTTAATTGTGCGCGCTGCAGTTTTGTCGTCGCCTGCTTTAAATGCTCGAGCTCTGTAAAGGCAGGAACACACCAAGCCGTCGGGCAATTTTGTTTGTTGGCCGCCTAAGTTTTCTCAGTGTGTTCCACAACGTCGGCTTAACGCAGGAACACACCAAGCCGACGGTCGGCTGTCTGGCAGTTTTTGTTCGTCGGCCGACTAAGTTTTCTCAGTGTTTTCCGCACCGTCAGCTGAAGTTGGTCCTCGTCAGCTTTTTTTCGGCCGATTCGAAATGTTGAATCGGCATAGAGTGCCCCAGGGATGACGCGTTTTTGTAGGCCAACCCGGTTAGCGGCGCACGGGTTCCCTCGGTTGAAAGCCTATAGATTTTTCCCATAGACTTTTGGAAAATCGCAGAAAATAAGCTCTGTGTTTAACAAAGGGTTATGACACTTACACGTTTTGTCCATCAAGATAATCTTTACAAGTTAACACAACATTTATAGATTTTGAAGCCTAAATAAAGTCGTCAGATATAAAAGGCTAACAGTAGGCTATAAACGGACTACAGCACACCATGGTCGCGGATCAACGTCGTCACCACCAAGCGTCCTCAAACTTTATTTAGAAAACAACTTTATTTATAAACATGCTCACTGATTATGATCTGCGCTGTTATTAATACTTATCCACTTTTCCGTGAGAAATGCTGTCCAAATGTCCCGTTTTTAATGATGACGTCTAAAGTCCCCGTCAAAGGAAGTAGTCCCTTTTAGCAATTTGTTAGCAACCGCCGATTTTAAGACACAGTAAAAGTTTAAAAAATCACAAGTGGGTTATAACTGGTGTGTTTTATGTCATAGATCAAAACGTGAAAGTATTTAGAGGCTTTGTTAACCACAGACCTTATTTCAGGCGATTTAGCAAAAACCCATTAAAAAAACCCATAGACTTTACGTCGTTGGAACCGGAAGTCCTAAAATGCTAACTCGCTTCCGGGTTTTGCCTACAAAAATGCGTCATCCCTGGGGCACTCTATTGGAGCTCGTCGGTCCGTCGGGCCATCTGATCATTCTGATTGGCTGTTCAGCTACTGCCACCTGCTGGTTCGGAAAAGCATTTTTTCTCACGCAGGCGCAGAACTAACGTGCTACTTGGCCGTCGGCTGTCTAGCGTTGGTTTGGTGTGTCAGGCCAACTTTGGACACAGATGCTGCTGATGTGAGCCAACTCTGCAGTCTGCTTCTAGTTTGCCGGCGTCGGCTTGGTGTGTTCCGGCCTTTAGGCAGTTTTTGTTCGTCGGCCAACTAAGTTTTCTCAGTGTGTTCCGCACCGTCGGCTGAAGTTGGGTTTTTTTCGGCCGATTCGAAATGTTGAATCGGCGTCGGAGCTCATCTGATCATTCTGATTGGCTGTTCAGATACTGCCACCTGCTGGTTCGGAAAGGCATTTCATCTCACGCAGGCGCAGAATTGACGTGCTACTTGGCCGTCGGCTGTTTAGCGTTGGTTTGGTGTGTCAGACACAGATGCTGCCGACGTGAGCCAACCTCGCAGTCTGCTTTCGTCGCCACTAGTTCATCGGCGTCAGCTTGGTGTGTTCCTGCCCTTAAGTTGGTCCTCGTCTGCTTTTTTTTGGCCGATTCGACATGTTGAATCACCGTCGGTCCGTCGGGCCATCTGATCATTCTGATTGGCTGTTCAGCTACTGCCCCCTGCTGGTTCGGAAAGGCATTTCATCTTAAGGCAGGAACACACCAAGCCGACGCCGACGAACTAGTGGCGACGAAAATAGACTGTGGGGTTGGCTCACGTCGGTAGTGTCCAAGTAGCACGTCTGTTCTGCGCCTGCGTAAGATCAAATGCCTTTCTGTACCAGCAGGTGGCAGTAGCTGAACAACCAGAATGATCAGATGGCCCGACGGACCGTCGAGATACGACGCCGATGTCAACATGTCGAATCGGCTGAAAAAAAGTCGACAAGGACCAACTTCAGTCGATGGTGCGGAACCATAGACTGTAAAAAAAGATGGACGACGCGACGCCGCTTCCTTCCATTGTATTGAACTGAAGCCAAAATGGGCTGATGAATGGGCGCTGACACGTTACGCAATACGTCAAAAAAAAAAAAGTTTGGAGCCTGGGCATGCGCAGAAGGAATCGTCAGTGGAGCCCGGAGGCGGAGTCGCGGTATCAAACTTCCGCCCAGACGACTGTGTCATCATTCATGTATTTTAAATAGACTATAAAAATTATATACAATTTAAAATTCTACCTATAAAATAATAGGCTATTCTGTTTCTAGAGCAATAATATTTTTGAAACAGCAAATTCAGTAGATAAAATCAATATAATATGCCACTAGAAACAACTCTAAATCGTCAGAAACGGTCCTGCCATTTTAAATCAAGTTCAACTAACATTACACCCCAACAGCAACATAGTGTCAGCCCAGATCCGGCCCACATCTGGTCCGCATGTAATCCACATGTACCAGATGTGGGCTGGATCTAGGCCAGACTATGTTGCTGTCTGGGCAGGAGATCGATTGCTGTAATTAGAGTAGGCTATCATTAGTTTTGTCCTGCTAATTATTATTTTATACCCATAAAAATAATAAGTAACTGCCAGATAACGATCACCTGCTTTTCCCCGACATGGTTAACATTAGGTGTGTTATCTTAACTAATAACATTTATTAATTAGCTTATAACGCCCATATTTAATGTTGCAGAAAAAGGTTCAGTGATCCGTCAGATCCTGTAGGTCGGTTAGGACAGTTTACTGCTGAACAACTCATTTTGTTGGTGTTAAATAACAAAGAAATCGAAAATTAATAGTTAGTTATATATCTTGAATCTCCCCTCGAAGCCCCGACAGTCCTCAGACAAGCTGTCAATCAACTTCGAATCATGACGACACGCCCCGTTTCTATAGCATCAAATTACTAGCTAAAATCTAAATCATCACAAAAACGAACAATTGAATATATATCAGCGTGATAACAACTACCTTAAATGACCAAAACCATCTTTCAGAAAGTTTTATTTGAAACAGAATTTATTTTTAAGTTTTCACTGAAGTCTCATTCGACTGCATTGAGAGGGCGGGGTTTATGACCTGTACTGCATCCAGCCTCCAGAGGGCGATCAAAGAGCCCGTGGCTTCACTTTTCAGGACGTATGAGGCACACCCGTGCGGAACACACTGAGAAAACTTAGTCGGCCGACGAACAAAACCTGCCCGACGGCCGACCATCAGCTTGGTGTGTTCCTGCCTTTACGTAGGCGCAGAACTGACGTGCTACTTGGCCGTCGACTGTCGAGCGTTGGTTTGGTTTGTCAGGGCAACTTTGGACACAGACGCTGCTGACGTCAGCCAACCCCGCAGTCTGCTTTCGTCACCACTAGTTCGTTGGCGTCGGCTTGGTGTGTTCCTGCCTTAAAGCAGAAACGATTCTGATTGGCTGTCAAAGTTTTTATCGTTCATCGCTGGAAAAAAAATCGTTCTGAAAGTGATTCCAACGATATCGTTCCTCTGTGTCATTATCATTATTCTGGTGTGTAGTGTGGACTCTGCTGTAGCCTTCTTTTATATTTAGAACGATTTTTAGATCTACATCTTCATTGTTTTATAGTTATCGTCCTTGGTGTGAACGGGCCTTAAGATAAATACAATTAGTGTATCTTTAACAACGATGAAAATGCCTCATATGGCTAATTTTTGAGTGTAGATTGTGTTTGATTTGGTCAGTTTTGCTTAATATGCATATTGTAAGATACATGTGCTGGAGAACTTTTGAGCTGGTTTTGAAGTGGAGAATGAAGATTACATTCTTTTGGAAGTGAAAAGTCAAACCACTTGTTTATTGAGACACCATAGTGATTTGGAAAAGTAGGTTATGTTGACTTAATGATGAAAGATCTGGGTTGATAATCCTAACATTGCAGGTGCAAACCATTTTGCTTTCAAAAACTTGTGTTAGTAACCCAAAACAGGTGACTGATGAGCTGCACATTTTCACAGCAACTCTTTGGTTTCTTTGAAGGCACTGTACCTGTAAATCACTGTAGATATGAAAGCATCTGCTAAATGAAGAGCAATGCATTGATGAATAAAATGAAGGTGAAATGGCTAGTTTCTAGAACAAAAAACAATAGTCATGTTTATCCATGTTTGTCTGCGATAAGGGACCAATGGACTGTGTCAGATCTTGACAAGACATTTGCAAAACGACACTAAACAAAAAAATAGATGTAGAAACAATTTCCACGCAGAAATTCCCAGTTAATTTCACAAACAATTACAAAGAATCTGCAAGTAATGCACTGAAATAGTATTCAGAACAGTATAGTCTTTATTTACAACAGTGTTAAACTAAAAAAAATCAATGCAAAACATTAAAAATATGTGTTCGGCAGCTATATCATAAACATCCAGCTCCATGTGTGTCCTCACCTCCGCGGTCGATGGAGAAACCCAGCACACTGTCTACCATCGGCAGTCCTGTGGTACCAAACATGGCCAGGGCAGCATCAGGTTTACTCAAGGCCTAATAATAGTCCCAGCTGCCTCGCCCCGCACAGCCCAGAATGTGCGGGTGCTGCCAGGGAACACTCTGTACGCACGTTCCACGCATTTCTCTGTGCTGACAACACAGCAAGGACTCCTACTGACCCGTCCTGGCACTGGCATCCAGCCACCGCACGTACTGTATACCCGCATACATCAGCACATGTGGATATTTAAAACACAGTGACGCCAGAATTGAAAACTCCACTTTGCTGCGACTTAAAGCACTCCATCTATGCACATGTTCATTTAAAAAAAATAATAAATAGTTGTGCAAACAGTTGTATGAACAAAACAGACAATTTGTCCATATATGTATAATATCTTCCATCCATTCTCCAAACTGCTTTGTAGAGTTGCAGGGATGTGATAAATTCTTCTTCTTATTATTAATTCAAAAACCAGTACTGAAAGAGTTCCTATGACTTCTTGGCTGCTTTTCCTTCACTGTGAGATCCATTTAAACTAAAATAACTGAATTAAACTAAACGATAGTAAATAAATAAATAATACAGTTATTTTTAACATTTACAACTGTTAAAACCCCTTTAAAAATGTAATGGCATTGTGTTTCCTTTTTCTATTCTCCTAGCTCTCTTGCTCATACATACACACTCTTATCTTATCTAAAGCTCACTGCTGCCACATATAAACAATAAAACGCCATGAATATTTAGCTGTTGCGTCCTTCCCCTAGTGGGAAGACATGGTTTGAATGAGATAACTATATTAGATGTCTGAGTGTGCCGTGATAAATACATGCCTCGGCTTCTTAAACAGGGTTAAAATAAAAATCTGCATGTCACAGCACTGTAGTTTGCCTTTAAAAAACTTGCTTCTCATTGTGCTCATTAGGGCTTCGTGACAGGACACAATCACAGACAACTATTCATTCAGCATGTGAGGAATAATAACAACTCATTTAAGTGCAAAATCCAAACATCTTTCAGTTTTATTCAGCTTTACTGTTGTCTTTATGTGATTTATTGAGTGTGAGCTGAATAAGGACCTCAGTTTGTTTCCTGAACAACAAACGAAATATGCAAAATCTCTGTAAAGGGCTGCAAGAAAAGGAATTCGAGTGACATTCCCCTCATCTTTCTTCTTTTGCTGGGGTTTTGTATATACTGCTCAGACTAAGAAATTATTTATACATTCAGTACACTGCAAAAATAGTTTCTCTAGAGTATTTCTGTCTTGTTTTCCAGTAAAACTATTTAAACATCCTTAAAACAAGTTTCATGAGAAGCAAAACTACATATATTTTTCATAGAGAATATACTTTTCTTAAAGGTGCCATCGAATTGAAAATTTAATTAACCTCGGCATAGTTAAATAACAAGAGTTCAGTACATGGAAATGACATACAGTGAGTCTCAAACTCCATTGTTTCCTCCTTCTTTTATAAATCTCATTTGTTTAAAAGACCTCCGAAGAACAGGCGAATCTCAACATAACACTGACTGTTACGTAACAGTCGGGATCATTAATATGTACGCCCCCAATATTTGCATATGCCAGCCCATGTTCAAGGCATTACACAAGGGCAGCCAGTATTAATGTCTGGATGTGCACAGCTGAATCATCAGACTAGGTAAGCAAGCAAGAACAATAGTGAATTAAAGCTGCAAGCAGCGATGAAAGGGCCCTCGCACCTGGGCTCACCGCCACATTTTGGCCTTAGGAAAACAGTGAACAGTGGGCGACATGCATGTAAGCGAGTGAATACAGGAGAATTATGCCAAAGTCATTTCGAAATGCCACACTTCCTGTGGCCAACAGGTGGTGCTTTGACCGTAACTTAATATTGCCATGTTGATGTCTTCAGGCCAGGACTATTATCGAACATGTGAAGTTTGGAGCAGATCAGACATTGTATGCCTGAGTTACAACAACTTCCTGTTTCTTTTGTGGTGTTAATCGCAAACATTAGCACTCAGCCAAATGTTGCATGATTTAATGTGTTTCTAGTATTTTTGGTACTGCGTTGCATAAAGAAATGTGAATCTGGCAGTGAATTACAGTGTAAAGCATGCCGTTTCCTGTTGCCAGCAGGTGGCGCTATGGCTTACTGAATATTGTCATATAGATGTCTTTAGGCCAGAACTCTTATCACACATGTGAAGTTTGGAGCAGATCAGACATTGTTTGTCTGACTTACAACAACTTCCTTTTTCATGGCGAAACATCAGACTTTGTCAGGCCGCCACAGACACGCCCTTCAGCAAAAACTCAAGATCTTTGATATTTATCATTGCTAAGGTCTTAAGATTAGACTGATAACATTTGATGTTGATCTGATTAAATCTCTATGAGGAGTTAATCACAGTGTAAAACACGTGATTTCCTGTTAACTGCAGGTGGCGCTATGATTGTAACTGAATATTGTTATGAAGATGTCTTCAGGCCAGGACTCTAATAAAACATGTGAAGTTTGGGGCAGATCAGACATTGTTTGTCTGACTTACAACAACTTCCTTTTTCATGGCGAAACATCAGACTTTGTCATGCCGCCACGGACACGCCCTTCAGTGAAAACTCTAGATCTTCGCAATTTAACGTCACAAAGGCCTTTAGATTAGACTGACCAAATATGATGTTGATCTGATTAAAGTTATAGGAGGAGTTTGTTAAAGTACAACGTCTGGAAATGGCAAAAACTGCACAAATTTTGCAAAGAAAATTCAAAATATCTGACTTCCTGTTGGTTTTCAGATTTCACTCCAGACTTTTTTGTAGGTATTGGGCTGTTAGATGTGTGTACCAAATTTCATACCTGTACGTGAAACGTAGTGTCAGGGGCACTTCGTTGAAATTTTGTAGGTGGCGCTATCGAGCCATTTTGCCATACTTAATTCTGAAACCCATATCAGACGTAAATGTTCACCACTTCTGACGCATCTGCAAAGTTTCATGAGTTTTCGAGTATGTTTTGGCCCTCAAAAAAGTGATTCACCTTACATGGTGAAACATCAGACTTTGTCGGTCACCACAGACACGCCCTTCAACGAAAACTCAAGATCTTTGCAATTTAACATCTCAAAGGCCTTAAGATTAGACTGGCCAAATATGATGTTGATCTGGTTTAATCTCTATGAGGAGTTAATCACAGTGTAAAACATGTCATTTCCTGTTGCCCCCAGGTGGCGCTATGACTGTAACTGAATATTGTCATATAGATGTCTTCAGGTCAGGACTCTAATAAAACATGTGAAGTTTGGGGCAGATCAGACATTGTATGCCCGAGTTACAACAACTTCCTGTTTCATGGCGAAACATCGAACTTTGCCAGGCCGCCACGGACACGCCCTTCAGCGAAAACTCTAGATCTTCGCAATTTAACGTCTCAAAGGCCTTTAGATTAGACTGACCAAATATGATGTTGATCTGATTAAAGCTCTAGGAGGAGTTCGTTAAAGTACAACATGTGGAAATGGCAAAAACTGCCAAAATTTTGTAGAGAAAATTCAAAATATCTCACTTCCTGTTGGGTTTACAACTTTGCACCCAGGGGCTTTTTTGTAGGTATTGGGCTGTTACATCTGTCTACCGAATTTCATAACTGTACGTGAAATGTAGCACGAAGGGCGCATAATTTTTTTTTTTAGGTGGCGCTATCGAGCCATTTTGCCACACCTAATTCTGAAACCCATATCAGATGTAAATTTTCACCACTTCTGACGCGTGTGCAAAGTTTCATGAGTTTTTGAGAACGTTTAGGCCCTCAAAAATGCGATTCATTTTGGAGAAGAAGAATAATTGGCTGAGCAATTCCAATAGGGTCCTCACACCATCGGTGCTCGGGCCCTAAAAATGGCAGATGGAGCGATAATAACTGACATGATCCATGATAACATGATATTTTTAGTGATATTTGTAAATTGTCTTTCTAAATGTTTCGTTAGCATGTTGCTAATGTACTGTTAAATGTGGTTAAAGTTACTATCGTTTATTACTGTATTCACGGAGACAAGAGCCGTCGCTATTTTCATTTTTAAACACTTGCAGTCTGTATAATTCATAAACAACTTCATTCTTTATAAATCTCTCTAACAGTGTAGCATTAGCCGTTAGCCACGGAGCACTATCAAATTCATTCAGAATCAATGTAAACATCAAAATAAACACTGTACTTACGCGATTAGACATGCTGCATGACGAACACTTTGTAAAGATCCATTTGAGGGTTATATTAGCTGTGTAAACTTTGTTTATGCAATGATAGAGTCGAGAGCTCGGGAGAGGGCGGAGAGCACACGATTTAAAGGGGCCGCAGCATGAATTGGCGCATTTCTAATTATGCCTCAAAATAGGTAGTTAAAAAAATGTATTAAAAAAATCTATGGGGTATTTTGAGCTGCAACTTCACAGACACATTCAGGGGACACCTTAGACTTATATTACATCTTGTAAAAAAAACGTTTGATGGCACCTTTAACCCACTGGCAAATGATAGCTACTTATTGTTTCAAACAAACAGAATTTAATATTTACATTAACGGTGTGTCACAGTTTGACTTCTCAAGTAAATTTATCTTGTTTTGAAAATGACTGAAAATGATATCCTTGCTTTGTGTGTTCGCAATTTGTAAACTTTCTCATCAACATTTAAATTCTGTTGCAGTGAGCTTTTTCAATTTTGTCAGTCTATAAAGCATTTCCCACCTTTCCTTGTTTAATTGGATGCTATAAATTCACAGAATTTATGACTTTCTGTTTTCAGCTCGAATACAAAAGGACAGAGGACAGGCGCAGTAATTCACATGGGGGTGTAGAGCTAACACCACTCCACAGAATTGCCTTTTGTTCAGCGTCTGGTGGATCAGAACACCCTCAGAATGAGCCTTTCTCAAACTCCACCAAAAAATCTTTTTTTGTGGCTAGGCTACCCTTAGGAAAGTTCATTAATACATTTATTTTAGCACAAAATAATAATAATGTGGATTTCTCTTTTAAATAGAATTCTGAAGGAGGATTTTCAAAAAATCACAACAATTCCAAGTATGTAAACATCCTGGCTATCATCATGGCCAAATCACTTCAAAAACAAAAATATGCAAAATGCATCTCCTACCTAGAAGGAAACATATATTTATTAAATTACACTAAGATGCAATGTTTCACAAAAAATTGTCACTGAATGAGCCAAAAGCAAATAAATTACTTGCTATATTTGTTTCTAGAACCTAGGCCATTCCAAACCCGTAATACCTTCATTCATCTTTGGAACACAAATTAAGATATTTTTGATGAAATCAGAGGGTTTCCGAACCACACATAGACAGCAATGTCATTGCACCTTTTGAGGTCCAGAAAGGTACTAAAGACATCGTTAAAATAGTCAATGTGACTACAGTGCTTCAACCTTAATGTTATGAAGTGGCGAGAATACTTTTTGTACGCAAAAACAAAACAAAAATAACAACTTTATTCAACAATATCTTCTCTTCTGTATCATTCTCCGTCGCTGTTTGTTGTTGTTCAGTGCTTCCATGTTCTACGTCAGAACAGCGACTCATTATTGGCCGGCTACTGACTCAGCATCACACGCATTTGTCGTGCTGCTCACATGAACAGCGCCGGCGATTGGACATAAACACTGAAGCGCTGAATTGCGTTCACTATGTCAACTGTGTATGACAACAGTTCAAATTGTTAAATAAAGTTTGTTTTGTTTTTGTGCACAAAAAACATTCTTGTCGCTTCATAAATTTAAGGTTGAATCACTGCAGGTACATGGACTATTTTAACGATGTCTTCAGTACCTTTCTGGACCTTGAAAGTGGTGGTTAAATTGCTGTCTATGGAGGATAAAAAACCTCTCGGATTTCATCAAAAATATCTTAATTTGTGTTCTGAAGATGAATAAATGTCTTACATGTGTGGAACGACATGAGGGTGAGTAATTAATGACAGAAATTTCATTTTTGGGTGAACTAACCCTTTAATGTGTGTGGAAGCGGGTTAGGGTTATTGGTAAAAGATAAAAGAGGTAGAGTCCAGCTAATGTAAATACTGCATATAACACCAACACCAGACACAACGCGTCTCACCGCCTCACAATGAGGCTGTCTATACTGGACGCGACAAAGTGACCATTGCAAACACATTTGTTCTTCATGTCAGAAGTAGTGCTTGAAGTATGTCAGAAACAGAACGGGGCATCAGTATTTGTTGTTACGGGCATTTGTTGTTACGTCACGTTGCATCCAGTGTAGACAGCATCACTTATTATAATGGGTTCTATTTGCTTTTGTTGCGTTGCACCACTCATGTCTGGTGTAAGAATGGTAACTATAAAGATAAGTATATGTCACGGGTGTTTTGGTTTTGTGTTCATGTTTTGGGTTCCATGTCTTTTATTTTGTAGTTTGTTTCATGTTGCTTGTTTTTGTCATGTTTCCCTTGCTCCTCATATTCTCCCTTAATCTATGTGTCATGTTCTCATTGGTTGTTTATGGTCATGTGGTTTTCAGTTCTGTATTATCAATGTAACCTGCTGTCGGTGAGTCATTTAGTCAAGTCTGTTCAAGTCAAGTCTAGTCAAGCCATGTCAAGTCACGTCTGTTTTCATGTTCCTGTTCACGTTTGTATCTTGGATTATTATCATTAAACTGCACTTGGGTTCTACTACAGTCGCCTCCAGTGGACTCTCTTCCGTTACAGTATATTAGCATCCACACCAACAGACAAATAACAGTCTATTTATTATAAGTGGCCATTTACACAATACCGTTTTCAACTAAAAAACGAAAAATGCTTTATGTGATTTGGCCGTTCATTTACACGACAATGACATTTTGGGGGCCTGAAAATGCTAACTCTTGAAAACTCTTGAAAAAGTGCAAGTTTTTTGTGTAAACTACAAAAATATGAATTTGTGAAAACGGTGACGTTATGTGCATGCATATTATGTGTTCAGTTTATAGATGCGTAGTGTTTCTTTACAAAGTGATATCGCCAACTACTGGCCTGGCATGAATAACAGCGTTTAGTCATTTTCATGGATCCATTTGAACAGGGATCATTTTGACAACGTTGTTGTCTGTACACGAAAAATGCAATGGAAATTTTTTATAGTACATCGTTGTCGTGTTAACGTTCCCTAAGATTGTGCTGCAGTTATGTCATCTGCCACTTTAAGTTGGAATAAAATGAAAGTTGCAGTAGTCTTTTCTTCCCTATTGTTACGTATATCTGAGTGAAACTGCTTCTTGAACAAGAAAAAATGTAGGACGGGACTTGATTTTGTCCATCAGGAATTGATTGGATGATTGTGGTTTGCTATTGGTCAATCTCACAGGTTGTCCCGCCCTCACGCCAGTGTACATGTCATCAGAGAAGAGACTGCAAGAGGGAGGGGGAAGTTATTTTGATTAAAGATTTCGAGGGCACATGAATTAAAAAAAATAATGATGTGCATATATATAGATCATTTACAATAAATACTGCAACATTCCATAAATAAAACAAGAAAGGGTCAATTTTGATTTCATTGTGACTTTAAAATGCTCCAGCTACAGTGTATATAGTGGCTGGATTCTGATTGGCTGTCAAAGTTTTTATCTTACTCTCTGTCATTATCGTTGTAGTTGTGTGGTGTGTACTTCACTATTCTCATAAAATAGAACGATTATTAAAACTTAACAGTTATAGTTTATCTTATAGTTATCATTCTTTTTGTGAACGGCCCTGAAGATGAAGATAAAATCACCGTGAGTCGTGTGACGATTCTGCAGCAACAAAAAATGGCTCCACTGCAATACATTTACATGCAAAATGCCTATTAGTCACCCGCTACTAACAATATCAATCATAAATACGCTTGTGTGGGTGACTGTGGTGTGAAGGTCTCTCTTACAGTAAGGCACATTACACCTAAACATGCAGAGCAACAACTGAGAATAGTCATTATGATGTCATTTCCTTCTAAAAACATTCTCACACCTTTTTCGGCTCCATACCCAAAGGGAGCCCTCTCTTCTTTTCCCTGGAGCTTTACCCTGGAAGGAAAATACACCTTTACACGCACAATAAATAACGTCTCTCCGTGAGACCTGACAGTCGGTTCATTTTGCACAGCCAACCATGACTTTTAGGGGAATGGACTCGGTGTCATGCTGTGACAAATGCAAATAATATTGAATGTGCGTGTAGAGAGGCGCGTTATTTATGATAGCGATAGCTGCTGGGGTCGGTAGAAAGTCAGAGTTATGTGTTAAACGGTAAAACCAGGCTTCACTTCGGCCCAACAATGCCAGGCTGAGCAGACACACATTCTGCCATCTGAATCAATGAGGCAGCTGATTTATGCAGTTGGTTATGCGCTGTTATTCCCTCACTTTGGTTATTATAGTGTACGCGTCTATTTCTTCCTACTTGCTACTGGCTAAAAGTAATTATAGAGCAGGGATGCGATGACGGCCTGAGAAGATCATCCATTTACAATGAGAGGTTTGCCCGCCATCTGTGCTGCTATTTGTTTAGCATTATAATGAGAGAAAATATCTGTATCTCATGGAAGACAAGCTGGATCAGAGAATACTGGCTTATATTGTGCAAAAACTAACATGATGAAGATGAAAAAAATTAAGAAGACTAATCTTTTAAAGAATGGGCCACATTTCACCTCAAAATCAAAATGAAAAAAAAAAAAAATACAAAAACAAATTTGCATAAAGAAAATGAAATAGATAGAAAAGTAGTTTTTATTGTTTAAAAAAGTACATAAGTTTTTATATTTTAAAATAAGCGCATATGTATGCATTATATATGTTGATGATATAAATAAAATGTATTTTGTATATTAAGTAATATGCAATATTATATAATTACTGTATAATTACATGCATATATATAATTCATGTTTTATATATATATATATAATATGTATTATTATATTATGTGTATTATATATGTATGTATTATTATTATCATATGTATTATAACATTATATATATATATAATGATAATATATGTTGATATAAATAAAACATGTATTTTATATATTAAGTAATATACAATATATAATTACTGTATAATTACATGCATCTAAAAATAGATATATATATAAAAACATTATATATATATATATATATATAATGTATATATATATCTATCATGTTTTTATATATATCTATTTTTAGATCATTTTATATATTTTATGATAATATATTATTATATATATATATATATATATATATATATTTAGGTAATTTTATATATTTTATTAAAATATATTATTATATATCTATATATATAAATTCATGTTTTTATATATATATATATATATATATATATAAATATATATATATATATATATATATATATATATATATATATATATATATATATATATCTTTAGGTAATTTTATATATTTTATTAAAATATATTATTATATATCTAATTATAATATATGTTGATGATATATATAAAACATTAATATTGGCCGTGAAGGAAAAAAATTTTTCCATTGAATTTTAATAATAGAGATTGTACTTGAAATGATATTGGCCGAAATTCTGAAAATGATGCAATGAATGAGGAACTGTGAACTCTAAGCAGTGACATTTGATCATCTGGTGGTAAAACATGGTTTATATGGATAAACTGATATTAATTACAGTAATGTTCTACAAATGTCATTTACCTTTTATTATTGTATTTTTATTATGTTTTAAAAAGTAGAACTTTTACTCAGTATATGCAATCTTGATATGTCATTGTTCTGTCGATGTCATAAAAGATGTTTTAAAAGTATATTGTAACCCACAACCTTTTATATTAAGTAATATACAATATATATAATCACGGCATAATTACATACACACACAGTGTGTGTAAGTGTAGATACCATGAAATGTAAATACTTTAAAATTGTCATGAAAATAATGTCACAATGAAAATAACCTTAATGGTCCTAAAAAACAACCTCAATTTCTTTTAAACAAAAACATAACTTCTCACTTTGTATGATTTTTGGGGTGAAATATGATCTTGAAATGATCTTGAGTGCAGTGATATTCACAGTCATATGACTCAATACTACATTAGATATGTTTATGGCATGTGATTCTACAAGACAATTTCAGGAATCAGATTAGGTGTATCATGTTCTAGATTTCCCACTATCCTCTTCAGCCAGCTTTCTAAATGAAGCTACTGACCCATTAAGCTTGCACATAAATTATTCCTTATTGATGAATTAAGCACTGGAGCAGAGGATTCTTCTGGAACAAAAAAAGACTGCAGTATCGTAATTTCCCATTATTCTGCTCACTCACCCACGAGATTGGTTTGAACACTAAGACATGGAGTATGGCAGTGTGACTCATCCATTCATACCTTAAATTGTTCATTCGTCAACTTAATCATTCATTTTTTTTTTTTTTTTTATAAAAAATGAAAATTGCATGTAATGTCACTGTCAACTCAATATGATAATAGGCTAAGCATTGCATAATTTATGTCAAAACCTATGACAGTGTGACATACAATGACAGTTAATGAGAATACCCTGGATGTAATGCTACAGACACATGGCCATTTATATGAATTACAGTAGCACTGGTGCAATTGCGCCCCCCAGTGGAGGATTCAGTGACCCTGAAAATCTGATTGAAAGCTATTGAAAGCATAACTTTACACACACAGGAGGAAAACTATAAAACTATTCTCACTTCATCACCTCAGATTTGAAAAGGAACATGGTACATGGTTTGAATACATACATTGCAACTGACTCAATACTGACAAATGTACGGGGCCTCTAAAAGGACATGATGAAGTAGAAAAAATGAAAAGATAGGAGGAAAAATTATATTTCAGTGCTCGAAAATGTTTTGCGTTCTCCCAAGAAATGTTGCGTTTGCTCCCAATACTTTTGAACACAAGTTTCTCGGGGGAACAAAAGCACTGAAATATATTTTTTCCTCCCATTACATGTTTGTCCCTTAGGATTTCCATACTAATGAATCAAGTTTTTTCTTGACTTATTTAATCTGGCAATTTTTTTTTTTAAATGCACAACAATCATGTTGTTTTTCCAAAATGATAACTGGATGCCATTCACTGAATTAAGCATAAAATGAGGTCATGTGACAACACAGTATGGAACTGTTTACATACTGCATACTGTTTCACATACTATTTTCTTAAAAATAGTAGTATCCCTGACAGCAACATAGTGTCGGCTCAGATCCGGCCCACATCTGGTCCGCGTGTAATCCACATGTACCACATGTGGGCCAGATCTGGGCCGACACTATGTTGCTGTCTGGGATCCTTTATTTAACTTTTATTTAGCTAGGAAAGTCACTTAAGAATGAACAGCCTGGCAGGAGTATACAGTAGACTATATACTGACCAGTTATTGAATAGATTAATCAAATAAATAAATAAGTAAATGTTAATGGAAGTATATAAATTAAATAAAGATGGTAGACAGTAAGTTAATGTATTCTGTCAGATAAATTCAGTTGAAAGCAACTGGTCTTGGTTTTTGATGCTGTACATCAGTCGTCTATTTCTGGAGTCTCCCACCCATACGGGACGTCACTAGACTCCTGATCGCTGTGGGAACCTCTTCACGGTATGAATGGACCATATGCACGCCCACTTCTGCATATGGGATGAGACATTTCATTTGCATAATTTACTTCGAGAAGAAACGAATGCCCCTGTCAGAGCACACAAATCAATGGACACCAAAGAAAAGTGCTTGAGAGCGACTTCTGAGGCACCAGGAATAAGTAGGCAGGATAAATCTGAAGCAGAAGTACTTGAAGTGCATGAGGCCCTTCGAGGCGAGACTGCAGGGGTCAAGATGTTTCGTCTATGCAGCATTGAAAATCTCATCCTAATGCCAAAAAATCAGATAAAGTCCAATTGCTTTCGTGTTAAATTTTACCTGATAGTCCATTATAATGAAGGCCATAAACCCACCACAGACTTTAAGGGGGATACACTTAATTTTCAGCATCATTACTCCAGTCTTCAGTGTGACATGATCCTTCTTAAATCACTCTAATATATGCTGATTTGGTTCTCAAGAAACATTTATTCTTATAGAGTGCTGCAGTGATGACGTATTTTTTTAGTATCACACTGGTTTCTTCAACAAAAACGCAATAGGATTTTTCCATTGGCTTTTGGATTATTGCAGAATATTTATAATGCTTAAACGTTTTGTCCATCAAGATAATTTTAACAAATGAACACAAATTTTATGAATTTTGAAGCCTAAATATAATTGCCAGAAATAAAAAGCTAACTTATGCTGGAAACTAACGGTCGCCCGACTTCAACGTCACCACTACCAAGCTTCTAACAACTCTTTCAGACTTATATTTAAACATTTTCCCTGAAAGTTCGAGTTAGAATAATTTTCAAGAGCGTAATTATAAATGCAACGAGGATGTGAAAGTGACTAGTGAGCAGATGAGTAGATTTACTGTCCTTGTCAACCTCTAGGCCCATTTCATAACTTGCCTTTTTCAAGACACGTAAAAGCTTTAAAAAGTAACAAATGGGGTAGTACTGGTGTGTTTTATGTCATAGAATGAAATGTGAAAATATCTTGTGTTCACCGCAGACCTTATTTCAGGCTTTTAACCAATATCCCGTTCAAAAAAAAAAAACGTATTGACTTCGGGACGATGGAATGGGAGATGCTAAAATGCTAACTCATTTCCGGGTTTCGGCCTACAAAAATATGTCATCCCTGCAGCACTCTATTATCATTATTGAAAACAGATGTGCTGCTTAATGGTTTTATGGAAAGTGAGACATTTTTGAGGACGAGTAGAAAGTTAAAAAATGAGCAGCATTTATTTTTTAATTAGAAATCTTTTTATTATTATAAATGTCTTTATTATTATTTTGATCAATTCAATACATCCCTGCTAAATAAAAGTATTAATTTCTTTAAAAAAAAAAAAAAAAAAACGTATTGACCCCAAAATTTTAAACTGTAGTGTATTTTCTAAAAAGTAATCACTTCTAATGCTGACCAGTAGATGTCAGTGATTCTGCCAAACAATCAAAATTACTATGGCAACAGTAGAAACTACAGTTACTGACACAAACTGTGGTATTATATACCATATGAATAAAACAATCAGCAAAAATAGAAAAGAAATAAAAAGGACAGATTTTGTTCACTTACACTGTCTAGAGATTCTGCTAGCATTTAGCTAACACAATAATAGCAACCTTACCTGTAGCAGCTAAGGTATTTTGTCAGAAACTATGGTTAATGTGGTAATTTGTGATTTTGTTAGGAAGTTGTTATGAGTCTCTCTTACTGACAAAACACACTGAACGGTTGCTAACAGTTTCTTAAATGTTACATAGCCTATGTTTACAATTATATACAAAGCAACTTGGAGTGCATTCAGGATGTACATGCGTTCTCTGGGAATCGAATCTATGATCTTTCTAGCACCTTGCTCTTCCTGTTGAGCTACAGGAAGACATTTTGGGTTGATTACCATTGCAGCATGTATCTAAGGAATACAAAAGCAACACAAATACAATGCCATTATCTCTTATACTGCTGAGTTTGGTGATGTAAGCCAATATTAAACATATATATTGAGTTTGAGATTCTTATCAGTAGCTGTAACTCCCACAGATAGCTTTAAGGGGGACATGTCCCCTCAAATATTTAGATTAGCACCCTTCTGATATGGTTTTTTTCAATGGCTAGTTCTTAAACATACATTTTGTTACACCAAATCTCAAATATGCACTTACAGTGTTGCTCAGTGAACATCCAGCATTCATAACTATCTAGAAAACAACAATCTTTCTTTTTTTTGCCCACTGAACTTGAGCCTGAGAGTTTCACTTGACACTTGTCAACAGTTTTAATGAAACTTCCCCACTCTACATTCCCAGCATCCACCCCCAAGCCAATCCTATCTCTGATTCTCTCCCTCGCTCTTTTCATTCTTTTCATTAGCCTCTTACGGGGTCATGGATGAGGCCCTGTCAGCCAGCCTGAGGTAGCAGCCATCGGAGGCCCACCCTAGGGAAAAAGCATGTGTTATCCCTCTCCCTCCCATCCAGATCCAGTCAAAAGTTCAAAGCCGTGCCTTTAAAACAGAGAGTGGTGTGTGTGCTGGCTCCCCTCCCATGCAGGGTCACAGCTTGGCTGGAGTTGGAGCTGTGGAGATGAGAGGGCCGGGCGGCTGGGGGGAGGCGGAGGTTCTCACATGAAAGGTCTGCAGCCGAGGAGAGAGTCCCAGACCCAGACACAACACAAGGGATCAGACTGGCCCCCCATCCCCCTTAGCCGCAACACTTCCCACCAAAGAACAGCTGGAATGTGACCTGTTCCAGAACCAAGGCCAGGACTGACCGACAATAGAATCCATCAGGATTGGGGGGTGGGGCTGCTGTTCTATCATAAAGTATGTCCCCCCCCCCTTATCAAAGCTCATTCAAAAACGCCACAACCACAGCTATGCCAGCTTGCAACTTGCAGAAAGTTTCGCAACAAGAAAGATCCAGGGTTTGATTGGGAATGTCTTTAATCGCCTCTCTGGTGTAGTTCCATAAACGTTTAATACATTTTCAACTGCTCATAAAATAATAGTTATAATCTCAATATACGTTTGCCATTGTATGGTTTGACAAAAAACACGTAACATACTTTGTAAAACACGTAACATAGGACTACCTTTGTTTCAATTTATGGTAGTAATGTAAAAGCATAAATAGACGGAACAAAGTACAACGATTACAGCACGAAAGACTATGAATTAAAATAAGGTGCAAGAGTATTTAACATGTCATATTTTTTTTTAGTTTAAGAATGACATGGGTTCATAATTAAAGGTGAAGTGTGTAATTTTACCGGAAAATGAAATTGCAAAAGTTACTGTTTTCACACAGGTTTCCTAAACACTCTCCCATTGGTCAGACAAACAGAGTCCTACCATAAACTTACGGTACCGGATCAGCCAATGTTGCTGTGCCGGGTTCCTCAAACAAATTAGCAATGTGCACTTTCCCAGGGAATCAACTTAAGAATGGCTTACTTCGAATTGCCTCTGCATGTTAAGATGGGATTTATTCTGCCTTCGAAAAAATTACACACTTCAGCTTTAATGAAATCTTCATGAAGTATAAATAAAGTGTTAGGTTAGTAATGTTTAACCACCTGCTTCCACTGAAGATTCATGTTCAGTAACCGCCTACAAGGCATTTGTTCTGAGACAGGTAGACAGAGTCTAGTTTTAATAAAACATCTGTGGCTTTTTAGTCAAACTAAAATAACTGGACTCACACTACAACATGTAGATGTAAATACGGTAATACTTTCGTATGAAATCATCTAGTATATATGCATGTCTGTGTCATTCACACAGTGTAATCCACATATTTCATCTCTCTAGGGATAATTCAAGCAGCTTTCCGCTGCGGCATAAGCACAACATATGATTGTAGAAACTACAAGTCAAGTTTGTGAGTGAGTCTGCTTCATGAAGAAAAGCAGGTGAGAGGCAGGCACGTTGGTTTAGGACAGGGGTGTCCAATCCTACTCCTGATCTGGAGGGCCACCTTGGAGCAGAGTTTAGCTCTAGCCTTAATTAAACACACCTAAACAAGCTAATCAAGGTCTTCAGAATCCCTACAAACTTACAGGCAGGTGTATTAGAGCTCAACTCTGCAGGAAAAGTAGCCCTCCAGGAGCAGGATTTGACACCTCTGGTTTAGGACGTCCAGAGATTTAGGTATTGTAAGCGCTTTAGTACTTTGTGCTGCTGAACTCCTTTAAAACATCACAAGTCTTTTTGTTGATAACCTCACGGAGTTTGCGAACGCGCCGTACACTGGAAGTGGCCACGAAGCTGTCGGGCTGCAGCACGGCCATGCCATTGTGAACATCCCCCATGATGATCATCTGTCCCTCGGCTCTCGTTATGTTTGGACAGGGACAGTTCCAGTCCATGTTGAGCAGCGTCACCTCCAGAGGCTCTTGCCCGAAGAACCGCAGCCCCATCTTCTCGTCCTTCAAGATCTCCTCCACCGTGATGAGCGCGTGGCCAGAATCGTGGTCCTCGGTCAACTCCGAAATACGACCCAAGACCACAAAGTCGCTCTTGCAGAAGCTGGGGACCATCTTCTGCCGGGGTTTGCATGGCTTGCAGTTGTGGGTCTTGGGGAAGGGGCACATCTCCTCACAGGCTTCCTTGCTCTCGAAGTTGTTCTCGTTGCCGCCGCAGCCTCCATAAACAAATGACTGGCATTTCTTGAGCGCATGGCTGTAAGCCCAGCGTGGTTTGTAAGCCTTGCAGGGACCTTGTACGCTGGGCAGGGAGCAAGGTGCTGCAAGCTCCGCTCCACAGGACAGCATGCACAATTCGTACGTATCGAAATGGTTTCGGTTTTTGTTGCACTGGCTGTACGTGAAGGTAAAGCAGTTGTTGCGCTTGGCTTCGTAGTACCAATTCATACTCTCCTCTCCGCAGTCGTCCATATCAGGTGTTTTCAGACACTCCTCAGCAGGTAGGCGTGTGGAATTCATCACCGGCTCCGGTTTGGTCTGCTCCCTAGGGACCACAGAGAGTGGGAAATGGGCTTGCACAGATCCACCCTGGTTTTTGGCAGTGCAGGTGTAGATGCCGGCATCCTGGACCTGGGCGTTGTATATGACCAGCTGGGCGATGTTGGTAACCACTATATTTCCTTGCACGTGGTTGGGTCGCATCACAGTGTTCTCTTTACCTTCAATCTGCTTTTCCCATGTAATCGCCGGCTTTGGTTTTCCTGTCACTTCGCAGAGGAAGCTGGCCGTTTCACCCACAAAAACAAAGTGGTGCGCTGGGTTGCTGACCATGATGGGACGTTGAACGTCCACGGGAGTAGTCTGAAGATGGGCGGTGGTGGGCCGGGCAGTGGTCTCTGCTGGGACAGGGCTGGTGTTGGACAAACTAAAGTGGTACCTGCAGGTGACTTCTGTGAGGGTGACGCCCCTGGTGCAAGCCTCAGCATCCATGTAGCACTTGTTGTAGTATGTCATGCCATCCGAGGCACAGGTGAAAAGGGGCTCCCGTCCGCAACGGTCCCGGCACTTGCACACTGGCTGTCCGTCCCAGATTTCACACTCTGAACCCTGTTGGGTGCACATGAATTTGTCACAGGTGACCCCTTTGGGCATCCCCACTGGACCTTTCTTGCCCTGAAGGTCCATGTAGCGGGCAGCCACGCAGCTCTTGTGTCCGCAAACATTTGAACAGCATTTCTCGAATGGCTCACAGTCCTGGAGGAACAAAAAAGGGAGTTTGTAGAAGTTAATAGCATGACTGATGCTGATTGATATAGTAGAAGTCCAGTTTTTCCATTGTTAGCATAGGTTAACAAATTTTTGAAAAATCATGTTTTTCGTTCATTTGAAACAATTAGAACAAAAAACATTCATAAAATGTTTGCAGATGATTAGGAATTCATCCATATTCTTTTTAAATTAGACATTTTCTGGTGTCACAGCAACTCAAATGGGTCATTTTGCTTCTTATAATGACACATGGATTAATAAAGACAGATTTTTTAGTTAAACATGAAAACATAAAAACATGCTATTTTATAATGACAGGACATACTATGTGAACATTAAATACCATTTTTGACCCTGGACCACAAAACCAGTCATAAGTCGCACAGGTATATTTGTCGCAATAGCCAACAATACATTGTATAGGTCAAAATTATCGATTTTTCTTTTAAGCCAAAAATCATTAGGATATTAAGTAAAGATCATGTTCTGTGAAGATATTTTGTAAATTTCCAACTGTAAATATATATTAAAAAAATATTTTTGTAAGTGGATATGCATTGCTAAGGACTTCATTTGGAAAACTTTAAAGGATTTTTTCAATATTTTGATTTTTTTACACCCTCAGATTCCAGATTTTCAAATAGTTGTATCTCGGCCAAATATTGTCCTATCCTAACAAACATCCACACATCAATGGAAAGCTTATTTATTCAATTTGAATCTCAATTTAAAAAATGACCCTTATGACTGGTTTTGTGGTCCAGGGTCACATTTCTTTATAGTACAGACAGTGGTTATGTTTCAAAATAATAATAATAATAATAATAATAAAAAATACTGAATGCTGCAAATCTATTCGTAACATTTATCCATGGTAACAGCCAAATGGTAAAATAATATAATGGTAATTATTAATATAATTAATATAATGGTAAAAATAAATAATAATATAAATAATAATATAAAAATAAGATCCACACAGTGTTAGTTTTTTTCCTGTCATTTCTCTGTCAATTTCTTTTTGATGACAGTAGTTGCTAATGCCACATTAACAGTTTTTGAAGCAGCAATAACTGTAAAACTTGGTAAATTTAGTAAGATTATAAATTCGATCAAATTTACCATGTTAACCATGAGTTAGAGTTAAAGTTTGTAATAAATTAATAAAATGTCGTTTTTATACTTTCATAATCATTCTGTCTTTGTTTTGTTTCTTATTTGATGTCAGTTGTTGCTAATAATGCCACATTAACAGTTTCACTGTAGTGATAAAAAACGATATGGTAAATCGGCGTGAACTATGATTACCATGGTAAATTTGGCACCATGCTAACTATATTTTATGGCAAAATATTATAGTTATTTAAGATACTGTTACAAATATAAACGAATACATTGATTAATAAATTATAATTTCCTATATTTAGTTGCTAATGTCACGTTACATTACAGTGTGAAAACTATTTACTATAGTAAAACTATTTCTATTTGAAATTTTATATATATATATATATAATATATAAAACTATGGTTACGATGGTACACATGATATATGATAGAAAACAGAGAGATGTTGGAATGGAGCAGCTGAACTCACCTGGTCGGACTCGCACTCTCGCGTGCAGGTGCTCATGGCATCCACCCACAGGTTCGGGTTCATCTCGTTCGGACACATTCCCGCATGAGAATAAACCACTTTGGACAGAGTCATTGGCATCGCTCTCGCGCGCAAGTCCAAACGCAAGACGCAGAAGTGTCCGAACAAAAACCAAATCCATCTGGGAAACAGCATCCACCACATATCCACACTATAAAAAAGTCCTTTCGGAAAAGGAAACGTTCCAGGGGTCGAAAAGCTACGCAGTCACCGCCAAAACAATGCGTAAAACGGGGCACAAGTAAGTGGGGACCCTGGCTAAAGTGGAGGACGTGTGATCCGTTCAAGAGGTTTGTGGAGTGGAAGAGAGGTCGATTCACGCGCGACGTTCATCAGTGCTGGGAGATTAAAGGTTGCCCGTTCAACCCTATTACTAAACATTTCATATACTTGAAAACGAAGCCTATAACCACTGTTTTTTACACTATGTAGCACAGTTAAGCGTACACTAACTTCTCGAATGTCTTTGAAATTTAAGACGCAGAAAGGCACCTGCGTGACGCACTAGAACACCTTTTAACTCTTCACTACCCAACAAGAAGTCACTGGCTATGTTTGGAATGGCCAACCCAAGTGTGTACTGCGCAGTGTGCACTGAAAATGACCTACTCATTTTCTGCACTATGCAGTATTGGTAAAATGTTTTTGAAAGTAGTCTATAACGCTCTGCATTTATTTGATCAACAATATGAAAATTAAATGAAATTTGTCAAAAGCTGGATTTTCAGCATTATTAGTCCAGTCTCAGTGTCACATGATCCTTCAGAAATCATTCTGATTTGATGCTCAAGAAACATTTATTATCATTGTTGAAAATATATTTTTTCAGGATTCTTTAGTTCAAAAGAACAGCATTTATTAGCTATTATAAACATCTTTACTGTTACTTTTGATCAATTTAATGCTGAATTAAATTAATTTCTTTCAAAAAATATCTGTCTGACCCCAAATTTCTGAAAGGCAGTGCACATACTATACAGTTTGATAGTATAATAATTCAAACATACAGAATCATAATGCATGCATACAGAACATATACACACAAACAAGGTACGTTTACATGACAATGATGTACTAAAAATGAAAATGTTTTTCTCATACAGACAACAATTTTGTCCCATTCACACGGATCTGCAAAACAGTTAGAAACACTGTATTCTGCTGCCAGGCCAGAAGTTGATATGATGCACATGACGTCACCGTTTTCACAAATTCTCGTTTTTGTAATTTACACGGAGACGATAACAGAAAAAAAGTACATTTTCAGGCTCCCACAATGTTGCTGTCGTCTAAATGAACTGCCAACAAAATGCATAAAAAGTTTTCCGTTCAAATTTGAAAAGGGTGTCGTGTAAATGGCCACTAATATCTGAATGTTTATCACAATAAAATAATACTAATAAAAACACTGCCGCCAGGAACATATTCACCCAAAGGTTAATCTGTGTCCCATCTGACTCTAGCAGACATGGGAAAGTTACCTCCAGCTGTGGGGGTACGGGGTGGAGGTCATGTGGTTCAAACATACAACCAATGCTGTCAGCAATAAACAGCTGCAGTTTATACCAGACTTCATATGAAACCCCCCCACCGGACACAGGAACAACATTATTGGAGATATTTAACACTTGCATTTAATAGAAACTCTAAGTGTTCAGAGCATGAAATGATCATGACTAATTAAAAAAATAACATGGCTTAGCTTAGCTTGTTAGCTTGTTTAACTCAACTGACTTAGCACAATGTTGACATAGTAACTTATGAAATAACATGCACATGACATACTTTTTTTTGTAAAAAGTATATTGTGATTATCTGTGTGAGTTCATCCAGAACAGTTTGATTGTGAGAACAACACACTGCAGTCCAATATGACAGAAATGAGCAGCCGTCTCCATTTTAATTCACAGAAACATGGACCACTTGCAGTAAATCAATTGCGCCGCAATGGAGCAGTGATTTAACGGGGCTTCTACTTCAGATGAATCTATTGTGTCAACTTATGAGCTTTCTGAAAGGTATTAACACGGTCTGTATGCCTGGGCTCCCCACCCGCAGGAAGGGTCATAAAAAACAATGAACATGTTATTACCTCTCATAAGCTCATTATATCGTCTGACTAGCCCACAAAAGAACAACCAACACTCAACTAAGCCTTGTTTTAAACGTTCTGTCTAGAAACAAGCCACACACACACACACACAAACGGCAGGGTGACCAGTAATTCAATGTCACTATTCTGAACACAGCAGGTTCTTCTTATGCAAGAGGTGCAGAATGTGTGTTGCAACATCTGGAGGACACATGAGATGTGTTTTCATTTTAGAAATGTGCTCTGTACACAATTTTCCTCAGACTTAGGGCAAAATATCCACTATATAAAAAGCAGACACAAACCATTTTAAATTAATATATATTTTTGGTAACACTTTATTTTAAGGTGATGTAGTTACACGTTACTACACGTACTTACTATAGGGATAATTATGCATAATTACAAGTAACTAACCCTAAACCAAACCCTAACCCTAATGTAACTCTATAGTAAGTACATGTAGTTAATTACTTATTTGAGGAAATACAATGTAACTACGTTACCTTAGAATAAAGTGTAACCATTTTTTTTATATTCTTTAGTCAGTAAGAAAATATTTATACATGTCTCATATATAAAATATTTATATATAACATATATGTTACCTAATAGTTGTCAAAAGTACCAACTTTGGTACTGAAATTTAAAAAATGTGACACTTTGAGCGCTGTTGAGTGGATTCGTAAACACCTCTGATTGGTCATTGTGTTCACACACTCATCAGATACGGCTTCAATGATCAACACTTCAAAAACGTTGTAAACAGTCATCAATGATGCTCTTCACCGAGCGCTTACACAGATACACACGGGAGTGTTTGAAAGCAGACATCTATCGTGGACCAGTCCTCTGATAAAAGCCTGCTTTCAAACGCTCCTGGTCCTGCTTTCAAAACACTTCAGTGTGCTTTCAAACGCTCCCGTGCTTTGATCATTGTAGCCAATCACAGACATCAGATGAGTGCGTGAACACAATGGCCAATTAGAGGTGTTTATGAATCTGCTCAACAGCGCTCAAAGCGTCACATTTGTGTTGACCGTGGAGTTGACCCACTGGTCGATACTTTCTGACAACTCTATTACCTAATAGAGTTGCTCGTTAATGCAAATATCTAATCAGCCAATCACATGGCAGCAACTTAATGCATTTAGGTATGTAGACATGGTCAAGATATTCTGCTGAAGTTCAAACTGAGCATCAGAATGAGGAAGAAAGGTGATTTAAGTTACTTTGAACGTGGCATGGTTGTTGGTGTTAGACGGGCTGGTCTGAGTTCAGAAACTGCTGATCTACTGGGATTTTGATGCACAACCATCTCTGGGGTTTACAGAGAATGGTCCTAATAAGAGAAACTATCCAGTGAGCAGCAGTTCTGTGAGTGAAAATGCCTTGTTGATGCCAGAGGTCAGAGGAGAATGACCAGACTGGTTCAAGCTGATAGAAAGGCAACATTAACTCATATAACCACTCATTACAGGTCTGCAGAAGAGTGTCTTTGAACACACAACATGTTGAACGTTGAAGCAGATGATGGGCTACAGCAGCAGATCACACCGGTGACACTCCTGTCAGCTGAGAACAGGAAACTGAGGCTACAATTTGCAGAGGCTCACCAAAATTGGGCAGTAGAAGATTGGAAAAAAAAACGTTGCCTGGCTGATGAGTTTCTGCGCAACATTCAGATGGTAGGGTCAGAATTTGGCATAAACAACATGAAAGCATGAATCTAGGCTTGTGGTAGTGTAATGGTGTGGGGAATATTTTCATGGCACACTTTGGGCCCCTTAGTACCAATTGAGCATTGTTTAAAGTCCACAGCCTACCTGAGTATTGTTGCTGACAATGTCTATCCCTTCATGACCACAGTGTACCATCTTCTAATGGCAACTTCCAGCAGGATAACACGCCATGTCACTCAAATCATCTCAAACTGGTTTCTTGAACATGACAGTTTAGTGAACGTGAGTTCACTAAACTCAAATGGCCTCCACAGTCACCAGATCTAAATCCAATAGGTCACATTTGGGATGTGGTGGAATGGGATTTGCATTATTGATGTGCAACCAAGAAATCTGCAGCAACTGTATGACGTTATCAAAAAAAACAAAAAAACAAAAAAAAAAAAACGAGTAAAACCCGGTTCTAGCAAAATGTACCTGATAAAGTTGCTGGTGAGTGCATATGTATATAATATAAATAAAGACACAAAATTCTTTCATAACATTTTTCATTTAAAAACTTTTATAAACCTTTATATATCAATTCTTTTATAATACTGGATACGAGTAGATACAAATTGTAGTCAGTTACTGATTCCAAATTACATGACAAAAATTGTAGTTAGTAATGTAATCTAGATTACACATTTTAGGTAATGTATTCTGAATTTCTGACCACTTTATGATTACATTTTAGATTAATTTTGACCCATTTATCACATTGATTTGAATAGGATAATCTTGTACCATATTGATATAAAATACAAAGATAAAGAAAATATATTCTGTTCTTTGGTATCAACCACATGAAGTACATTAAATATTACATAATGTCAGGGTTTCCCAGACTGGTGTTCATGATGGAACTGCGGGGGATTTGTGTTTAATGAAAATATATTAAGTAATTAAAAAATAAAAAATAAAAAAATATTTTATTATTGACCTAACTTTATTAACTTAAAATCTTAGGGCTTACTTCAAGTAAATGTATTAGGGCAAAGACATTCAACTGAAAAAAAAAAGTTTGGGGAATCCCTGCATTGCATGTAAATATGAAATGACGTGAATTTGTACATTTTAATGTGTTTGAAAGACAAAAGCCTTCCAAAGACACTAATACAGGGTTAAAAGACTCATTAAGTGATAATTCAAATAATAATTAATGTGTTCGTCAGGATAGAATAGATATAGATATAGAATAGATATACAGTGTTGCAATCTGAGAAAACACTTTTTAAACACTTTTTAAAAGTGAAATGATTCAGTGGTCAAATGTTGGTTTGGTCTCAGTTTTCAGTGAGTGCAATTCCACAAACCTGGAAGACCTTGTGAACATACATAAGCAGTAGACTTTTATAGAAAGGGGTCATATATTGCCCCTTTTCACAAGATGTAATATAAGTCTCTGGTGTCCCCAGAATTTGTTTGTGAAGTTTCAGTTCAAAATACCCCACAGATCATTTATTATAGCTTGTCAAATTTGCCCCTATTTGGGTTTGAACAAAAACATGCCGTTTTTGTGTGTGTCCCTTTAAATGCAAATGAGCTGCTGCTCCTGGCCTGCCTTCCATAAGTGAACAGAGCTTTAATGCTGCATTCACATGGGGCATCTGCGTTAACGCTTCTCATTTACTTTGAATGGGTGACGTCACGCGTTGCCGAACTGAATTGTGGCTTCCATCACGTCGCTTCACTTGCATTGCTCGTGGTAGAAGTTGAAAATTTCTCAACTTTTCAAGTGCCAACGCAGGCGTCAGCCAATCAGATTGCTTTATGCAAATACCCTAGAGCCGTTGCTAGCCAATTGCATTCATGCAACACCGAAAAGTAACGTGACTATGACGGTCGTGTCAGCACCAAGCTTCAGACATGCCCTCCGTGAAGCGTTGACGCCGACGCCCCGTGTAAATGCGTAACAGCGTAACAGCTCGCGCTTCGGTTGCTCAACAATAACAAAACTGGAGAATCTCACGCAGCCAAAATGATGATTGTCAGTAACGGTGTTCAGCCTTACATTGTTCAAACCGGAGTTGGACACTGATGGAGAGACTCAGGAAGAAGTTACAACTTTTCAAATTCATCTGGACATTTATGAACGGTTAGTGGTTAAATTTATGTAGTTGCTGTGGAGTTGCTCCCTTTGCTGCATGTTCTCGGAGGTGGGGTTTATGTAAATTTTAGGGTTAGTGATGTCACTAACCCGGGAAGAAGCTCGTTGTAGTCCCTACCAGCCGTTTATTGTATTATTTAAAAGAAAATATCTCCCTTTGTATTGAACTTTGAGTGTTGTAACTTTGCAGATGTTGTTTATGCTCAAACAGCAACATTACGCACTTACTAAAGTTAAAAAGTGAAATCATTATCAATCACCCCTTTAAAATATAACAAAGTAGAATCAATGAATTAAAGGTGCCCTAGATTCAAAAATTGAATTTACCTTGGTATAGTTAAATAACAAGAGTTCAGTACATGGAAAAGACATACAGTGAGTCTCAAACTCCATTGTTTCCTCCTTCTTATATAAATCTTATTTGTTTAAAAGACCTCCGAAGAACAGGCGAATCTCAACATAACACTGAATGTTACGTAACAGTCGGGGTGTACGCCCCCAATATTTGCATATGCCAGCCCATGTTCCCAACATCATGAAAGGCATTAGACAGGGGCAGAACATCTGGATCTGCACAGGTGAATCATCAGACTAGGTAAGCAAGCAAGGACAATAGCAAAAAATGGCAGATGGAGCAATAATAACTGACATGATCCATGATAATGTGATATTTTTAGTGATATTTGTAAATTGTCTTTCTAAATGTTTCATTAGCATGTTGCTAATGTACTGTTAAATGTGGTTAAAGTTACCATCGTTTCTTACTGTATTCACGGAGACAAGAGCCGTCGCTATTTTCATTATTAAACACTTGCAGTCTGTATAATTCATAAACACAACTTCATTCTTTATAAATCTCTCCAACAGTGTAGCATTAGCCGTTAGCCACGGAACACAGCCTCAAACTCATTGTAAACATCCAAATAAATACCATACTTACGCGATTAGACATGCTGCATGACGAACACTTTGTAAAGATCCATTTTGAGGGTTATATTAGCTGTGTGAACTTTTTTTATGCTGTTTAAGGCAAGTGCGAGCTCTTGGGGCGTGGAGCACCAGATTTAAAGAGCCACGCACCCTGAATCGGCTCATTTCTAATTATGCCCCAAAATAGGCAGTTAAAAAAATGAATAAAAAAAAAATCTATGGGGTATTTTGAGCTGAAACTTCAGACACATTCAGGGGACACCTTAGACTTATATTACATCTTTTTAAAAAAAAGTTCTAGGGCACCTTTAAGAATAATTTACTGCCATTGTGAGAATAACATGTAATCATGTAATTAATAAAAAAGTAACACTAGTCTGATTACAACTATTTTTATAGTTTTATAGTCTGATTACAACATATAATCTAGTTACAAGTACTTAATTTTTGGAATCTAACTACATAATTCAGATTACACGTAATCAGTTACTACCCAGCACTATATATATATATATATATATATATATATATATATATAGACACACACATTTAATGTTGACCCGATCTGCTAAGCCTTTGAACAGTTTGTCACATTCTCTTGTAATGGCTATTAGTTGAGGTTAATATGGGACAGCTGTTCTCTGATCAGCAGATCAGCGATGCAGAATGATCGTTTGCCAGGTGCAGCTGGATGTCTGGTCTTGAGACAGACACACTGTGAAGGCCGGTGTTTACTGAAAACGGACAGAGATCTCATGCTAGTTTCACCATGAGGGGTAAGAGATGTGATCTGCTATGAGAACATGAAAAGATAGCGCAACTGTTTTAAAGTTCAGATGGGAAACCAAGCTGAGAAACACTATATCTTCAGGATCTTTCTACAGTACACATCTATATATAAATGCAGCTGTTAAATGCTTTTCTTAGTTGCAATGTATAGTTTGCATTGGATCATTAGTTCTTGCACAAATACAAGGATTCTAGTGTAATTTCCTCTGTAATTTCCCGTTGTCTTGTCCCGCATGCTCATGTGATCTATAGTGCTGAACCAGGCGGGGCTCCGTTTCCCTTAAAATGTGCAATTGAGCGAAAGAGGTCAAAGGGCAGTTGGTGAGCCGAGTTAGTCCCCGATTCTTTAAACAGGTCGACGTGAAAGAAATTCACAAGTTTGAATAAAACTTCTATCAGGGTTTCTGTATAATAAATTTGAGCAAAGATAACCAATACCCCCGTCACCAGTTTTATATTTGCAATTTAAATGAGACATTTAATTAAAATGCAAATGTAACAAACTTTTATTTATTGCAACTTTTAGTGAAAACTAAATATTTCTCTCAAACTCAGATGATTAAAATGCTGATCCAAAGCTGAGTTTTGCATTCTGTAGGCTGCTGACTCCATGTAGTCTGGCGCAGTAACTCTGATTTGCTGTATGGACCCTACAGGAGCAGCAGCGGAGCTCCACTGAGTTTAATGGAGTGGAAACACTTCCTTCCTCCTACCAAGAGCATTAGTGGAGTCTCATTTATTCAAGACTAAGTCTGTCCTCTATTGGTCAAGTTTAGCAATGGCATGTTGCACTACATTTTTGTTATACCCAGAGAAAGATCTGTTCATGTGCATCTACTTATAAGGAAACATGAATCTAATCACCTTTTGCCCCATGTTTGATCAAAGAATAGAGGATTTTTAGAAAACATCAGATAAGCAGAACCTTGTTGAATAAAAGTATTGAGAATATCTAAAAATATCTATCTATCATTTAATATTAAATAAATTTAAATTAAATTAATTGTTTTGTTAAATTCTGTAACACTTGATAAGGTTCAATCAGTTAACATAATACATTGTTTAATGATAATTTATTATGTACTTTCAGTAAACAATAGCATTTTTTAATATTTTTTTTAAACGGCATTATTGTAGATTAATAGATTCTGTAAACTGTCATTCATGTTAATCACAACACATAAAAAAAAAAAAGAAGCAAAGGAATTCCAGGAAATTGTTTCCCAGCTGCCTTTAAGTCAATCGAGAACATACGATAGAAAAGAAAACGAGATTGTTTTATTTCAACTGAAGTGTATAATACTTCTTTTAATCTTCAGATTCTAGTATTATATATATAATACTAAAACAATTGCACATTTAAAAAAAACTTTAATGTCAATAATTTATCAATGTCTTTTCAAGGGGCTAATATTACGTCTGAACAATAGTAGCATTTTGTTAACAAATGTTTAATGATCATATGCTTGGTTAGACAGTCAAACTCTCAGAGAAAACTAAAAACAATTCGTAAGACAAATCTTTAGAAATTCTTCTCACAGTAACACAATCTCTATCAAGTCAAAAAGCGAATTTACAACAATGTAGTGTTTATGCACCGCTCCTAAACCTAACCGAAAGCATTCCCCACAAATGAGTTATCCAAACTGCAAACAAAATGTATTTCTATGCTCATAATCAACAATGCAGCCAACTGTTTAGTAAAATGGCACTAATATAACCACTATATCTTCCTAAATTCAGATCCTGCTTCTCAAATGTATGAAGACAAAGCATCGAAAAACTCAAGGGAGGTCAAAATGATGCTCCCTGGAAGCTCTCTGTGGTTAAATATTCATCTCCAATTAAGCTCATTCTAGGGGAAAACAAAAGATTTTTTTTTGCTACATTATTAAGTTCAAGAGAAACAAAAGACATTTTGCCTTCATACAAGACCATGAGGTCGCTCTACTCCAAACAGTCCATGCTAGTTTATAGAATGAGTTATTTGGCTTACAGTGACTGACAGAACAGCATTCAAAATACAGCACTGAAGTTCTCAAGGGTTAAATAAAAAGGACGCATCCTCAATAATGGCAAGGTTTTGGTAAAGTGCACAGAGAGTTGTCTGGCAAACTAAATATTTCTTGAATTAGAAGCATTGATATGAAATTAGCGTGGCTTCCTTCAATCAACGCAAACATAAAAACCACTAAACAAGAATTTTATAAACTGATTCACTTGAGATAGGACACTGTATATTTGTTGGATGTAAGATGAAGCGTGCCTACTCTCACACAGTGACCCGATACGAAGGCAAGGCAGTTAGACAGATCTGAACAAACTCCAAGGCCCGACAGTATGCAAAAGTGGTGCATTTCAATATTTCCCGCAGTCCAATCAAGACCTGAATGGATTTAAATATTCAAATTGAAGTGATGCAAAAACCCCATTCACCCCAGAGCAAGTCAAAGCCCATATAACAAGCTATCTATGGTTACAATGGAGGAGGAGGCACTAAGGATACATCTGTTAATGAAGGAGAGAAGGAATAAGGCTAACATGTTATATCCGTTTACCAACCCAAAGCAGGAGCGTATTTTAGGATCCAAAATGTGTTTGGGATTTCAGGAAGCAGGTCCCAGATAAAACGTGAGTCTCTAATGTGAAGCTAGTAGGTGAGTCTGGAGGCCTTCATGTTGTAGCAGGGCCTGTCGGTCAGACCGCCCTGACCTCCAGAGAACAGCGACAAGCCTTCGGTTTTCTCCAGCACCACCTCCAGCTCCTGGAAATCCTGTAGCCGTGCCACATCTTTATCCTGCCAGAGGAACATATACGGGTCATTGACGAATAAGGTTTTAGTGTAAAAAAACATAATCGAGATATAATTAAATTTGATGTTTTATTAAGTGTTAACAATGAGATTATGTGGTTTTTATAATCAATTCACACTGCTTTTGTCATTTTTTTACAAGATGGACAAAATGTGTCACCAAAAAAGTCATTCGGTTTAACCAAAATTTCGGTTTTACTGAATGACACTTTTGGTTATACGTAATAACGATATTTTCAAACAATGCTAACAGGCTGATATCTAGCTAGCTAGCAAAATGACAATCAAACATTTTATATTTAGTACAAGTTTTTAAAATAATTACAACATTTTCCATGTTTTATAGCGGTTGTACCGAATGACCTGATGTTTCAGGACGTGTATGAGCAAGTGAAAACATGAATTTTTCAAATAGTTAAGAGAGAGTTACTTTGCTTCATGACCATGTGGTCCTTTGCAGGTGTCTGAATGCTGTCACATCCTGTCACATGATACTGATCCAAAATGGTCCCTTTATATTAGTTACTTCGAATGACATCAATGAAATTAATTTTTCCGGACATTCTTACTCATAACAAAGCAACGACTTCAACACATAATTTTAATACCATTTTGCACTGTTGATATATGATGTTATAAAATCATGCCAAAAAAAGAAAAAAAAAGAAAATACATTTATTACATTTTAAGATACAGTATTTTAATCACAAATTAAATGTATTGGCCTTTGGACTATTAAACCAAATGAACTTTTGACACTTCAAAATCTTTAAAATGGCTTTATATGTAGCAAAATACACTACTCAAAAAAATTAAAGGAACACTTTGAAAACACATTAGATCTCATTAGGGAAAAATATCATGCTGGATATCTATACTGATATGGACTGGGTAATATGTTAGGAACGAAAGGATGCCACATCGTTTGATGAAAATGAAAATTATCAACGTACAGAGGACTGAATTCAAAGAGACCCCAAAAATCAAAGTGAAAAAATGATGCAGCAGGCTAGTCCATTTTGCTGAAATTTCATTGCAGCAACTCAAAATGGTACTCAGTAGTTTGTATGGCCCTCACGTGCTTGTATACATGCCTGACAACATCGGGGCATGCTCCTAATGAGACGACGGATGATGTCCTGGGGTATTTAATCCCAGATCTGGAACAGGGCATCACTGAGCTCCTGGACAGTCTGAGGTGCAACCTGGCGGCATCGGATGGACCGAAACATAATGTCCCAGAGGTGTTCTATTGAATTTTGGTCAGGTGAGCATGGGGTTTGCATGTGTCCTTTATCTGACACACCCATTTTAGATCTTTGAGTCACTACTAATGAGCTGATAACCTTAATCAGGTGCGTTTGATTGAGCAGACATGCAAAATGTGCAGTGTTGGTGGGCCTCCAGGAATGTGGTTGGGAACCACTGCACTAGAGAACGTCAGGCCCTCAGGCAACCCTCTTGAAGTCTGTTTCTGATTGTTTGGTCAGAGACATTCACACCAGTGGCCTGCTGGAGGTCATTTTGTAGGGTTCTGGCAGTGCTCATCCTGTTCCTCCTTGCACAAAGGAGCAGACACCGGTCCTGCTGATGGGTTAAGGACCTTCTACGGCCCTGTCCAGTTCTCCTAGAGTCTCCTGGAACCTCCTCCATGCTCTTGAGACTGTGCTGGGAGACACAGCAAACCTTCTGGCAATGGCACGTATTGATGTGCCATCCTGGAGGAGCTGGACTGCCTGTGCATCATTTGTAGGGTCCAGGTATCGCCTCATGCTACCAGTAGTGACACTGACACTAGCCAAATGCAAAACTAGTGAAAAACAGTGTCATAACTAGTGTTATATCTGTGTTTTTAATTATTATTAAGGCCTTTGGACAAAAAAATGACCTGTCAAGTCATTGACCCATACACATTTAGATGGATCTAGTGTTGAATGATCTGGAAGTAGCGCCCATTGTTCTGTTCTTTTTGAGATCCCATCACTGTCTATCATACAGCTTAAGAACTAAGCTCCACTGGTGTGTGCAGTTTGATATAATAAAATGCACAGCATGGCCAAAAGTACAAGGGCGTTTGCTTGTCCGATTTCAGCCACTAGTATCATATTGGTCACTCTTTTTAAAGTGTCATGAAACCCCCCTGTTTTAGCCTGGTCGTTCACACCTCAGAGTTAGAAAGTCTGTAGGAATATATGTATCAGAATAATCAATTGTGTCATCGCATTCATGACGTGCAGCTGTATTAGTGTCCTTATTTGCACATATATTTCATTTGAAGACGACATGATTAAATATGTGCACGTACACGGTGCTGGTTCATGTTTAGAGCACTAGAATATAAGAAACATGTCCATGAAAAAATTGAAACGTGCTCGCTCTGTTAAAAATATGAGAGTGTCACACCGGTCTCGATTTTACTGCATTGGCTGCCAGTCAAATATAGAATTGATTTTAAAATTCTTCTGTTTGTTTTTAAATCTCTTTGTAATCATGCGCCTCAGTACTTATCTGATCTGTTACATCCGTACACTCAGTCAAGGTCACATAGATCTGCCAATTCTGGACTATTGCAAGTTCCCAGGACATGACTAAAAAACAGAGGTTATCGTGGCTTTTCTGTTATCGGCCCAAAACTATGGAATAGTCTCCCGGTTCATAACAGAACTGCCCCAGCTCTATGTATTCTTAAGTCTACTCTTAAGACTCATTTTCTTTGGTGTTTAATATTTCTTGATTTGCTTTTTTATGACTTTTACTTTTATGAACACCCATTTTACAGCTTGTTTTATTGTCTTTTACTGTTGTACTGTAATTATACTGTTGTATAATTTGTACAGCACTTTGGACAACTTTGTTTGTTTTTAAATTGTGCTATATGAATAAACATTGTATTGTATTGTATTGTAAAAAGCACTGTTTGGATTTACCATCTCAACAAACCTTGTCTGAAGATGTAGTCAAGCTTAAACAGGAGAGGATTTTGCTCAACCAAACAGAATGTCACTTTTACGAAGCATCATGATGGTCCTTCAGGGGAACTAAGAGGCCCGAACTAAACCAAGAGGAACAAATCCAAAAAAATCATTCCTTCACCAATAGCTAGAAATATGCATTTGCACAGGAAGATTTGTCTTTGTATTCATTCGAATCCGAGTGCAAACATGTAGGAATGCCTAACAATGCTCTTAACGCACAGTGATATTAACAAATTCAGCATAGCTTCAAGTTTTTTATTGCTTTTAGATGTTTACGACATATCAATTTAAATTTTTTAATCAAATTCATTAAGTTCCACTCTTCCGCTTGAAAATATTGTTCCTGACATGTAAATTAAAGGGGTCATGACAAGAGAAATCAAAATCGCCTTGATGACATATAAGAGGTCTTTGTACCATTGAAACTTCCATAGCTTAAAAGGTCCTCCTCATTATAAACTATAAGCATTTTTTCAATCAACCTCCAAAAACTGGCTTGTTTTGATATTGAGGGATCTGTGACATCACACAGGCAAATATATTTGCATATGACTGCCTCCAGACCAAGACATCGACGAATAGTTACACATCATTGCACCATAGGCCCTGTCCACTGGCATTCATTCGCTTAACGGCTGACATTTGCCTACACTAGATGTGAGCGTTGCGTCAAAAGCAAATAGAGCCCATTATAATCAATGAGGCTGTCTACACTGGATACAGTATACAGATGTGAGTTCAGTTGAAAATTCATACTCCACACGCTTGAGTCTGCCGACAACAGGACAAATGGAAGAGTGAAAAGAGTCAAAGAACATTCACTTTGATGCAACCAGTTTAAACAGCTTGATTGTGACTTCAGAAGGATCACAATGTCGGAAACAAGTGGAGGGTTTATTTTATTAGCATCCAGATTGCATGAGAGGATTATATGTTTGTTCTGAGCATTTTGTTTTGTGGCACATAATGGAGAGTTCGCAAAGAATCTGATAGCAGCTGCATCACAAACCGTAAGTTAGTTAGACTAAGCTGTTAATAGGCTCAGGCCTCACCTTTCTGAGCATAGTGTTGGGCAGCTTGCGGATCTTCTCCACGTGCTCTGCGCTGATGTCTAACTCCCGGCAGCACACGCGGAGGAGGGCACGGTACGTCAGCTCCTGCCTGTCCAGTTCCACCTCAATGAAGTCGTTCTCTCTGACATTGGTGTTCTGGATGCGAACCTTTAGGACGAGCTCTGGGAAGAGACAGCAAGATTGTGACTCGAGGTATCTTTGTGAATTCCTCAAACCAGTCTGTTTGGTGCATGTACATTTAAAGAAAGTGTGCAAACCTGTTTGTGGAGATCTGCGGCGTTCAAGTCATGGTGGAATGAGCGCATCAAGTCAATATGTATAAGAACATCTGCTAAATCCCTTAAGTGTATAACTGAGCAGCCAAGATTTACAGTATAATTCATATATACTGTATATACTACATACTATTCAAAATTAATTTAAAAAAAGTAAGAAAAAACAAATACTAACCCTTTTGAAACTTTTGAACAGTAGTGTATTGTTACAAAATATTTCTATTTTAAATACATTAAATTTTTTTTAATTTTTTTTAAAATTTCATTCATCCAGTTTTTTCAGCAAAACTGTTTCCAACACTAATAATAATTCAGTATATTAGAATGATTTCTGAAGGATCATGTGACACTGAAGACTGGAGTAATGATGCTGAAAATTCAGCTTTAGCATCACAGGAATAAATTATATTTTAAATTATATTAAAATAGAAAACAATTATTTTAAATTGTAATAATATTACTGTTTTTTTCTGTATTTTTATTTATTTGAAATATAAATCTGCTTTCTTGCTACCTAGCAACTTCATAAAAATCACCCTTCAGTGATTCTGTCTAAAGCACTTTTTCTGTGGAGGTGAAAGTGGAGGTGTGTTGAATCATATGACACCAACCAACAAGCTTCTTAAACCCACACTGTACCTTGAACGTTAACTGGAAAAGTGCTGGTGAAAAAGAAGGGTTGGAAGGCCGGCATGGAGCCACCGAGCTGGGAGCAGTTGATCTGCTGCGGGATGGACGGCTGCCGGGTGATGGCGGCATTGGGAACCTGCGGCTGGCTGGTGCTTCCGCCGGGAGAAGGAAGCGTGGAACACACTGGGCCGTTCTGTGCGATAGGATGAGCATGTGTAAACTCCAGGTTGGTGTGATGAGTCTCTGAGGAGAGCTCCATTGGTAGGCCGCCGTTGACCACAGGGCTCGGCACCACGCCGTTCTGCTCCACCACGGGGATGTAGGGTAACTCCTGCTGGCTCTGGCTGTCTGTGTAAAGGCTCTTGGGCTGCTGATGCTGAGGCGGGAGCTGCTGCTCTTGTGTCGGCGACAAGGTCGCTGGTTCTGACTCCAGGGGCTCTGGATGATTGTTGGTGCCGTTTTGCTGTGCTGTGCTCAGGTTATCTTTATCTATCTTGCTGTACAGGAAGGGCGGGTTGGAAAGATAGTTTGGAATGATTGGCAGCTCTGGTTCCTTCACCTCAGGCATGTCTTCCTCTTCCACTGGAGAAGGAACGCATAAGGACATTAAAGTGCATTATGACCGTATACAGAAGGTTTTCTGTTTTCATGTTTGTATTTTAATATTTTTAAGAAAAAAGAACTACAAAAAATGATTATAATCTATTACAATATATTAATAACTATACTGTTATGGCTGGTAACCAATAAATTGTTGACCTATAATATTTTGTCTAAATATCTGAAGAAATAAAACATTCAAAACTAGTTGTAAAAGGAAATGTACTGAATGGAAAATTGATATTCATTTTAAGATTTGGAAAAGATTACACTTAATGATGTTACTAAATTATTAGTGTTTGCAAAGATTAACTTCAGCAAGCTTTCAAAATGTAAAAAACAGTGGAATAAGGAATTACATTATGCTACTATAATATTAAAGGTTAACAACTGAGCCCAAACTATATTAGCCTAAATTCAATTGCTTTTTATTTTTAGATACAATAATCAACACTCAAATAACAAATTGTATGCAAACACGTAAACTGCACCTAAGGCAGTTTTTGTATTAACTTCTAAATGTTTTTACTCCAATTCGTTGTTGAAATATAATCATTTCTACACAGTGGTTGTCATTTTCATTACAGATTTATATAAACATATATTAAATAATCAAGACATCATTAAAAGGTTAAGTAAAATATAATGATTATATAGGTTAATACAGTGCATATATTAAGCGAAAGAGTTCATTTCTCTAGCGAACTGACAAACTTTGGACACTGAAAGGCTTTTCTGAGGTAAATGATACATGATTTCCGCCGTTGAAACTGATTGAGCGTTTACAAGAGATATGACCATTTCAGTAAGTTGTACTGTATCTTTCAACATACCTTCAGATGTTCTTTCCTTCTGTAACTAGTATTAAAGGAACACTCCACTTTTTTTGAAAATAGGCTCATTTTCCAACTCCCCTAGAGTTAAACAGTTGAGTTTTACCGTTTGCGAATCCATTCAGCCGATCTCCGGTTCTGGCGGTACCACTTTTAGCATAGCTTAGCATAGTTCATTGAATCTGATTAGACCGTTAGCATCGCGCTTAAAAATGACCAAAGAGTTTAGATATTTTTCCTATTTAAAACTTGACTCTTCTGTAGTTAAATCGTGTACTAAGACCGACGGAAAATGAAAAGTTGCGATTTTCTAGGCTGATATGGCTAGGAACTATATTCTCATTCCTGCGTAATAATCAAGGAACTTTGCTGCCGTATCATGGCTGCAGCAGTGCAATGATATTACGCAGCGTCTCTCACAAACGTCTCCATGGTTGCAAGGCACGTTCCCTGTGCAAGCAGGGGCTCACGGGCGCTGCGTAATATCATTGCACTGCTGCAGCCATGGAACGGCACCAAAGTTCCTTGATTATTACGCCAGAATGAGAGTATAGTTCCTAGCCATATCAGCCTAGAAAATCACAACTTTTTATTTTCCGTCGGTCTTAGTACACGATTTAACTACAGAAGAGTCAAGTTTTAAATAGGAAAAATATCAAAACTCTTTGGTGATTTTTAAGCGTGATGCTAACGGTCTAATCAGATTCAATGAACTATGCTAAGCTATGCTAAAAGTGGTACCGCCAGAACCGGAGATCGGCTGAATGGATTCGAAAACGGTAAATCTCAACTGTTTAACTCTAGGGGAGTTGGAAAATGAGCCTATTTTCAAAAAAAGTGGAGTGTTCCTTTAAAGAGTAAGAGATGATCGCGCTCGCGCTGCCAGTTGAACTGAGGCACCTATACAGCGATCTGTCACGCCGCATCAAAGAGCGTCAAAACAGAATTTTCTGTTTGAATTCCATGATTTCGTGGACAGAATTTGACACTTTGTTTCTTATCGAAAGTAACAAAACGCAGAGCTTATTGCGATTATTGGTAGTTAGGCTACAATGTTGCAATGTAATGCTTCGGTACACACGTGCACCGAACCGAAAGCCCTGTACCGAAACGGTTCGGTACGAATACGTGTACTGTTACACCCCTATATTTTAGTGTATATATTTTAGTCAACAAAACACTTAGATAACTTAGGCTAGATAACTGTAAATTGTAAATGTCTAGAATTTGTATTTGAGGGCTTAGAAATGATCTGAGTGTCATGTGATACATCATGTCCTGGGAATGGAGGGTAGGTTTTCTGAAAGCGTACCTCCAAGTAATCTTCTGATTTCAGGTTTCGAAGTGAGTTGAACAGCTAACTCCTCTTTCGCCGTTAGAATGTCTTTATCGGCTCCGGCGTTCAACAGATAGGCCACTATCTGTTTGTGGTTTCTTTTACAGGCCCAATGCAAACATGTCCTGGATGAACAGGGGACATCAAATGAGTTTTAATGCATTACTAAATCAAAGCAGTCAAAGCTTGGCATGGACATCAGAACAAATCTAACACCTCAAGTCAGTTGATCAACAAACATCAGCAGTGCCAGTGAGAAAAGAGAAAGAGTCACATGCTCCTAAAGACAAGCTGTCTAATTAAGCATTTCAGGAATGCTGCCAAGCAAGATGACCTGAAAGGTAAGGGCTGCATCTAGCAATCAAAAAACATTCAATTTTCCACAAGACTCAACTTCAGATCTCCCTCGGTTGAGATCACAGGGCCCCCCCAGAATTGTCACCAGCTTTCGCTGTTCGCCGCACGTGCTTCAGAGTTAATCCCAAACTCTGAATCAAACTCTGAGTTCACAGAACGATTATACACTGAACCTAATCTAAACCAGGTTGGGTTTGTATGGTTTTGTCAACTCTGAATCTACTCTGAAACTCAGAGTTTGTTCAACTAGCTTCATGCAACAGGCCACTGGTGCTACAAGTCAGGGTTGCCAGGTTTTCACAACAAAACCCACCCAATTGATACTCAAAACATGCCCAAAACTAGCCCAATCGCATTTAAGGGAGTAAAATCAGCGTTTTTTTTGGCAGGGTTCCCCTGGTAAAATTTGCATTGCAGGGGCTAAATATCATGTTATTGGGGTCGCTTCAACCCGCGGAAAATGAAAAACAACCACGCGGCAACCTTAGACTGTAAAAGGCGGCAACACTGTTAAAGTAGCCCAATTCAGCGGGAAAACCACGGACTTGGCAACACTGTATTTTTGGCAACACAATATTTTTGGAGAGCCAAAAAAACTAAATAACGACTTATTTAGTGATGGCCGATTTCAAAACACTGCTTCATGAAGCATCGGAGCACACTGAATCAGCGTATCGAATCTGCTGTTCGGAGCACCAAAGTCACGTGATTACAGCAGTTGGCAGTTTGACACGCGATCTGAATCATGATTCGATACACTGATTCATTTATGCTCCGAAGCTTCATGAAGCAGTGTTTTAAAATCGGCTATCACTATATAAGTCGTTATTTTGTTTTTTTGCCGCTCCAAAAATATTCTCGTCACTTTATAATATTAATATTGAACCACTGAACTCACATGAACTGATTTATGTTTTTAATACCTTTATGGATCTTGAGAGAGGAAATGTCATTGCTCCCTATGGAGGCCTCACGGAGCCATCGGATTTCAACTAAAATATCTTAATTTGTGTTCCAAAGATTAACGAAGGTCTTACGGGTGTGGAACGGCATGAGGGTGAGTAATAAATGACAGAATTTTCATTTTTGGGTGAACTAACCATTTAAGTTACCAAGAAACCAAAACAGACAATTCTTCTTGTTTTTTTTAAGGGAAAATTGCCATATTTATAATAAATAAAATAGCTTCCCCTTCCTCTTACAGCAACATCTCTTCTCTGATTACATATTTACTGGTGGGAGGGCGGGACAACCTGTCACTCACATGAGATCCACCAATAGCAAACCACATCCCTTGTTATCTAGTGCTCCAACCATGAAGTCAAAAACCCAGAAGACTAATTCACCAGTGGTTCCCTCGAGATGTTCCTATGGGGTTTTTTTTAATCATTTTTTTCAATTTAAGAGTAAAATAATGGCTGTGGTAAACACAAGTTGACAAAACTTGAATGTTTCATGGTTTAAAAACCCCTGTACTAGAGGGAGGGAGAAAGAAAGAAGGCAAAAAAGAAGAAAAAGGCGAACTGCTCTCGAAGGAAAGGTTATTATAACTGTACAAAAGTAAATATATGAAATGAGTAATTTAGCCTGTCAGCGTTTATACGCACCATCCGTTGATCTCATTTTGAGAGTTGACGTTGACTCCGCTCTCCACTAAAGTCTTCACCTCATCAATGTCTCCGATGGCACTGGCCTCTCTCAGACGCTCCTGCAGCTCTTTATCCAGCGATGTCGTTGACATTATTCAAGTCTTTATGGAAATAAAAGCTTCATACGAACTGACACACTGTGCTTTTAAGACAGGGGACAAAAATAGACACTCAACTTGCTCCGCCGCGGCTTAAACTGTTGCCTTTTCTGGATGATTTTCGACAGAGAAGCGAAAGGAGTGTATTTAAAGTCTTGAGAATGAAATTAGATCAAAACGATACAGATTAATAAATCGGGTTGTGTTCAAATAATCTTTCGCCGACTACTGCGATCCACTCGTATCCGCTGCACCTCCCATGTTGGGGGTAATTTTCGGTGTAACACCTTCAGTTCATGATCTTTGGTTCCGACTTACCATCGCCAATAAACCATTCTAACAACAAAGACAAGAGTCCGACCAGAGTTCAAGGAAAACAGACAGTGCAGATTGATAGACTGATATTGTTTATTGATTAAGGATATCCATCTTCAATTGCTTAAAGGAAGAGCAGCAGTATAGTGTATTAGTGTATCATGAAAATTCAAACAAATAGACACAAATATTCTGCCTTGAAATGTAAAAATTGACATACATTTATTTAACTATAGGCATATAAATATTCTGCATGGTATCCACTGCAACTATGATTGAAACTGGTAAATTGATATCAGTGAGAGCGAAAATGTAAATGTATTATTTTAATCAATCAACATTATATCCTGCAATAAACCACAGTCACTTACTTTTCCATGAATCAGCATAGTGAAAATAATTTTGGAATGATGTAAAATGTTGTTATTCTTTATTTCATGTGAGTATCTTTTTAAATCATATTTGTCTAAATTATTATTTATTTCAGTGTAAATAAACCCACATTAATACATCCTGCAAAAACACATCTTTGCCAAGAATGTAGTGATGACAAATTTCAGCAAAGCATGTAATATTCAGTATCTTTGAACCGTTAAAGCACTGCAGACTCCAGAGTCCAAACATATGCAAATATAGTGTGACAAAACTGATATTATAATCAAACCACACTGTCCTTGTGAAACAACAAGCACTTGTTGTTGGCAGGCATGTCAACCTAGAAAACAAAAACAGATGCATTTACAAGCCTACAATGTCCCAAGGTGGTGAATCATCACATAATCAAGCAAATCATATTTAAAAGCAAGAAAGAGGTGTATGAGGCATGATGTCAGATTAATTTGCAGTGGATCACGGTCAAGTAATGGATCATAGCTTCTAAGAAAAACCTTTATAGCAAGAATTGTAATGAACAGAAATAGGCAAGGGAGAATTGACATTGCATCTTAAACTATAGTTATCATCAAGCATGCACTTGCATTGCACTACACCAGATGCATTAAGTAATTCATTTAGGTAATAACACTCTTACAATTCCCTCCAATCGCAGTCCATTTTCTTGGCCTAGCTTTGTCAGTAATGATACATCTCTTAGACCCCAGTCTGGATTTCTGCAAAACAACATTGGTATAACAAAATATGATCGACTTTTGCAGTGTAATCATTTTTACACTGCAGCATTTTTGACTTGTAATCTAGTACACATATCAAAACATTCTTAAATTAAGATATATTTACTTGAGAAGCAAAATGACTGTTAGGTTCATTAGATAGTAAGTGTTGTTTTCTGAAAAATCTATCAAAATGTATCCTAATATCACTATCAGTGAGGTAAGAAAAAACTTAATTCAAAAGGAACAAGTCTTTTTCCTTCTCAAGGAAATTTATTTTGATTTAAAATTTTTAGATATTTGTAATGGGAAATGACAAAAATACTAAGTAAGAGAATTTTTTTTGCAGCGTAAGTTCATAAAAGGGAAATTTTGACAGTTGTAGTTATAATCTACAAGTATTATAAGCAGTATTGGGGGTAACTCATCACAAGTAACAAGTTACGTAATCAGATTACTTTTTTCAAATAACTAGTAAAGTAATGCATTACTTTTACATTTACAACAAAATATCTGAGTTATTTCTTCAAGAAAGTAATGAAAGATACTTTGTTTTCCTATTTATGGACTAACAGCTCTCCTGTCTCCAGAAATCTGGAGAGAAATCGGGAGTAAGTGCAGAGGAGTTGTGTGGCCTGTGTAAATATAATGATAATGTAGTTCTAGACTAAATGTGAGTAAACATTTACTCATCTCACTTGCACAAATCAGATTCAGTATTCCTCAATATGAATAAAAACAGTGAAATGCAAACTCAGAATATTACATGAACCCGCAATAATTAAATATGTTCAATTACACGAATGTATTTAATCTCACTTTATTAACCAATGCCTTCTTTACTGCTGACCTTCAATGATACAATTCAACCATAGTAATAGTGAAAAATACTTTAGGTAAACAGCACAAGTTTAATTTTTTTGTTTTTCTTGTTTTTCTGCAATCCAGAATGGCAGCACAGCTGAAAGGTTTGTTTGAGCTGCGCCCTCTACTGTACAGGTGTGAATTTGCATTTCCTTCAGCCTGAGGCTTATTTGTTTCACTTTTGGTGTGAAAGGGCCTTCACATTTGCAAACATTTTTTTTAACTTTTTTGTCATTAAAAAAACAAAAAAGCAAGCCCAGCCCAGATGAGAAAAAGTACCGCAAACCTAACAAATTACTTTCCCCAAAAAAGTAACTAAGTAAAGCAATTAGTTACTTTTTAGTGAGTAACGCAATATTGTAATGCATTACTTTTAAAAGTAACTTTCCCCAACACTGATTATAACTGCCCTATGTTTAGGGCTGAACCTCATAAGACCATAAAAAGACAGTTGTTTTATATGTGCATGCATTTCTTTTCACACCAGTGAAATAACCTTTATCAAGGATCTACACCACTTTGCAGCAATGCAGATGTTGCTCATTTGCCAGTGATTTCCTTTATTACTAACCTGTATCTCAAGCTCTGGTCAAAGTCAACATTGCTCTGAGGAGAAATCGATCCATTGAAAGCATACGGCTGTAAAAAGAATATCAGATAAAAGACTTTAGAAGCCAATAAATGTAGCCAAATGCATAAAAAATTCAAGGTGCTTGAGCTTATTATGTTACAAATACCCCATAAGTCAGAAGCAATCCTTGGGGCTTCAGTATTTTTCCAACACCATTAAACAAACCCTAAAAATCGAAAGATTATTAGATGATGTTATATGCAGACATTCAACAAATACAGAGAAAGAGAAATACAAGCAAGCAAGCATGATACCATTGTGCAGGCCAGAGGTGAGATGTGCATCATGTTGATGTTTACGATGAGGTCACATGACTCAGCTTGAATTCCACCCCAGTTCTCCCAACTCTGAGACACATCAAGATAGATGGGTGGCTTTACATTCTGCAGCCTATGATACTGTCTATATGCTTCAATACTGAAAAAAAAAATCACAATATGGTATATAAAATATTAGCAATTAGACATTTGGTATTCAATAGCAGGAAACATTTTATGGTATGAAGCCCAATCTAATGAATAATCAGGAGTGAACTTTGAACTAATACAGCTCTAGCACAAGTGTTTATTACCGCACTATGCTCCATTATTTTTTTCTCAGTTTGTTACCAAGGAGAATGGGGCCAGCTGCATAAAATTTTTTATGCACAAATAGCATATCACTAAGAAAATGCTGCTATTGTCACTTAGTGTAAATTGAATATATAGCTATTTTCACAGTGTAAATAGCATCTACAGCTATTTGCACTTAGTATAAATAACATCTAACATCTTCTTTCTAGTCGATCCTGAAACAACACATGCACGTCCTTTTGTCCTATTTGCTATTATTGCCCTAACCATTATTACATAAACGGGCATTAAAGGTGCTACAGAGGATGTTTTGTTTTATACATTTTTGCATTATTACTTGAAACTGTCTTTACTAACTGATAAAAGACTATTTATTAGGTGCACTGAAAGGAATAATATTAATATACATCATCTGTGCACGAGGTAGGGCCTTAAAAACATCAGCCAATCCTTTACGCGATCATCGCGTAAACGATTGGCCCTCTGGCTTGTCAATCACTGCCATGACGTTCCTTGTGAGAGACGAGCGCGGCAGCGCGCTCCAGTAACTTTCCACAGGCGCCGCATGCAATGTTTTTGTCAGGAGTAACAACTGCAGATTATGAGTTACCTGCGGTGAGTCTGACATAATGAATCCACTAACACGACACAGCGAATGCCGGTGGTAAACAAACACTCGAGTTCCAGTACTCGTGCACGAGTTTTGGGAGGCGTTCCCTCGAAATGAGCTGTGAAGGAGGGGGGTTGTTCTTACGCATGCGCTCATTTCAAAAACTCAATAACAGTCTTTGGTTTCTCAGTCGTCGAAAACATCCTCTATAGCACCTTTAAATCAGCTACTTAAATGGCAGGGGCGTTTCCTCCAAGGAGGCAAGGGAGGCAGTGCCTCCTCAAAAAAAAAAAAAAAAAAGGATGAGAATTTAATCTATATTACACACAAAACAACACAAATATTACAAATTATGACATTAAAAAGAGCGCAAGTCACTGGTATTTCTAAAGGAACACTGTGACAGTGTTTACGGAGCATGACTGATGAGTTGACTATTAAAAAGAAACGTGACGACTGCTTTAAAACTGACGTCGTTTCTGAGGGGAAGCAATACATTTCAGGTAAAAGATATCGATTAGCACACAAAGGTTTTGTTATTTGGAATAACGTGCACTGACAGGAACGTGTACTTTGAGATAAACTACTAAGTAACAGGTATTAGAGCGGCTTTTGACTTATTATTTTGTCATTCATAAATAACCAAAAGACATTAATCATAATAGGCCTCCATTACAAAAAAAGTCGATCCACGCACTCTCTAAAAGTGACTGAACAGCGCCATCTATTCACAGATCTCTGCACCTGCACTCAGAGCAAACTTTCCTAGGTGAACTTTGTATTATAATAAAAATATAGGCCTATGCCTACATGCAAATATAAAGAACATATTATACATATATAATTATTTCAACGACCTTGTGCCTCTTCATCAATTAGTAAAACGATCTGAAAGATTTTTGTTTTAGGATTTCATAACTTGAATATGCAATCATGCGTTCGTGCAGCAGCGAGATAATCTCTTATGCAGAGCTGTTCATGTCTATATATGAAGCAGAGAATTCAAGATAAAGTAGGATGTTGCGCACATTCACCTCGATATTGACTGTGCTTCAACTTCAGACGGCTGCCATGTAATGTTCGGAAAGGCTTTGGCAAAGTGAACAACATGCTGTCCCGTGCCAGAAGATATTTCCAACGCGACCAGACGCCTGTCTGATGTCACCCTTGTTTTTAATACCTCAAGGATCGGGTCTTTATTTCTGTCGGCTGCTGCAGCATTCAGCATTTTACACATCCAACGACAAGTTCCTGGAATCAAGAGCAGAATGGAGCTGCGTAAAAATGACCGCACCTGAAAGGCGATGTCAGCCAGACTCCAACAAGACCTTTAAAAGCTCCGAAGTTCGGTGATCCAAAACAGTTCCTAAATTGTGTCCAGAACAGATTCATACATCTATAGATGACGGCAGCACACATCAGGTCACATGAGATGCTACGGAGAAAAAATGGCAAGCTTGCAAAAAATGCTTTAGATTGCGCCTCTAGATGATTGTTCTTTATGCACTCCGTTTAGTGGTAACGTTAGTTATTATTAAAGCACTGTCAGTGAAATACGATTTAAAACGCAATGTATTGGATTCCACATCCCACAATGCAACGCTCTTCGACTTCCTCTTTCTTTCAAAAAGTGGCGCACAAAGATTCAGGAGTCTGTTTTCACGACCAGTGATTTTATGTATTTTATATATGTATTAAAATAGGATAGTATTTCACTTTTAATCATTATACACACAAGTCTGGAATCACTATGAAATGCTGGTTTTAGAAACTGATAGTCAGCTAGTTATTCACCAAGGATGGATTAATTGCATTAAAATAATTAATAATAGGGTACAATGGGGCTAAAGGCACAAAAATTGTGCTTTTCACTACTCTCAAAGTATATGATTACAGGAAAAATATATGTTTGTATTGGACATTGATGGAGCAACATATTTTGTGTGAAAAAAAAATAATATGTTTTTAATAATGACTAGGTTACTTGTTCAAAAGAATCACTAATTAGCAAAGTTTGTACTATTTTCTGTTTATTTTGATAAATAAAAGAATTCATTTTTGTTCAGTAAATATACTGTCATTAAAATAGGCCTATGTGATACATATTTTTATATATAAAATAGCCTATAAAATAGATTTTAGAAATACAGAACCAAAATTATTTTAAAAAGTAAAGATTCTGAAAGCATTAACTATATAATAGCCTATTTAATATAGATTTACAGTAGTAACAATAAATTATATTTTATTATGATATGATTAATATATTTTAAAATATGATTGTTTCATTATAAATATGGGTATTATTAAGATGGATACCCAATTTGATATATGATATTTGCTATGTGAATCTAACCATGTCATATCAACAAATGGAAACGTCAGCCAGCTATTCATTATCATGTTAATTATTGTGCCTTTTGCCCCAACAGCAGGGGCGCTTTTTACCTCAAATACCATACTTTTACATATTCCTCCGTTATTGAAAATCTGTGGCATGAATTACCTTGAACAAAACTGAAAATCATTAAAAAGAACTTTGTCTGAAAATACAAACATTAATTTAATGGATTCTCAAAAATCAACAACATTTTAAAAAACATCAAATATTAGATCAAACTACCTCAGAATCAACTTTGCGTTGCTGCCCAAGATCACGTCAAGGATCAGACAAATGCGCGTGCATTCTGAAAAGCGGATATTTAGGAAAGTGCTGCGGCACGTTTTTGTGCCATCTAGTGGTTTAGAGGAAAATAAAACCAAAGGCGCCTTTTGCCCCGTTGTACCCTAATGATAATGTTTAGTCTATTTATAAAGCTCCTTTCCCAAGCTCAAGCTGCACAGAGTAGCAAAAACATATAACAATATCAGTGGTTCAGAGCACCAAAGTCACGTGATTTCAGTAAACGAGGCTTCGTTACATCATAAGTGTTTCGAAATTTCAATGGTTCACCCTGGGGGGCGTGACTTTGGCAGTTTGATACGCGCTCCGAACCACTGATTTGAAACAAAAGATTCGTAAAGCTTCGAAGCTTCATGAAGCAGTGTTTTGAAATCACCCATCACTAGATATTGTTGAATAAAGTCATTATTTTGTTTTTTTTTTGGCGCACAAAAATGATTCTCATCACTTCATAACATTAAGCTTGAACCTCTGTACTCACATGAACTGTTTTAAGTATGTCTTTATTAGCTTTCTGGGCATTGAAAGTGTTAATTATCTTGCTGGCAATGCAGGTCGCACTGAGCCATCGGATTTTATCAAAAATATCTTAATCTCAAGATGAACGAAGGTCTTCCAGGTGTGAAATGGCATGAGGGTGAGTAATTAATGACAGAATTTTCATTTTTGGGTGAACTAACCCTTTAAAATGAAAACTGTGGCATAAATCTCTTTCCAATTTGTTTAAATAGGCTAAGTTGTATGTTTTACTACAAGGCCCAACCAAATTTCCAAACTCAGCTGCGCTTTTTAATGTATAACAAAAGATACAGTGACTGTCTACTGTAAACATGAATAATGTGCATGAAGAAAAACATCAGGTAAACATAACTGAGGTATCAACAGTTTTGGGTTTAAATAATTCATGAAGTGCATAATAAAGTTGCCCATTATTACATTCAGTGTTTGCACTCGATGTGAATGGGACACAAGCTCTGTAAATAGGCATTAAGAGTTTATCTTCATTCCTCTGTTTGTGATCAGACTGTTGGCTTGAAGTTCCCTAAAAGGTCTCTCTGCTATGACAAAATCTATAAAATATCAATTACATGTTTTATGTTTATCTCTATTCATATCCAGTTAGTCTCCCTCAAAATATCATATATTTTAATGATTGTCTTTGCTTTATTATTATTATTATTTATTTATTATTATTATTATTTATTTATTTATTTATTTTTTTACAGAAAAATCTTAGGTTCCTTAAACTGAAATCCACTCAAAACCTATTCTGGACAAATGAAGCTGGACATTTGTACAAACCTTTATGATTAAATTGTATATGAACTTTTGCTACAGCATATTTTATGAGCTATGACTCTAGCTCTAGACAAATTAGACAAACCTCATGAGTTTTTCTTGTTGTAAAGCTGAGAACATTTGATTTGATTTATATATTTCATCACATATGGGTGATTCTACACTAACTGTTGTAAACTGAGAAAAGGATTTGTAAGATTACAAATACACCTTATTTCCTTTTTAACAAGCTCTGTTATTCATGTGACAGTTCTGAGGTGTGGCAAGAAACATGAAAAACATAACCAGTCTACATGGCAAGTTCGAGTCTTGAGATCAATCAAGATGATTTCTGTTTCTGAAGTCTTGATCGTCAGTCATTGTAAAATATGTTGTTAACTGTTTTTCACAACCACTAGCCAATTACAGCCTAACATCATTGATGTGTCAGTGAAAAGTTGCAAGTCATGATGCATGTATAACACTTTTTCTTATTGAAAAGAAAAAAGAAGGTGGTTGTGTTCCTCATTGGTTTGGTGACAGCAACCCCTACTGGTCAGAAACGGTCCTAATTTCTCTCAGGCCATCGAAGTGTGACCTACCAAAAAAGATGTAACAATAATATCACTATACCTCATTCAAAAGTATAATTTTCAATTACATCACTTCCGTGCAATACTGAGATTCATTAATAAATTATTCAAGTGTAAACAATAGTTAAACAATCATTTATTACAACTCTATACTGTAATATAACGATGTCAATATTAATTCTTTCACATTTGAATCAGCGGTTCGGAGCGCCAAAGTCACGTGATTTCAGCAGTTTGGCGGTTTGACACGCGATCCGAATCATGATTCGACACAAAAGATTCATAACGCTCCGAAGCTTCATGAAGCAGTGTTTTGAAATCGGCCATCACTAAATAAGTCGTTATTTTGTTTTTTTGTTGCACCAAAAATATTCTTGCCGCTTTATAATATTAATATTGAACCACTGTACTCACATGAACTGATTTAAATATGATTTTAGTACATTAATGGATCTTGAGAGAGGAAATGTCATTGCTGGCTATGCAGGCCTCACTGAGCGGATTTCAAAAAAATATCTTAATTTGTGTTCTGAAGATGAATGAAGGACTTACAGATGTGGAACGACATGAGGGTGAGTAATTAATGACAGAATTTTCATTTTTGGGTGAACTAACCCTTTAAAGTCTGGCACTGCATCTGAATGTACCTACTTCCATAATTATTTGCCTTGTGTTTGAAAATCTGTTCAGATTTAAAAGTCCTGTAGTTTATAGATAGTATATAGATACACTAGATTAAATTGTACCTATTGCTTATATAAAAGAAGAGCATTGTAAATCTAACCTTTCAGTCCTATGCAGGTGTCCTGTTCTCAAGCAGAGGTTATTAGTCCAGTCAACTGTTGTGCCACATCACCGTAAGCAGTTGGGCGGTTACAGACATAGACATAAACCAAAAATACCAGACAACGAACTGAGGAAACTAAGGGCTTAAATACACAAGGTAACTAAATTCCAATAAGCAGTGAACTATGCCCTACTCACTTGAAGGGCAGTCCTTGAAGTGGAGACTTTGGATATTGAATCAAATTGCAAGCTTGTGAATCGAATAAATAACAATGACATACTGGCAGGAAATGGTGCAAAACAGGGTGATATTGTGACATACTGATAAGCCTCATGTTTCCATTGTTAATAATAGTTGCAACTTGCACTCTTAAATGTTCATTGAAAATTTCCAGCCGATAAAACCTATGATCCAGGGGCCATATTCATATAACATCTAATGTTAAATGTAGATCTTAACTGGCTTGAGTTAGATTGACACTAAACAGTAGAAAATCCATCCAGTCTCTCCAGCTGTAAATGTCATTAGCTGTTAAAGTCTTGTGTTGCTTATAATAAACTGACATAACACACATAAGCATTGTTTCAGAATGCTCTCAATTGCATGTAGCCAGATCAAATGCATACTATATCCATTAGTTGAGTGGTTGTGCTTATTAGGTGTCGCTCACTACCCTCCTCCTCCTCATTCATTTTTTAAAGTTAGATTTTAACCATCTTAGTATTCCTCAATCAATTCATCATAAACAATATATAACAATAAAAAAGGGTTAGGGCAATCCACCTTTATTCCTCAAGGTGACAATGTCCGATACACAATGACACTGATGAAGGCGAAGAGCCGAAACGTTTGTCTTCTTATCTCCTGCGTACCATGATTAAAGTGTTTCAGAGTGCAGACCTTTTTTGTGTTCTTAATTCGATACACAATGATGAAATGATGTTTCACTCATAGTTACTGCAGGCGGAAAACAAGAAGTATCATCAGCAAAACTTGAAATGGCTCCATGATTTACTGCAGAAGTAGCTACAATTAAATATGTGTCACTGTCACTTGATGGTGGATCTGGTGAAGAAGCTGTTAGCGATCAAAATATTGATTTGGAAGACGTTGAAAATGTTAGTTTTGAGTATATGTTTGAGATCGTGAATATGAACCAGATGCTGAATGTACTGGGAAATGTACTTGTGAATTAGCAGAACTTACACACGGCCACTGCAAAACTGTTCACAAGCTTCTAGGGATTTGATTATGGTTGTCGTGTGTTGAAATAAATATATAAACACCAGAGAGTCGGTGTCTGTCCCCTCCATGGTCATGGGAAAGTATTTCAATGACAACAATCAAACTTAAGTTACATTTAAATGTTTTCAGTGAAGAAATGGATCGACATCTTTCAGCTTGTTGTACACATATTTTTATTAGGACATTAGGACAAGAAGCAGCAACGAGCGCTCAGCGCCTGACACTGTTTGCATGGTAACCAGATACATTGTGAACGGAATTCTGCAAAACCACAGTAGAAACTTCAAATTATCATGCAATGCAATAAAATAGCTTCTCTTCCCTGCAAACGATGCCATGCAGGTGTAAGGCCCGTCTAATGGGCCCAATGACGGTTTCCCACAGGACGGGGAAGGTTTACGTGTGTATGCCTTTTCAGCGTCTCTATTAAGTTCACTTAATTTCACTTGCTTAATCTGACTCCAATTTCAAATGATTCTTATTCTAAGGGTTGTGTCTCCAATTAGAAATTAATCATTTGTTATGCATTAATTTAGATATTCGATTATTCTGATTACCTTATATCTTCAATTATTTCGTTCACTGCAGTCCCGGTATTGCTTTAGAAGAGTCACTTTGGCCAACTTGCTCTTCCCGGACACAAACTCGTCAGTCTGACCTTAAACATTGGATGCAGGGTAAATCCTTAAAGGTTTAAGTCGGTCGCGCTCTGCTTACTCGTAACAAAAAGCATAGTTTTGATATATTTACGAAAACTGCAACTTATTTAAGGCAGTGATTGTCAGAAATCGAAATGGACTTAATTGACGTGCCCCATGCTCCATCTATTAAACCTTTCGTATGAACAATCCTGAACACAGATTTGAGGTAATACCTTCGCTTTGATCTACTAGAAATAATGGATTAAGAATAATACAGAATCAACCAAATATAACATTTTATTTGTCAAGTAAAAATATATCATGCCAATTACATTACAATTAGACAATTAGAAGCCAATTCAGAAATGATAAATGCATAATATCGATTACTCAAAGAAATGCATATATACACAGGGATGGGTGAATGTCCTCAGACATTCACCCACCTCTCTGTGGGGGCCTGCAGAAGATCCCCCATGACTGCTTTGCTCTTTACCTTTTATACCAGAACCAGAACAAAAGGATCGTAAATGTTTATTACACCAACACCTGTTTTGGGGGAGAGGAGAAGAGACACCACCCAAAAAGAGGACAGAATTTTCCTTAATTTTCCATCTTCTTCATAATTCTAGTGACTGCTATGAAATTGAGACCGTTTTACCAATCGCACTGAGACAAATTAAATGATACCAAACATGAAAAGGGAAAAACAATAGATACACAAGTTACATTATACATAGAATATAAATTTTCAGTGACTTGAGGCAGGGGGAAGGAGAGTTTGTGTGTGTGTGTGTGTGGGGGGGGTTTGCATACTGTAGATGTGTGGGGGCAAGGCGTTGTCCTATACTATTCTTTTAAGATCTTCTCTCCAGATACGCTTTATTGCTTTATTGCAGGATGCTTGATCTCAGTTTTCGTTTAGCAGGAAAATCAAGCCTTACACAGGTATCGGTATTAAAGGTGCCATCGAATTGAAAATTGAATTTACCTCGGCATAGTTGAATAACGAGTTCAGTACATGGAAATGACATACAGTGAGTCTCAAAAACCATTGTTTCCTCCTTCTTATATAAATCTCATTTGTTTAAAAGACCTCCGAAGAACAGGCGAATCTCAACATAACACCGACTGTTACGTAACAGTCGGGATCATTAATATGTACGCCCCCAATATTTGCATATGCCAGCCCATGTTCAAGGCATTTGTTATGAATGGGAGGCTCAGGCAGGGGATCCAAATGCAGCGTTTATTAAAGATAAGCGTCGTCGTACAAGCAGGGTAAACCAGGGGCAAACAGGAACAGCAGAGGGTAGACAGAATCGTAATCCAGGTACAGGCAGAGGTCAGAACGGGCAGATAACATTCACAGGTCGGTAAACAAAGCAAGGGTCAGAGGTAGGCAGCACAGGATCGTGAAACAGACAACAGGCAGGAACGGTAACACAGGACAGGCAGACAAGGAATAACGCTTAGAAATGACACAGTAGTAATCAAGACTTAGCCCCGAGGTGGTGTGTGTGTGAGTCCTTTATAGTTCTGGTAATGAGTATCAGCTGGGTGTGATGATCAGTGTGGAGTGTGCATGGCTGTATGTGGCAACAGGTGATAGGTGGAGTGAGTGCATGTGATTGACAGGGAGGATTATGGGAAATGGAGTCCGGAGTGAACAGGAACAGATGGTGATCGTGACAGAATGCCCCCCTCCCGGAAGGCGCGTCCTCGCGCCGTACATGGCACGAATAGGGAGGGGGGGGTGGGTGTATTGGAGTCTGGAACGGGAGCAGGATCTCCAATGCAAGTTCCACGATAGCCATGGGGGGTCAGGTACCACGGGCGGCCACGGCGGGTCAGGTGCCACGGATGGCCACGGCGGGTCAGGTGGCTTGGGCGGCCACGGCAGGTCAGGTGGCTTGGGCAGCCACGGCGGGTCAGGTGGCTTGGGTAGCCACGGCAGGTCAGGTGGTTTAGGTAGCCACGGCAGGTCGGGTGGCTTGGGCAGCCACGGCGGGTCAGGTGGCTTGGGCGGCCACGGCAGGTCAGGTGGCTTGGGCGGCCACGGCAGGTCAGGTGGCTTGGGCAGCCACGGCAGGTCAGGTGGCTTGGGCAGCCACGGCAGGTCAGGTGGTTCAGGTAGCCACAGCAGGTCGGGTGGCTTGGGCAGCCACGGCAGGTCGGGTGGTTCAGGCATCCACGGCAGGACAGGTGGCTCAGGCAGCCACGGCAGAACAGAGTCTGTAGGTGACCCCAGCAGGTCAGAGTCTATTAAAGGCCATAGTAGTTCAGAGGCCCTTAATGGCCATGGTTGAGCAGGGTCCCCACCCACAAGCACCCCACCCCTGGGTATACTGCCCCCCCCCAAAAAGTTCTTGGGGATTTCCACGGGGTCCATAGCAGGTTCGTGGACAGAAGGCCTGGATGGCGACAGCAGGGCAAAATGCTTGGGCGGCGGCAGGGCAGGCAGCCTGGGCGGCGGCGGTAGGCCTGGCCAAGGGAACTCAGTGGCCATATCGGGGAGAGCGGACAGCTCAGTGACGGCAGCAGGTTCAGGCTGGGACTGCTCTGGGACGATAGCGAGCTGCTCGGGCTGCTCCGGGACGGCAGCGGGCTCGGGCTGCTCCAGGACGGCAGCGGGCTCGGGCTGCTCCGGGACGGCAGCGGGCTCGGATCGCTCCGGGACTGCAGCGGGCTCAGGCTGGCAAACTGGTCCATGGTCAAAGAAGCCTGAGTGCATCCTCCAGGCCCGCAAAACAGCCAGAACATAGAATGTGAGCACAGCCCTTCTGGCCATGACGGGACTGACAGGAAGCGCATGCGGGGCTGGAGCAGACTCACTGGCTGGAGCGGATTCTGGAGCGGACTCACTGGCTGGAGCGGATTCTGGAATGGACTCAATGGCTGGAACGCCCCCTGCATCCTTGAGCAACGCAGGGGCGGCCATCTTGCCCGTGGGCACTGGCAAAGCAGCCATCTTGTCCATAGCGTCCAGGGCGCTTGAGTGTGTTGAAACAGACGAGCTTGAGTGCTTTGAAACGGACGCACTTGAGAGCGTTGAAACAGACGCACTTGAGAGCGTTGAAACAGACGCACTTGAGAGCGTTGAAACAGACGCACTTGAGAGCGTTGAAACAGACGCACTTGAGAGCGTTGAAACAGACGCACTTGAGAGCGTTGAAACAGACGAGCTTGAGTGCGTTGAAACAGACGGGCTTGAGCGCGCTGAAACAGACGGGCTTGAGAGCGACGCGGTCGGCGGGCTTGAGTGCGAGGCGGCCGGCGGGCTTGAGAGCGAAGCGGCCGGCTGATGCTTAGGAATGCCCGCCGCTCGGGCAGAAGTCAGCGGTTGATCAGCCACACTGGAACGCAGCCCTCTCGGCTCCCTGACTGATCTGGAGGTAACGTGACATTGCGCTGGGTGATCAACGAAGGCGTGACGTTGCTCTGGGAAATCAGCGGCGACGTGACATTGCTCTGGGTGATCAACGAAGGCGTGACGTTGCTCTGGGCGATCAGCGGCGACATGACTCGTTGTAGTGGCCGTCATTTTGTGTGTGTTCTCGGGCTTGGCAGCCATTACGGGATTCTCCGTGGTGTCGGAATCCTCTGCGACACCCACAGTGAAAGTCGAACCAACTGCAAGCAAGGCAAAGTCCAGGAATTCTAGGAACGATCCGCGGGGACCATTGGTGAGTACGTAGTCCTTTAGTGGTTCGTTTAATCCGTAAGCGAAAAAGTCAATGAGGGCACAGTCCGGCAGATCAGATAGATAAGCAATATCAAAAAAGTTCTGAATGTGCACCTCGAGGGTACAGGTACCTTGGCGTAGGCTGACCAGTTGCATTGCTGGGTCCATGTTGCGACAGGAAAGACGCTCACCGAAGCTGCTGGATCTGGTTGCGGCTAAGTCTTCTGTTATGAATGGGAGGCTCAGGCAGGGGATCCAAATGCAGCGTTTATTAAAGATAAGCGTCGTCGTACAAGCAGGGTAAACCAGGGGCAAACAGGAACAGCAGAGGGTAGACAGAATCGTAATCCAGGTACAGGCAGAGGTCAGAACGGGCAGATAACATTCACAGGTCGGTAAACAAAGCAAGGGTCAGAGGTAGGCAGCACAGGATCGTGAAACAGACAACAGGCAGGAACGGTAACACAGGACAGGCAGACAAGGAATAACGCTTAGAAATGACACAGTAGTAATCAAGACTTAGCCCCGAGGTGGTGTGTGTGTGAGTCCTTTATAGTTCTGGTAATGAGTATCAGCTGGGTGTGATGATCAGTGTGGAGTGTGCATGGCTGTATGTGGCAACAGGTGATAGGTGGAGTGAGTGCATGTGATTGACAGGGAGGATTATGGGAAATGGAGTCCGGAGTGAACAGGAACAGATGGTGATCGTGACAGCATTACACAAGGGCAGCCAGTATTAACGTCTGGATGTGCACAGCTGAATCATCAGACTAGGTAAGCAAGCAAGGACAACAGCGAAAAATGGCAGATGGAGCAATAATAACTGACATGATCTATGATTACATGATATTTTTAGTGATATTTGTAAATTGCCTTTCTAAATGTTTCGTTAGCATGTTGCTAATGTACTGTTAAACGTGGTTAAAGTTACCATCGTTTCTTACTGTATTCACGGAGACAAGAGCCGTCGCTATTTTGATTATTAAACACTTGCAGTCTGTATAATGCATAAACACAACTTCATTCTTTATAAATCTCTCCAACAGTGTGTAATGTTAACTTTAGCCACGGAGCACCAAACTCATTCAGAATCAAATGTAAACATCCAAATAAATACCATACTTACGCGATTAGACATGCTGCATGACGGACACTTTGTAAAGATCCATTTTGAGGGTTATATTAGCTGTGTGAACTTTGTTTATGCAATGATAGAGTTGAGAGCTCGGGAGGGGGCGGAGAGCGCGAGCAATTAAAGGGGCCGCAGCCTGAATCAGCGCATTTCTAATTATGCCTCAAAATAGGCAGTTAAAAAAATTAATTAAAAAAAATCTATGGGGTATTTTGAGCTGAAACTTCACAGACACATTCAGCGGACACCTTAGACGTAGGCACAGCCCCAGCATGCAACGCGGCGTGATGTAGCTTCACATTCTCTATAGCGATGAGGGGCATGTTTCTGCATTTCTGAGTTTGTTGTGATCGGAACAACTTTAAAGTCTGGCGCTGCGTCCAAATATGCCTACTTCCATACTAGTATGTGAAAAACAGTATGTGAGATGAGTACCATGTTTGAATTCATAGTATTCATAAAATAGTAGGTGAAAAGTACCCTGATGACCTACGACCGAAGTGTGCATTCGATGGACACTTTACTATCCCTAGGCCACGGAAGGGGATTTGAGAATAGATGTGAAGCGACAATGACAACATGGCGGATATAGTAATTCATTCATATACACACATTCATACTATATAGAACATAGTTTTTAAATGGTTGCAAAGTAAGTTTCAAACCAAGTGTAGTACCTACTATACAGTACGTGATTTTGGGCGCAGCATGGTAGTTTGTGATCCTCAGTCGTTTAATGTGTGATGCCTATTTTTCTCTTTGAAAATCTGTTCAGATTTAAAAGTCCTGTAGTTTATTCCAGCCTTTAAATTGTACAAAATTAAAGGTGCAGAGCATTGTTTTGGCAATAGCAAAAGCAATACAGTCACAAAAAGACACCCATTACCTTTAGGTCCCATCATTGATGGGATCCCAGTACCATTTGTTAAGGTTTCCAAAAAACTGGTAGTCTTTCTTTGTCCGTATATAATGACAGGCACGGCATGCATGCTCTTGGGGATAGTTAACAAGTTTTACTTCAAAGTGTTTTCGCCACTGAAAATACTTTTTATATTCTTCAACATTCTTATCCAGTGACAGCAGGTGTTCAGCCAGTTTCTGAGGGCTGGAGAAATCCTTGACGTGGATGAATGCATCTCTTGGCACAAACCTTTCATATATGTATCTTGGAGCCCCAAGAGCCACTGGCACTGATCCGAGTGCGAGGGGATTGAACAGCTTTTCTGTCATGTAGTCATAATGATGGTCTGTGTTCTCAAATGACAGATAGAACTTACATCTGGTTAATATTTCATTATATTGTGAATTATTTACTACTTTTCCAAAATGACGCCCAAGAGCATAAATGTCGATGTGTTTTTTTAGCTCATTATAGTATTTTATCCTTTCATGCTTCCCATTCCAGTTGCTCACAATCCAGCAAACTAACTTGTCCTTTTTGTCCAGAACTTGTGGAAATATCTTATCCTCGGTATCTTCAGTTTTAAGCACAATATGTTCACGAACAACAATATCAGCATCCCGTCTGTAATTCAGTGTCACATTAAACAGGTTCTCCAGACCGTTGAGTCGTCTCGTGTTTTGTGGAGACTCAAAGTGCATCCATATCCATTTCTGGAAGAAAGGCCGTGGTTTTGTGGGTAAATTTGACAGGTTGCGTTTAATTTCTTTGTGATTTATCAGTACTGCATGAGCCTCGCTGTAGAGATCTCTGTCTACTGTTAAGTAACAGCCGTCTATATTATATAAGGTACTGCAAGAGTTTAAGTTGAATTTTATTCCAAATGGCCAGAACCATATGAGCAGGATAGTGTTGTTTTCCAGAGGATTGTCTTTGGATGCTGTAAACGTTATTGCTGTTTGCGATTCTTTATAATAATGGCCAGAGAATTCACATACAAAAAATATGTTCAATCCAACAGAGAAAATAAGAAGCAAACATTTGGGTTGAAGTACACTTTGGTTATCATCTGTGGAGAAAGAGAAATAAGGATTATTAAAGACACTGTGGCATACTGCAGTCTCATAAATACTCTTAAAATATTATGGCAATGGACACAGCTTATAATTCCTTCATTGAGTAACTCTTGAGCAGTGCTTCCCAACCCTGAGCTAACTCATTATAACTGCTTATAAATAATAATTTAAAAAAAAAATGATAAAATCGTTAGCTTTGTTTCCATCCTGTTTTTATGCAAATATTGGGATATCACATAAATAGCAGAGGAAGGAAATGTCAAGATGCTTATAAATTCTAAAAATACACATGATAAATGTATGTGCTTAATTGAGGTGAATATTTTTTTTATCCAATAAGAAGACATGCACATAAACTAATAAAGGTCATCAACTGCGCATACAGTGCATTTTTTTTGTGCAAGACAAAATATTATCTGAATTTACACAACTGATGTAGTTCAAACGTTTACAAAGGCTTGATTTTTAATCAATTTTTGTTGTTACCTGGATGACTGTTAACAATGTTGATGACTGTTGATAGTAATGTCCGTAGGTTAAATAGGAAAGGCATAGGACGTAGCGTAAGTGTTTTGAACTGGAAGAGTTTTCTTCGTAAATTGAATACGGAAGAATCAATTCGCTTCAGAAGGACTTTATTAACCCCCTGGAGCCATGTGGAATATGTTTGTGATGGATGGATGTGGATGAAGGCACTTCATACACATTGCTCACATTGATAAAGCTTGGATGAAGAAAGTCAAATACACCTAGGATGGCTTGAGGGTGAGTAAAGCTTGGGGTAATTTTCATTTGAAAGTGAACTAATCCTTTTGTGCTTAAACATCATGCTTATTTTTAATTCTCAAAGTAACATTTCAGCAATTTATGCAAAAACAACATGCAAACTAACTTGACATGGTTTTGTTTGGTAATACAGCTTGACCCATCAGACTAATATCAACAATGAACACTATGTTCTACATTTTTTTTGCTTACTTCCTCTTTTTAGATTCAGACTATATCCACACTTTTCTTAAAACAACAGAGGAAGGATTATCTTATTCTGGCATTAAAGTAACTCTAAATGAATTTTGAAGTAGGAAACATTATCAACACTTCAACAAAAAATGAATAATGTGCAAGAGAAAATAAAAGAGAACTACAGGATCACTGAAAAAGTGGCATTTGTAAAATTTATGGCAGAAGTAAATAATTGTTCTGCTTAAACTGAAAGCATGCAGAAATATTCTATACTTGTCTTAAAACATTGAAAAACCAGTACTTGTAGCATATGCAAAATCAGTCTATGTATTTTTCCATCCTTATCGTTATAGACTTGAATAATGGAATTGTCCCATACAGGTAGTTCAGTGAATGCAACATTGATTATCTTGTTTTTACTCATAATGTCACAGGTTAGACATAAATCCCAGAAGGACACTTCTTATCTGGACAGCTCTATTATTGCAACACATTCCATGATGGTGAAGGAAATCACACAACAAGAAGGTTGATATCCTATCAGGAAAAGTGGTTGGCAACAGCTGGTCTGGACTGGAGCGTTTATGGCAGGACGTGGCAAAGATTTCAAAAGAGATCCAGAATAGGGATATAGGGTGAGGAAGCATGTAGTGCAAGTTCCAAATGTTAGAGTTGAGGAGAGATTATCATTTTCTGACGCACTAAAGTAATTTGAAGTAGAAATTTAAAGAATTCTTAAGTAGAAAATATTAGGGTTTCAACAAAATAAAAATAATAATGTGCAAGAGAAAATATAAGAGAAATATAGCTGTGAGCAGCAAGGGGTTCAAGCACTTTAAGTCTTTTAAGCTACAGAAAAGGTATATTTTATTTAGCAAGCATGTAAGCACTTAGATCATAGATGGAAAATACCATTTACAGCAAATCCAGGCAATTTACGGAGGAAAATATTTTAAAGGTTTTTTGACAGTTATGTCGTCATCTATTGCCCGATCTCCACCACTTTTTAGGTTTCCTGCCAATAGTGTGTCCATACATATGCGTGTCAAATTTGGTGAAAATAGCTCATTTCATTTTAAAGATGAAGACCCCATTTCACAGACAGGGCTTAGCCAGGATTAGGCCTTAGTTCAATTAGGATATTTATATCTTTTATAAATGTACACTAGAAAAAAAAAAAAAAACATTACTGATGTACATCTTGAGACAAAACAATAGCACTGACATATTATACATCAGTATAAGTTGCTTTCAGTTAAAACAGCTCAAACATGTGTTTTAGTCACGGACTAGCTTAAGCCTTGTCTGTAAAACCAGGGGATAGACACTTATCAGTGGCGATTTCTTTAAGACTGCAAGGGAAGCTCGGCTTCCCTTATAATGTCACAAAATTAATGGTCAAATATGTACTATTGTATTAACATTTTATTGACTAAAAATGCGTTAGAAAACGTTCATCTCAAAGACGAGTTCGTTCAGAATCAATTACATATAGCAGGTCGGCTGACTCGATTTCCTTCTCATACATTCCCGCAGCGTCACAGTGCATTTCCCTGTTGAAGCCCAGCGTCCATTGACTTCAATGGGGCTGCTTTGAACGGTTTTTTTCAGCGCTTCGAAACTAGACGGTCATTGGATAAACGCTGCGATTATGTCCCGCCCACGGACGCTCAGCGTCTCTGGGGGTGAATGGGGAGTGGGCTGGCCCGGACTCCGAGCTTCTGCGTGATGATTGGAGGGTCTGTCGAAAGACTGCATCTCCTTTTGACTGACAGCGATTCTGTACTATAAGGAATCACTGAAGCTATTCGCGCTCAGTCCCATCGCGGATTTCTCAAGTTCAGTCGAAATAAAAACTGCTGCAACCTATTTCTTTGATATTTGCTTGGCGAAATTGCTTGATTTTCATCATACATTTCACACAATTATACACCACATTCCTTGTTTCAGTTTTACAGAGTTTAATATTTTTTTTTTTAGATCGTTCATTCATTCATTCATTCATTCATATAACGTTAGTAGGCTAGGCTAGCGTCGTGGGTGAAACTGCGCACGATGGCAGACGGTGCTAATATTGTCGACCTGATTTTGGCGAAGCCATTTGAAAGTGTTCCTTACGAGGAAAAACTTAGAATTAAACAGCAGGGCAGATCAACACCTAAGATTGATTTAGTGCAAAAGATAGGGAAAAATAACAGGTCTTTTCAGCTCTCCTGGTATGACAAAGTTAGCTGGCTGACTGGAAGTGCTGTGACAAATAAAATAGTCAAACAAAACAGGGCCTTCCTAAACCGCCTTATTGATGTGACATCCTTGCTTGGCCGGCAGGAGCTGTCATTTAGGGGACATGATGAGAGTAGTGAATCATCACAGACCATTTTCTTGAAAAGGAACGTAGGGCAGAATTTACTTTTAAATAAATAGACAATTTTATGATGTAGGCCGAAAATGAGCTTCCCCTCTCTGACAGACCAGTAGCCGCCACTGACACTTATATATATGAGAGCATAAGAAATGACCCATGGGCGAACGGTTTGGTATTGTTAGACTCGGCAAGGATTCAGGAGTCTAAGGTGGTGACTCCCATTAAAATAAGTAGACCACACCCAAAGTTTTAAGCATTTGAAAATGTAATTTTACCACAAGGTGGTGCTGACATGAAACTGCTGGCATCGGCCTCCATTAACCTTGTATAATAGGTGCTCAAATTTCATTGGTTTATGGCGGCCATGTTTTTCAAGATGTGTCAATGTTCACATAGACAGTTGTGGCCCCTTGGACAGAGACATTGCATGCCAATTTTCAAGTCGATCAGACTAACGGTGAAGTAGTTATAGCCGTTTTCATGTTTTTGTCCTGTTATAGCACCACAAAAGTGGCCAGTCGCCGCGTCCTTTTTCACGCGACCACAGCATGAGTTCTTATGTAGGTGTGCTGAGTTCTGTGAAAATATCTCATTCCGCTCACGAGTTATAGCCATTTTAGTAAAATTTGCTCTACCCACCTCAAATGTTTTGGCGGCCCTTAGGGGCCGTGAATCAGAATTTCAACTTTTTTTTGATAACTATTGACAATCAGACTCCAGAGATACAGAGAGATAGACAAAAAAATCTCTCTTTAAGAGCCGATAAAATCTGAAACCAAATGTGTAGCACAGTAATTCTTTTTGCATACAAAATCAGAAACATAACACGTTCAGATCAAGCCACCAACGTTCTATAGATCTGAGGTGGCAAGCAGTTGCTAATTACATCTTCCTACGACTCATACAGTATGATGTACTATGACCCCATGGCTTGTCACATGTGGTGACTTCACAAGCCACGACATTTCACTGCCATTTGCTGTACATGCTAATCTGCTGCATTCTACTTGTAATTTTCTCTGTTGCTGAGTCATTTCTCTTTCATACATACATACAAATGCAAAATTACATATGCAAGCACATTCACACACTCGCTGGCGTGTTGTTATGCCTGCACGCCGACATAGAAAACAGAATTACGCGGACACGGAGGTTTTGGAGCTACTATTCGTTTCCGATGAAGACGAACGCTCTGTCTGCTCAGCTGCTCTTGAAACCTCAGTTTCTAGTGGGGACGAAGCCGACTTTCTTGAAGGAATTGATCGGTAAGTATATATTCATGAAATATGCTTTGCTTTTGAGTTAGAGAATAAATGAAACTAGCATAGAATGAATATGCATAGAATGAGTGCATGATGCACCATTTACTGTTGTCATTTCCATATTGCTTTTGTGCCAAATACATCTAACTTGCTTACTAACTAACTTACATCTAACTTACTTACCATTTTACTTACCTTCTTTGTTGTAGTGTTGAAGATGTTGGAGAGCCATTGGAGCTCTCAGAGCCACCCTGCACCTCAGGGCCATCCATGCCAGTTTGCAGAGGAAGAGGTTATGATCGGAGAGCTAACACCAGAGGCTACAGAAGTCGGAGCCAAAGGTCCCGTGGCAAGGGCTCTAGATTAGAGACAGCCCCTTATCATTCTAGACGGAAAAGGACCCTGATCATTTGCCTTGACCCCCCCCCCCCCCGCCCCCCTGCCCCCCCGCCCCCCCAACTGTACCTGCCCAAAAGAAAGCCAGGTGTGCAGCCACTTCTGTCAACTTCTGTAGACAACCCAACACCCACTGAGCTTTTCAAAATGTATTTTGACCAGTCCACTATCAAAACACTGTGTGCCAACACTAATAAAAAAAGCAGCAAGAAATATTGCTGCAGGGAAAAAATTCAATTGGACTGAAATCACAGAAAAAGAACTGTGAAAATACATTAGCCTCACAATATACTGTACATGGGCATTCTAAAGCTTCCAAAGCTTAGAGATTACTGGCATGTCAAATTCATCTTCCATGTTTCCTACCCTCAAAAGGTCATGTCCAGAGACCGTTTCCTCAGCATCACATGGAATATGCACTTGAGTGACCCTGCAGAAGATGCTGCCAATGATACAAACCTGATTCCAAAAAAGTTGGGACACTGTACAAATTGTGAATAAAAAAGGAACGCAATAATTTACAAATCTCATAAACTTATATTTTATTCACAATAGAATATAGATAACATATCAAATGTTGAAAGTGAGACATTTTGAAATGTCATGCCAAATATTGGCTCATTTTGGATTTCATGAGAGCTACAAATTCCAAAAAAGTTGGGACAGGTAGCAATAAGAGGCCGGAAAAATTAAATGTACATATAAAGAACAGCTGGAGGACCAATTTGCAACTTATTAGGTCAATTGGCAACATGATTGGGTATAAAAAGAGCCTCTCAGAGTGGCAGTGTCTCTCAAAAGTCAAGATGGGCAGAGGATCACCAATTCCCCCAATGCTGCGGCGAAAAATAGTGGAGCAATATCAGAAAGGAGTTTCTCAGAGAAAAATTGCAAAGAGTTTGAAGTTATCATCATCTACAGTGCATAATATCATCCAAAGATTCAGAGAATCTGGAACAACCTCTGTGCGTAAGGGTCAAGGCCGGAAAACCATACTGGATGATCTTCGGGCCCTTAGACGGCACTGCATCACATAGAGGAATGCTACTGTAATGGAAATCACAACATGGGCTCAGGAATACTTCCAGAAAACATTATTGGTGAACACAATCCACCGTGCCATTCGCCGTTGCCGGCTAAAACTCTATAGGTCAAAAAAGAAGCCATATCTAAACATGATCCAGAAGCGCAGGCATTTTCTCTGAGCCAAGGCTCATTTAAAATGGACTGTGGCAAAGTGGAAAACTGTTCTGTGGTCAGCATGAGTGCGTGTGGCATGGGCAGCTTACGCATCAGGAAAGGCACCATCAATGCTGAAAGGTATATCCAAGTTCTAGCACAACATATGCTCCCATCCAGACATCGTCTCTTTCAGGGAAGACCTTGCATTTTCCAACATGACAGTGCCAGACCACATACAGCATCAATTACAACATCATGGCTGCGTAGAAGAAGGATCCGGGTACTGAAATGGCCAACCTGCAGTCCAGATCTTTCACCCATAGAAAACATTTGGCGCATCATAAAGAGGAAGATGTGACAAAGAAGACCTAAGGCAGTTGAGCAACTAGAAGCCTGTATTAGACAAGAATGGGACAACATTCCTATTCCTAAACTTGAGCAACTTGTCTCCTCAGTCCCCAGACATTTGCAGACTGTTATAAAAAGAAGAGGGGATGCCACACAGTGGTAAACATGGCCTTGTCCCAACTTTTTTGAGATGTGTTGATGCCATGAAATTTTAAATCAACTTTTTTTTCCCTTAAAATTATACATTTTCTCAGTTTAAACATTTGATATGTCATCTATGTTGTATTCTGAATAAAATATTGAAATTTGAAACTTCCACATCATCGCATTTTGTTTTTATTCACAATTTGTACACTGTCCCAACTTTTTTGGAATAGGGTTTGTAGAAAAAAAAGGCACAGATGAGTATGAATGTCTGCACAGAATACAACCTCTATATGACAGTTTACGTGTAGCCTGCAAAGCTGTCTAGTACACCCTGACAAAAATCTGATGAGCGCATGGGTAGCCACCAAAGCCAGAATCAGCCTGAATCAGTAAATAAATAAGCCAACAAAGTGGGGAATAAAACTTTTTGTTCTGTGTGATAATAGTGGCTACCAGAGTATGTGAGCGGTGCGGAGTGGGAGCGGAGCGAGGAGCGGAGTTGCGTGATTTTGCCAGGTGCGAGGAGCGGATTTTTTAAATGTCGGAGCGTTGTGGTTTTCTCTCGCTCCGAAACGCTCCACTATCGCTCAATTACCAATCACGAGCCAGGAGTCCCAGGACCAAACCACTGTCAGGAGACGGAGGGGGAATCAAAATGTTTCTAATCATATTTTGCATTCGTTTGCATTTGTATTGTTTTATTAGTACTTTCACAAACATTTATATAAAGTATATATCATGTAATTAATTTATCACATGATTTTAGTTACATTTTTACCGACCCCCTCGCGATTTCCACCTGTGCATCTCCATTAAATGATGGACGATTTTATAAGTTGGTAATAAGCAGTAAGCACAGGTAAAGAGAGACAGAAAAATGGAGTTTCTGAAATATTACCGTGAAGAAGGGGAAAAAAAATATAAATGTATTATAAAAGGTAGTGATGACAAAGGTACCAATCACGAGCCAGGAGTCCCAGGACCAAACCACTGTCAGGAGACGGAGGGGGAATCAAAATGTTTCTAATCATATTTTGCATTCGTTTGCATTTGTATTGTTTTATTAGTACTTTCACAAACATTTATATAAAGTATATATCATGTAATTAATTTATCACATGATTTTAGTTACATTTTTACCGACCCCCTCGCGATTTCCACCTGTGCATCTCCATTAAATGATGGACGATTTTATAAGTTGGTAATAAGCAGTAAGCACAGGTAAAGAGAGACAGAAAAATGGAGTTTCTGAAATATTACCGTGAAGAAGGGGAAAAAAAATATAAATGTATTATAAAAGGTAGTGATGACAAAGGAGAACGCGAGTGCGGGGAGGTGATTGCAACGTCAAAAGATTCATTGTGGAATCTTAAAAGGCATGTGTCAAGGAAACACGATAAAGTTTTTCGCTCACACGTGGAAAAAAAATCTGAAGGTCGGTATTATTCAGCTTGAACAACCTAAACCACCAATGCAGAATTAATACATTTGTAAATATTGTATTGGCATTTAGGCTAGGCCTACTTATTATTTACATTTAATTTTAGCGCCATATTTATGTTCAATTTACATTTTTTGCAGAGAAAAAATCACAGGAAACATGTAAAGAGACACAGAGCAGTAAATTTAAAGGCTTCTTTCAACAAAGAACGACAAAAATAAATATTTCACAGGAGAGGAAGAGTGAACTAGACCAGGCTTTCTTTAAAATGATTTACATGGACTATGAGCCACTCACCAAAGGAGAAAGAAAAGGGATGCGCTATTTTGCGAACATTGCACAGCCTGGCTACACCCCACCTTGCTATAGCACGGTCCGTGACACACTCATGCCACATGCTTTATTAGAGTTGGAGAATAAATTGCGCGTTCTGCTACAGAACTGCAATGGACTCTCAGTGGCCCTTGATATTTGGACGAGCCGACGAGGTCACAGTTTTCTGGGTATCGTGGGAAGTTTTGTAGATGAAAACTTTCAAGGCCACACTGTTCTGCTGAGTTGTGAACACATTCAGGGACACCACACAGCGAAGCACATTTATGAAAAATATGAGGAGGTCCTGAGACGCTGGAATATTCAGCGTGGTGTGATCAGAGTAGTAACTGATAGCGCCAGCAATATGGTAAAAGCCTTCAATCTGCCTGGTTTTAGCGAATTCGGGGATCAGCTGGACCAAGATCTCGGGGACAGGGAGACAGATGGTGAGGGTGATGCTCCAGATGTTGCACTCCTGCAGCTCCATGCAGACCAGCTGGCCATCCAATTGAACATGATGGTAGAGAACTACGTCACAAAATCAAATCTTCACCTAAGATGTCCGATCCACTTACTCCAACTTGCAATTAAAGACGCAATTGCGAAGCACAATGCAATCAATTCAATAATCAACAAGGTTGGAAAAGCAGTCAAAACAATCAGAAAAAGCACACTGAACACAGAGGAAATAGACAAATTAGGTGTTCGTCCCACAACTGCATGCGCAACCAGATGGAACAGTCAGTTGCGGATGATCGAGTCGGTGCTGAAAATGTTTGAGAAGGACACGCTGTGGCAAAATAGGCTGACGTCGATCACAGATGATGGGAAAATCACATGCAATGATGTCCTCCTTCTTAAAGGCTTAGTGAGAGTACTCACACCATTTGCTGAACTGACAGACAGTTTACAAAAGGAGCTGGGAAACCTGGGGATGATCCTACCGGCAGTTGCAGAAATACACAGAATGATGTCTGATGTTTCCAGTGACACTCCACTGGAAATAGCCGCATTCGCAGAAACTCTAGCTGAGAACTTTGAGACTCGTTATCAAAGGTTTTATGACGACACTCACGTTATTCTGGCTGCATTATTAGATCCACGCTTCAAGAACGAGTGGATTGCAAGAGATGAAAAGGCAAGTAATTAATTACACAAAGGCATAGCATTCAGAAATTAACCATGGTTTATTAAAATAAAATAAAAAATAAAATGTATGCTAACTTACAATAATGCTAAAAATAATACAGTAGGCCTACATGTATGAAAACTCATTATTATTATTCTAAATAATCATAGCTAATTGTATTGTTCTTGTAGGTTCAAGGCAAACAGATTGAGATCCGTGAGTTGTTAGTTCATCAAACAGAACTTCTCTGCAGTGTAAATAAAAAAGTAACATCCCTTTCCCTTGTCGCTGACCCTGTGACTGTCCCTGACCCTGTCCCTGAGCCATCGAGCGCAAAAAAAGTCAAGTCAACACTGTAAAAAATAATCCAGTGGCTTAGTAAATTTCACAAAAATAAAGAGCTATATTAACTTAATAAAATCTTTTGAAATCATTTAAGTGATATTTTGAGTGGGTCAGGTTAAAAAAAATAATTAAAAATCCAACAGGTAATTTCTCTAAAATTTACATATATTATTTAACTTTATTTAATGAAAATAAATAAGTATTTAACTAACTAATTATATTTTTAATATATCCTCAATATTTCTGGTGAATTCTAATAGAAATATTTGATAATTATTTACTTGTACTGATCTGTTTTAGAAAGTAAAATTATTAAGTATTTCCTACCAATTTTCCTAAATAAAGTTCCATCTTAATAAACGACAGTTTAAATAAATTGAGTAAATTTCGCGGCTAAAGTGATCACGTGTGCAGCTCCGCAGAAAACAAAGACAATCTGCTTTCCTCAGCAACGACGTCGACCATACTCCTTGCAAATCCTGGTAAGTAACGTCAGTCAGCCAATCCTACTTACGTTTGTAACACTTTATTAAAAAGTTAAGAATTATTAAGCATTTCCTAACAATTGTCTTTGTATTTTACGTCATCTTAAACAAGTTTCGCGGCTTAATCGAAGCCACCTGAAGGACCTCAGCAACGGCAAGGCCCGCACTCCTCGCATATCCTGGTAAGTTACGTTATGTAATTTAGCCAGCTAATACTACTTATGTTTGTAATACTTAATTCAGAAGTTAATTATTAAGGATTTCCTAACAATTGTGTTTGTATTTTGCGTCATCTTAAAAAGTTTAACAAATTTCGCGGCTCAAGCGAGGCACCTGTCACTGAAGGACTGCTTTCCTCAGCAACGACATGAACAGCATTACTCGAATATCATGTAAGTAGTCATTTTATAACTATGTATATTTGCAATACTTTATTCAAAAGTTGATTTAACGTTGACCGTGTGTACGTTTACACAACAGTGTAGTTTTCTAAGTAAGTTACGTTATTGGCGCAGCCATATGTAGTATGTTAGCTAGTAAGTTACCAGTTGTTGATGTTGTTGTTGTTGTGTGGGTTTTTTTTTTTTTTTGGAGTGGGTTAACGTTAGTACTAAAGGCCACGTACACACTGTAAGTTTCAGGAGTGACAACCGCATTTAAATGCGGGAGTGAATCCCTAAATTATCGTTACATGTGTGTACGAAACACGACTCACTCTCGAAACTGCGATGATTGACAGCTTGGAAACCATAGCGACGTTCTGGCTTCTCTCATGTTTGGTATCCGTTATCGTGACCAAAGTAATATTAAAGTGACAAAACACTCGTTATTTTCAGCAATTTAAACACACTAACACTGTCGACGGAGGCGTCGTGTTTTATGCATGGACAGCCTGTTTCACACAGCGCGCGCTCTTTCTGTGTTGCCATGGTCACTCACTATAAGCGTTTTTGGGCTTGTTGTTTAAGCTCATCTCATAAAGCAAACGGGTTTATGGAGTTATTAAAGTGAGCAAACATGAATCGCGATTTTCAGCATAAAGCATTTGGATAGGCTTGTGCTTTCCCTGTGATTCGCCGCGCATACACGAGAGACACACGTTACCGGTGCACGTAAACGTCATTAACAACTAGTTGTTCAGTTCGGTTCCGTACACACTGGAACCGTCATGCTAGCACTGTTTGAGCTACAGGAAAGCCATCTTTTGTACAATCAAGTAAACGATATTCAGAGATTTTATTACTTTAATAAAGTTAAATATTACTGTAATATTTACTAAGCCACAGAATTATTTAGAGGGTTAAGGTTGAGTGTGAGGGTTAATGCAAGGCATATTTTTTTTTCAAGTAGTGCAATTAAACAAGCTTTTTAAAAAAAAAAAAAAAACATTTGTCATTTTACTTCCATATTAAACATGTTTATTTAAAAAAGAATTTGGTTGAAATAATGCGGACCTCAATAAAAGCATATAGCATTGAAGCTCGCAGTTGGTCTCTTTTCATTTTTCTTTTAGGTTTATTGTTAAAAATAAATTTCCCTATGTAGAAAATTAACCTGTCCTCTTGTTAAGAAGAATGCTGTCAATTTTTGCAACTCCTCCCCCAGTAAACTTTGTTTGAGATTTGTGTATTTGTCACTTTCTTGTAACATTCAGGTTTGAATGTTAGCTCTAACCAGTTATCTTTACAATTTGCCTGTAGGATTCAGCTGATCTACCTGCCTTTGTACAAGCGGAGTTGGCAGAGGAGGTCATAAAAATCTATATCCTTCGAGACAATGATTGGGCAGTCAGCGATGTAGGAGTTGTGATTGAGGGCATCACTGTCCTCCGCAATCTTGGGAATCTCAGCAGAGCCTGCTGCTATCTTTTGGGACTCGCGTACGCATTGGATTTGAGATATCCCAAGACCCACAAATACTCACTTGAGGTGTTCCAAAAACTGTTTCTTGACCTGGATCCTTCAAGACTCTCTGTTAAGGTTCAGAGGTTAAATTATCTTCTTGCATCGTTGCTGTTCAAGATCAACCCACAGAATGGGCATTCCTGATGGAAGTGTTTCTGTTATCTGATTAATTCTGTTGAAGGGATAGTTCACCCAAAAATGAAAATGTTGTCATGATGTACTCGCCCTCAAGTTGTCCCAAACCTGTACGAGTTTCTTTCTTCTGTTGAACACAAAATATATTCTAAAGAATGTTGGTTAACAGACAGTTGAAGGGTGCCATTGACTTTTCATAGTATATATTTTTTTCCTACCATGGAAGTCAATGGCAACTTTCAACTGTCTGTTAACCAACATTCTTTAAAATATATTTTGTGTTCAACAGAAGAAAGAAACTCGTACAGGTTTGGGACAACTTGAGGGTGAGTACATTATGACAACATCTTTTTGGGTGAACTATCCCTTTAGTATTGATGTAAGTGTTGCTTTTATGGTTTAATGTTGAGTGTGACTGCAAATGGCTGGTATGCACCAGGAACAAAGTAAGATGTCATTTCTCTTACGGCTATCGTATTTTGCATGCAATCTACTTGAATGTTAAGATGGATGAAATGTTTCATAAGGTTTAGTCATTTCTCTTATGGCTACTTTACGTTTTTGAATTTTGCAATCTACTTGAATATTAAAATGGATGAAATGTTTCATAGGTTGATTTTTAGACTGTCTAATGTTTAATTGACAAATATATGCAAATGTAAATTAAAAATTTGTTTTTCTTTATTTGGTTTTATTAAATTCATTGTAAAGGGTAAATAGTGTAAAAAAGAATGCAACATTTTGATAATTTATAGTCCAATATTAAGTTAAATTCACTTTTACATTTAGTAAATATAGCACATTTGTTTGGTTAAAATCATCTAATATTTCAATTATATCTACTCAATATTTTTAGTTTATTTGACATAGAATTACAGTTGTGGTGTTTTATAATTTTGATTATATCTAATTTTATTTCTCATATAAAGTAATTCAGTTATTCAGATTTACACATTTTTTTTACTGACATTTACTCAATTTATACAGTATATTTCATTGATTTCACAGCTTTAAAATTTACTCAATTTTTTTGAGTGTAAAAATGTTTCACCAAAAAAATTTAGTAAATAATAGTTAAACTTTTTACAGTGAATGTTCCAGTCATACGCAACTGTGACCTGTTCGTCTTCTACAACACTAGACGTAAGAGGAGAAGTCGAGCAATACCTTGGAATGCCAAGATTGAACACCGAAGTTGACGACGTCCTTCGCTTCTGGAAAGAAAATTCTAATGTACTGCCACAACTTTCACAAATTGCAAGACGCATATTTAGCATTCCCAGCGGCTCGGCCAGCGTGGAAAGGGTGTTTTCTATTGCTGGTCTGATGTCCAGCAATAATCGCATGTGCTTGGCACCTGCCACTCTGCAAAAGCTCGTTTTTCTAAAAGTTAACGCAGCACTGGAGATTTAGCTTCGCTCCCTAATGTTCAACCAGCCAGCATTTTTTTTCTGTTCATAGTAGGCCTATTTCTCAATATTAATATAGGCTAAAAGTTGGCTAAAAGAGATCTTTATTTTTTCGTTTGGCAATTTGTTTAACTTCATATTTTAGTTTGTGATTTATTTATTTTATTTAATGTAATGTTTTTCGTTTGATAATTTAATATAATGTTTTTCATTTGATAATTTATTTTTTAAAAATAGCCTATGTTTAACCAGCCAGCATTTTTTCTGTTCATAGTAGGCCTATTTCTCAATATAGGCTATAAGTTGGCTAAAAGGGATCTATATTTTTTCGTTTGGCAATTTGTTTAACTTCATATTCTAGTTTGTGATTTATTTTATTTAATGTAATGTTTTTCGTTTGATAATTTAATATAATGTTTTTCAATTGATAATTTATTTAATTTAGCCTCATTCAACAGTTATTTTTTTTATTTTGCTTTGTTTAAAAGTGAGCTATTGGTTTGGGGCTGTTCAGTGTTCAAAATTCCAATAAAGTATGGATGTTCTTCTCTTAGTACTGCGTATTCGTTTTACACTACATGCATCTTCTGATCAGAGACTGGTGTTATTAAAAAAATAAATAAAAATACCGTGGAGCGAAAACGGAGCGAGACTATAAGGACGGAGTGGGGGAGGGAGCGAGGAGCGGAAAATTGTACACCCAGAGCGGAGCTTGAGCGGAGTAATTATGAAATACTTTGAGCGTGGAGCGCAAATTCTTCCCGCTCAGCTCCGCTCACATACTCTGGTGGCTACACAGTGGATTTCAATATTTACACAGGAAAGTCCAGTGTTGCAAGTGGGAAGGGACTTTCATTTCATGCTGTGATGTCACTGAAAGGATTTCTTGGCATCTGGATATCACATTTGCTGTGATAATTTTTATACCAGCCCAGTACTCTTCCAGCACCTTTATAACCTGGGGTTTGGAGACTGTGGAACCATCAGGGGCACAAGAATTGGTGGTTGATAGCTGGTGGCATAGGTTTCACCAGGACCACTGGACTTGGGACCACCAGACTTTGTGAGGCAGAGGAAGCATTCCTCTACTTCCACTTATGAAAGCGAGGTGATGCCATGGAGTTGGCCACCTCAAAGGGCACTATGGTGCCCTTGGCCAACTCTGGGGGAGCTGCAGCATCTTCAGCTGCCTCTGAGGAAGCTGCAGTGGTGGGGGTTTGGGTCCCCCACGATAGAAGACGTGCTACATGAAGAACTTGACAGTAAAACCAATATTGAATCACATACCAAGATTCCCCAGCTTCTCCATCTCCCACAGGCTGAGAGGCTGATCGGGGCAGATGTTAAAAACATCCTTAACATCAGCCTCATTGTAGTGTAGATGGTTCACTTCAAAGTGGAAATCACAGGTGAAGTCCCTCACATCAGCCACGGGTGATGGATGTAACAAGAGTGGACATGCTGGACAAATAGCTGGAGAGTGGAAAGTCCAGCAGTGGAAGATGCAAAAAGGAATAAGCTCTGCAAATAATACATGCCTTAAAAAGTTTGAGGCAATACAAACACAGGCAAAATCAAACATATTCAGAGGTGAGTCTATAAAATGATTTATAGGGTGGCATAAGAACTATAAAGGGTTGCAACACCAAAGAACACAAAAACGGTTCATAAGAGTCATTTGTTAATGAAACTGACTATACTGGGTGTGCTGCATACGTGTGCAAACTGCTAGGAAAGCCATGTTTTCTTGCCATTATTTTGCATTACGCTTACATTGCAGTGACTCTGCTGGAAAGTGGTACAGGAAACACTGCTTACATTTTTATTATTTATATAATTATGGGATAATTCGGGGGTGCAACGCTTTTTCTTTAGGTGGCATTTTAATATTCCATAATGCAGATACAGATGGATCAGAAGATCCAGATTCCGAAAGAATGACAGCTACATTGTATATACCTATATTCAAAACTAAAATCATGAAATATCTGAATATTCAAAAAGAATATCAGACCATATATCAGTATTCACCACTGAATTATTAGCCATCTTTCTGGCTCAACAGTGTACGGAGTCAATGGCTGCTTTTACGAGCTTACTGAGTGGAAAATCTGCAACACAATAAGATATACAAACTATTACACAGTCTGTGCAGAATAAGGCACTTATGGCTAACAGTAAATTTCCTTTGGTTGTCAGCACATGTAGGTGTGGAAGGAAATGAGGAAGTAGACTGGCAAAGAAGGCCCTGAAATCAAATCACAAGTTGAAAAGGCATCAATAAGTAAAGCTGAAATCAAGAGACTAAAAAGCAATGGGATAAATGAATAAAAGGAAGACATTTATACCAGGAGTGTGTCATTGAATTAGAATTAGACATGGCGACTGTTGCGTAACAGTCGGTATTATGTTGAGATTCGCCTGTTCTTCGGAGGTCTTTTAAACAAATGAGATTTATATAAGAAGGAGGAAACAATGGAGTTTGAGACTCACTGTATGTCATTTCCATGTACTGAACTCTTGTTATTCTTGTTAAAGTGTTTTATTACAAACTGAGTACATTTTATGTAAAGATAACATGGTAACACTACAATAAGGTTTATAAAGGTGTTAGTTAAAATGACTAAGTCATTTTCAAATGTATTTTAATCGTTTTTGAGCATAACTGCATAAATAAGAATGGTGAATTCAATGCAATATCTGCCAAATAGTGTTTACACGGAAGATAGGGGTGGGGTGAACAGTAGCTCATTATCATTTAAAGGGACATGCACCGAAACAGCTTGCTGCGAACAGAGCTCTTTTTGACAAGGTAAAAAGGGTGTTTTTTTTACACAACCATTCAGAAATTTTAATCAAAATATGTTATAGACTTTTCATGAAGACCCTAAAGAATCATACTAACTCGTGGAAAATCGGCATCCGATGTCCCCTTTAAAAATGCTGAACATAATGAGTCTTTTGTCACTGTAATATTTCTTTGGTCAGAATAGCGGAGACCAAACATGCTATAGCGTGATATATAGCGTCTATAGACACCAGAACATTGCTATGGTTACTACGGGGTCAATCATTGTAGTTTCAGAGTCGTGTTCCATACTGACACCTAAAACTATAATTTTTGCCACACCTGCCAATTGCCGGTGGCTTAGGAAAATTTACCGGCCATAAATATTTTTTTTACCAGCCATGAAACGTAGATTATTCCTTATTGAAGTCAAAAATGTTATTCAGTCAAGCAATGAGTGATTGTTCTTTGTCTTTTGTTGTTTGATTAACATTGAAAACACACACAGCAGCAGGAATATTGCAAGAACAGGCATTGTGGTATAATTTGGTTTGAATACGTCTGTTCAAGTGCAAGAAGATTTGAAAGAGAACTCAATTCAGTATTCACTTCGGATGTTTGCGCAAAGAAAACTTCCCACACAGCGTACGAGTAATGAATTGAGTTCCCTTTTGCATCTTCTTGAGCTTAAATATTTAAATTGGCAAGGCTTAAACCTTTGTGACGATGCAACACTGCCCAGTCAACTGTGCCGAGTGTCGTTCACATTTGTTCACTTTAATGTTAACAATTTTGCATTATTGCAATTCATAAACTTGCAACTGACCCTTGGTGAGTGCTAATTTTAGGCCCTGTGTACATATGGAATGATAATTTATGGCAATTATGCCCACATTTAAATGGTCACTTTTAAAACTACAGTGTGTACGTGACTTTTGAGGTTAATCATCGGACATGGTCTGTAACCCAACCCAACCCGACACAGGACAACTTGCTGAATATGTAACATTTCTCAATGAAAATAAAATTCTATTACCAAGGGCACTGTAAGAAATTCTTCAGCCTGGAACAAAACCTTCATCATGTGCCCCCAACATGATCATGCTTTCCAACCACTTTAAAAAAGTTTTTTTTCCACTTCACCAAAAGGTGACCACTACTTAAACTAAAATATATGCATATATAAGTAAACTAAAATATACTTTGTAATTTTAATTGAAACTTGTATGTCATGTATTATCCTATAATCTTAATCACATATTTTAATGATTTAGAATTTACATGTTTTACTCTTATTATTTAAAACATGTATAGTATAGTTAGTCAACATGTCAAAATAAGTGTACTTCTTTAAAGCATGAAAAAAAGATTATTAAAATGTGCTTTGAATTAAAACTTTTAATTTGACATTACAAAGTACAGTTTTTAACAAGTACAAGATAAGAGGGATTTTAAAAATAGCATTTTGTTTCATGAAACCAAACCTTCTTGTCATAAGTGGCTGTATAAAGCTCACAATGATGAGGAGAATACAACAGGAACACTTTATTAATAAACAAAACAGGGCCTAGTGCATGTGTAGACCAGTGTTGACGAAGGAGACTTGAGGTTGAGTGGGACCAGTGGCGAAGACGCAGACTGGAGACTGGGCAGGACCAGTGGCAACAAACTGTATTTCAACTAGTATTACTTAAAAACCTAATAAATCTATCTGGCTCAGCTGGACCTACTCTAATTTAGGTGAAGGTGAAAAGAATAATGATGGTGTTTGTGCTTAAACCTCATGTGTAAGTTTAATTCTCAAAGTACCACCAACTTTTTTTTTTTTTTTTTAACAATTTATGCATAAGAAAGTAAAAACAGCATGCAAACTTACTTGACATGGTTCTGTTGGGGAATACAGCTTGACCCAGTAGAGACTAATATGCACAATTGAAGACCAGTTGTTTCAAATAGCTGTCTGAGAGAATGAAGACAGCGATCTTAGATGAAGTGATCAACACAGCAATGACTTAGCAGTACCCACCCTTGTCTTACGATTTTGAAACACAAGTACTTACAACATACAGTATGCAAAAATAATGGATGTATTTTACTGTTTCTTTGACATGGTCACATGTCGCTTATAACCTAAAACAATGACCCCTACAATCTAATTTCCTTATTTTTTAATGCGCAAGTATGTATTTCCTATGAATGTGTCAGACTTCCAGGTTATTAAGAGCTACAAGAAAAACAAAATGCATTAAACAGTAAAACTACTTTGTGCCACAAACCAGTGTGTTAATGAATACAGTAATTCTTTAAAGTCATATGATAGCAAATACCAGTTTGCCCAATCAAGCAGCATAACAAGCTGATTCTGTACAGCTAAAATAACTGGAAGCAAATGACCCTCATTCACTTCACAGATGCTACATAAAATCATGACCTGAAAATATGTAGGATAGATGCACTGGATTAAATTGTACCTATTGCTAATATAAAAGAAGAACACTGTAAATCTAACCTTTCAGTCCAATGCAGGTGTCCTGTTCTCAAGCAGAGATCCAGTGAACTGTTGTGTCACATCATCGGCTAACCAGTTGGACGGTTACATGTTTTTTTGCAGCGTAATGATCAGTTGCTCAATTCAATAGCCACATTATGCATTTTGAATAGGCATGAATAGGTGAATTTGAATAATGTTAATTACTGGATGCCGTTCGTTCAATATTATAATTTACAATAATTATAATATTGATTCTTATTATTAATATTGAATGATTCTAAGTGGATACAATGAAGTCTTTACATAGAGAAAGCTGGCTGTCTGTCAGACGACAGGAACAACAGGAATATCTTATTATTGCTGTTAATACAGTATGATACTAATAAGGGTACATATAATTAAGTTTATAAAATATGCATTGTATGTGTGTGTGTTTGTGTGCTTTAGCCAAGCATTCCCATAATGCATCTCATATCCTTGTACTCCAGTTATGTCAGATGAAATGCACATGAATCAAGCATTCTCCATTAGTTCAGACAGGCCTCGTAGTCAAGCTCCGCTATCAGCTGATTGGCAAATTCCAACCACACCCATATCAGCTGATCCGATTTCTATGGACTCAATTGGCAACCCTCAAATAAGGCGCATTACTTAAACGCAGCTTCCGTCTGTCTGCTTGCTTGGCTGCTTCCACTGCACGCTGCTTGCAACCCACCTCCTCCTCAAGCTCCTCCTTAAACTTGTGTTTCACTTAATCAGTGTCATTCTGTTGTCATTGATGCATGCTCTTTTTCTCAATAAGGGGATTTTGTGCTTCTCTCCCAGTTAAAAATGGGAGGTTGTCCCCAGAAGCTGCTGCTGTTCCCGGTCTTGGCTTTCATGGAGCTCATGAAAAGGACTGGGAATTTAGAACAGAGCCATACTGCCAAATGTAACTTCAGCAAAATATGCCAATAAAAAATTGACTAAAAATTTGTCTAATTTTTTGACTTAAGTGGTCCTGACTGAACTATATTTGGTTAATGTTATGAGCAGCAGCTATGCTAATTGTTCTACATATGCTTTTCTGTTTTATCTCGGGATGCCCGTCCCGAGGTGACAAGAGTGTACATCAGCTCCAGTTTGGATCCAGCCTCTTCAGATGCCTCAGCACTCGTGAAGAGATGACCCCAACCTGCGAGGACTTGATGATGAAAACTCTGGATCAACATGCACCATTCAAAATTTTTCTATATATCCTAATCATTGTTAAAATGTATTCATTACTTTCATGAGCTCATTGTTTCTACCTTAAATTAATACATTGCTTAAATTAATACATTTTTAGCTAACTGTGTTATTTGTATATGTACATTTCTGAAGTTACATAATTTGGACACAGTCCAACACACTTTGGACACACTCTGATGACAGATTACTCTAAATTGTAATGTTGACATGCATTTTCTGTAAAGCAGCTTTAAAATGATATGTATTGTTAAAAGTGCTATACAAATAAATTTGAATTGAATTGTTTCCAATCTTCTCTTAACTTTATAAGCAAAACATGGTCAGGTCAAAGTGTCTGAATAACTGGTTACATTTTTTTTTTTTTTTTTCAATTTTACTGGCAGTCCACTGTATGAAGAATTTTTGGGTATAATATGTTAAAGTTTACTTTATTTTGCTATCCTTACTTACATATATGAACTATAGTGTCCTGCACCCGCTAAAATATCAAAAATGTCTGAATAATTTTTGGTTTGACTGTATTCTCTGGCTCTGTAGGCATCTTACAACAGTTCCCACACCAGCGATTTATATGCAACAGCTTAATAACTGCTAGCTTGAACGATCTTGGAACATGGCCTAGAGATAAAGACGAGTTGATAATATTGAGAAAAGGCTCTTCTGCTAGTTATTTAAGTAGTTTAGTGGGTATTGGATCAAATAAACATGCTGTTGGTTTTGACGCAATGATGAGTTTATTTAGCTCTTCCATAGTTGTAAAGCACTGCAACTGTTCTTGAGGGGCGATAACTGAGGCTGAATTATAAAACGCTGTCAAGGGTTGTACACATGACCATAAATGACTAAATTACTTCCTTGAAGTGACTGTTGCATGTTCCCTTCACTAACAGACTTGTGGAAGGGTCCTAAGGGATTCAGTTCACTTTTATTTGGAAGACCCCTACAAACGGCGTCCCCTTGCTGAAGTGCCCTTTCAAGAGTGCAAAAATGCAGTTTGGAATTCGCCCACAAACAGGGCAATCAAGGTAAAACAGAACAGGGGCCGGTTGCATAGACTGCTTAGTCTAGTCTTAAAAGTTAGTCATCAATTTTTTTTTAAATTTCATTTTTAAGACAGTTGCATAAAAAGGTATCAGTCTGAGGGGCTGTTTACACGACACCGTTTTCCAACTAAAAACAGAAAACTTTTTATGTGTTTTGACATTAATTTACAGGAAATCTGCGTATGGCCTACATATGTAAACTTTTGAAAACGGGTTTCAAAGTGAATGTAGGCTATTTGAAAACGATTTTATTTTATTTATTTATTTTTATTAAGATCATTATAAAGACAAAGAACGAAGCAGTCACAATGTAGAACAAATTAAAAAAATATAAAATAAAATAAAAGGTACAAGACAGGGGTATATAGGCTAACTAAAGGTGCGTTCACGCGGCCTCGTAATTCCTGTAGTTACAGGATTCTATCTTGTAAAAAGCGTTCACGTCCTCGTAGATTTCGTAATTACAGATTGTAAGCTGGGAGTTTTCTGAAAGCTCCCAGATGTACCACGTGGCCGCTGTACCACCTGACCACTGTAGATTCATTTATTAGGCGTTGATAGTGGTGCCATGGAAACGCATAATTCCCAGTCCAAGGACCAAAAGGACTAGCCTGGTAATACCAGACTCTGCTACTTCACTTTGCTTCGTAGACAGAGTCTGGAATGGCATAATAGAGAAGTGTTTTCTCTCTCGCTAGGGGGCGCTTGTCTGAAGTTTAAAATCATTGGTTACCCGTAAGCCAATCAGATACGTTTAGTTATGACGTATGTTATGAGCCTGTACAGCCGCATCGAAGCACAGACATCATGCATCGAACTCAAATCTATGATTGAACTTCCACTGTAAACCTGTTGTAAACACATGATGATGCGAGCGAAATACCGGAGTGAACATGGCTGTAAACGACTTTTGCAGATTATGCGAAGTTAATCTACGCATACACGGTACAATCACGGCCTCTAAACTTATTTTTGACAGAGTGAAACAAGAAAATGTTTGTAGCCAACTCTCAAACTTAGGACTAGATCTTTTAAACACAGCTCTTTGTTCCTCACGAGTTTGAAAAAGAGTTGAATGTTCTCCATAACAGAGCGAATTGCATCCCGTGTCTCGTTTCCCATTTCCGCGGTCGTTTCGGTTTTCGATTTCTCTAACCTACAATGTAAAACTCGGCGCTTAGCATCTACGTCACGGCTCTCAGCCCGCCCTCTGTTCGTTGATTGGCCCGGCTGTTTCCAGACCGGTGGCAAACAGAAAGCTCTGATGCTGTATCAGACTGAGTACAGAAGCGAAATGAAATTGAGCGGAAGTAGGAAGTCTGACGTAGTCAGGCTACAAAAGGACGTGAACAGCTCCGAATAACGTCACGTGTTGTCATTTCAAGATTCCTGTAAATACGAGGTGACGTGAATGCAGCTTAATCACAGAATATCACCTTAAAGGAAAATATTAAAAGACTTACAAATTTCGATTGTTTTTAAAGCCTTCTTGTTACATGAGTTAAGGATAGTCCCAAAGTAATGTTGCAATTCAGCAAGCAAAACACACACAAAAAAGTGGTTTCTCACCTGAAAATTTACATTTATGTATATAAAATAAGAAGATTAAGTAAGTATAATCTGTTTTCCAATAAATGCTCTTTTTTTTCCCCCAAATAACAATTCCAAACAAAACATTTTCCCAAAGTAAGGAAAAATCCTTATCAGTGTGCTCAGTAACAAAAAGGGAAAAGTCTTTCCACAATATTTTAGAGTAATGGCAAAAGCCAAAACAAATGCACAATGGTCTCTGGGTGCTCTTTGCAAAGAGAACAATTTGTGTCAATATCTTTTATAAATTTCTTTACGAAGGTATTAACAGGATATATCTGAAAACGATTGTCATTTCCGAATGTGAAAATGGTGACGTCATGCACATGCGTATATTACGTGTTTCGTCTATTCACCTTAAAAAAAAAAAAAAAAAAAAAAAAAAAAATCTATCCACCTTATTTTTCAAGGTGTTTTCTGTGAATGTGTGAGACTTCTGATTTATTACCCGCTATAGGGAAATAACGAGAACATATCAAAGTGCGGTAAACTGTAAAAATAAGTTGGATGTGAGTGCTCTGAATGTATAGCCAGGAGTCTTTCTTCACAAATCGCCAACTACTTGTCTGACATGCATAATACAGCGTTTTTAGTCATTTAGTCTCGCGGATCCGTGTGAACGGGAATAGTTTTGATAACGTTGTCATGTGCAAAGAAAATACTTTTCCGTTTTTAGTGCATCGTTTTCGTGTAAACGTACCCTAATTTAAATCAGAAAAGACTACCAGATTACCAGTCTTGACTAATTGCTAGTATATGTTTATGCACGTAAGTAACAACTAAAGATACAACTTAGCCTAAATTTATTGTATTTAATTTATCTTATTTTTACCTTCTTTCCATGATAGCTGTAGTAAAGCATACAGAATTAAAGTAAAAACTTTAGCTTTATTATAAGAAAAATTAGAAAAATGTACACATTTTTAAAAAATATTATTAGCATCTTGCATATTCTGCAAGGGGTATGCAAACTTATGAGCAGAGCTGTAGAAAAGAGCAATGTAAAAAATCTGTATTACAGTCACAGGTTTGGAAAGACATTTAGGGTGAATAAATGATGAATTTTCCTTTGAAGTTCTTGGATAGCTCTGTCTTTAGAAGTCTGCTCACCTCTCTTTCTGTCTGTGCCTGAAGAAAAAAAGATGTCAAAAACATCAACAATACAAAGAAAGAAGGCTATAGTTTTTCTGAGGTGAAAAATAAATTTGCCCTATACAGTAAGCATGCTTCCAGTTTTTATCTTGCTTTACTTGCTGTTTCCTGATGGGGGCACTGTATGACAGACAGTTCTGTATGCACTTCACATCCTTCAACCTTTCAACAATTAGTTCACAACATTAACAAGACAAATCTCATCGTGTATTGTGATTTCCTTTCACAAACGTGAATATGGTATGAGAAATATCCTGGGGCCATGTTTTGGCTGGTCAGCAGTTGTAATTTGTCAGGATGTCATTTTCCTTAGTGATCAGTCAATTGAATTAAGCAAAGAGGTCAGCATGTGGGTAACTCAGCAACTGCTGTTGAAATGAATGGCAATGCTAATGGTTTGCTTTCTCAAGATACATAATGCTGCATTCCAGAAAATTTGGAACATGGAATTCTGCCACCTCCTAATTAAAAAATAACTACTGGAATTATGTAGTTATTAAGCATTCACAAGCAAAATCTTCGACTTCTTAAAGGGTTAGTTCACCCAAAAATGAAAATTCTGTCATTAATTATTCACCCTCATGTCGTTCTACACCCGTAAGACATTCGTTCATCTTCAGAACACAAATTAAGATATTTTAGATAAAATCCTCTATTGCCAGCAAGATAATTTACACTTTCAATGCCCAGAAAGCTACGTATTTATAACAGTTAATGTGACTACAGTGGTTCAATCTTAATGTTATGAAGCAACAAAAATACTTTTTGTGCGCCAAAAAAAAAAAAAAAGAAAAGACTTTTCAACAATATCTAGTGATGGCTGATTTCAAAACACTTGCTTTTACAAATCTTTCGAATCAGTGGTCCGTCACATATCAAACTACCAAAGTCACGCCCCCCAGTGGTGAACCATTGAAATCATGTGACTTTGGCGCTCCGAACCACTGATTCAAAACAAAAGATTCGTAAAGCTTTGAAGTAGTGTTTTGAAATCGCCCATCACTAGATATGGTTGAAAAGTCATTATTTTGTTTTTTGGTGCACAAAAATATTCTTGTCGCTTTATAATATTAAGGTTGAATCACTGTACTCACATGAACTGTAAATATGTCTTTAGTAGCTTTCTGGGCATCTGAAAGTGTTAATTATCTTGCTGTCAATGCAGGCTTCACTGAGCCATCAGATTTCATCAAAAATATCGTAATTTTTGTTCTGAAGATGAATGAAGGTCTTACAGGTGTGGAACAACATGAGGGTGAGTAATAAATGACAGAATTTTCATTGTTGGGTGAACTAACCCATCCAGCTTGTAAGCCTTTGCAGATTGATTAACCCCAACTTTCATAAGATGCAACATTTAACATTATTTCCAATTCGGTGGTGACTAACATAACCATCAGTATTTATTTTAGGTAAAACTTTATTTTGATAGTCTACTTTAGACATTCAACTTTGCAACCTGTCAACTATCAGTCATCAGAAAATTAGTAGACATTCTGCTTGATGTTTGATGATCCCCAACACATATTCTACTGACTATAAGTAACTTTGCAACTACATGCCAACTTATTCTACTAACCCAAACAAACTTAACAGTCTACTAATATGAGAGTTAGTTGACACTTTGTTGAATGTCTAAAGTGGACCATCGAAATAAAGTGTACTCTTATTTTTAAATGAGAATTCCAGGCCTGTCTAGAACTCTTTGAGGTCAGACATCAGGTGTTGTCGTTAAATTTATGGTAAAAAGCCCCCCCGGCAGTTTTATGGATTCAACTTAAATTTACAGTAAAATAACATGTTTCATTAAATGATAATATCTAATATCTGTTTTGTACCTTTGTAATACACTGACAACCACCAAACACAGTAGTGATGAGAGTCACATGATGAATCAAAGCTCATCACAAGCAGCTTTTCCACCAGCTGAAAAGGACAATACTAACACACATAAACACTAAACCTAACACACATGAAATAAAAAAATGCAATAAACATTCATTTAACAACATTATATGTAACATAAAACCTTAATTTACATAACTGATTAGAAAAACTGAGAAGAAACAGTTATTTCAACGAAAAAAACATCAAATGTAATGTGTCACGCAGGGAATTATGGGAATGTCAATTAACGTTTTTTTTTTTTTTTTTACTGTAAATTATACAAGTATACTTGTTCTTTTTCACTTCCAAAAAACTGTTTATTTAACGGTATTTTCCTGTAAAATTACATTAAATGTATGGTTAGATCTATTACAGTTATTCCCCGTATATAGTACGAATTAACAGTTTTTCATCGTAGCATTTTTACAGTTTTTTACCGTTAATATCACACTCATTTTTATGTAACGACAATACTATACTATTATCAGGGCCGCAGTAAGCAATTCTTGTGCCCGGAACAAAACCTTCATCTTCATCCACCTCGGTAAAAATTGCCTCGTTTCTCCCAAAGGTTTTTTTTCTCTTCTTAACACCAATTTGCCACCAGTTTGCTACCTGATGTCACCTGTTGGAGTTTGGGTTCCTTGCCGCTGTCGCCTTTGGCTTGCTTGGTTGGGGACACTTGACATTTGATATTCAACAGTGCTTTGATCTGCCTGCATTGACACCATTTTCTTTAAGAGCTGCTGTGCAGCCAAAATTATGTACCAGTTATCACTGTAAAGCACAAATGATTCGGGAGGAGCAAGTTCAGATAATTACCCTAATTAGCACAGGTGGAGAGCATTCAGTTAATCAGCTTAACCAATGTCAAAAGGTATAAATTCAGCAGACTGACTTCTGTTCATCTGAGAGTTTATCAGCATCCCTCCTCCACCCCACCTCCTCACTTATAGTTCTATCTACTTTTACCACACTTGGGGGAGTACTCTGGGTTCGGGCCAAAATCCCGAGCTCGGAGCCCTCTCCCCGGACAGCACGCCAAATACGCATAACTTTACTCTATTTAATTATATGGATATGTGAACTCGTGAATCTGCATTGTAAAAAGCGCTATATAAATAAAGGTGACTTGACTTAAAAATTGCAATGGCTTTCCAGGCCCACTCCCTCTGCTAATCAGTCCGGGCCCCCCTCTAGTCTGGGGCTAGGGACTAAAGGTCCAATTATCCCGTTTTGGCAGCCCTGTAACTTTATATCGCAATAAAATAAAATAATAAATATTTAGATTTTTGTTCTGCCAACTTGACAGAGCCTAGGCTATATGTCATTTAGGGTTATAGTTTTGGAGTTGCCACCTTGCTACCTATTTTCAACCCATGTTTATTAAATGGTGGTAGTACATCTTTAAAGGTATTTCCTGCTGACAAACCAATCTTAAAATGTTTTGCCGATTTCCTAGTCTGGTATGTTGACTGGTTTTAGCTGTATTTTTGGTCTCCTTCTGTTGGTCAGCCTGGGAGACCACGCATCTTAAACCAGCTAAGACCCGCAAACCAGTTTAGACTGGTTCAAGCTGTTATTTTCAGCAGGGAATACCTATGTTGTAGTGTAGTAGTCATTTCGTCAGTAAAGCATTTATTTATTTATTTATTTATTTTTTTACTTCCGATAGATCCTATTATGATCCGAATTTTTTTTTTTTCCTTTACCAAATCCGTCACAGTGCTGATGATGTATGACGGCGCTCGCTCGCGCTCTCCTGTCTGTCACTGCCGCTGCAGCATTAATAATCCTCCTCTACACACTCCATCATACACAACGAAATAAGCTGACCAGAGCTCTAAGTATATTAAACACTGCGTGTCCGAAGGGCACAGCTGGAGGCAGAGCAAAACATTTGCAGGAATGATACTGGACAACTGCCAGACACCAAAATCTTGGTGCATAGCCTGCACATGGAGAAAAAGCGACGCTAATAGGAGGTCTGCCCCGAGGAGCCTTCAGCAAACAGCCTGATGGACGAGGAGACACCGAGCTGTTTTCACTGAAACGCGCTAAACGCAGAACAGAGACGAGCGGAAATGTTTCCCTGCATCTGTTTCTTAATCCGACGCATCTGAAGTGAGGCAGAGATGACGCGACGCGCGCGCTGTGTTTTATGATGTATCGGAGCACCGTCATGCCTAATTTTCTTTAATGAAGCGATTTTGTCTTTATTTACTGTACATTCGCTGTGTCCTGCAGTAAATCTGAAGCCTTATGAGGAGGATGAAAGCGTCGGTATTTGTCGTGGTCATGTCCTCGGTTTTATTTAATCCCAGTTTTGCCTTCAGTTCGCATTTCGACCCAGGTGAGTAAAACCATGACATATTCTGACCCGCAACCGCTTATTATTCATTAAATATGCGCTGATATAGATGCTACCACTGATGTGAAACAATATAGACTTTTATATGTCATGATGAAATTGCCACATACATGTTTTACCATGTTTAACGTGTTTAAGTAAACAAAACACATAATAAAGGCCTAAATATATTTTTGTAAACAGTTTTTTTGGTAGAGATTATTTATTGCGTTTATATGAATTTGCTTCATATTTTTGCTCATGCTTCAATTAATAGGCTACTTTTCAATTATTTTCTAATGAATAATATATTTTTGATGCAGATTAAATGTATACATATATTCTATTTGTTTGTGAATAATGCATTTATCAAAAGACAACCTGCATGTGTGTGCGCTTGCACATGCATGCATTATGCACTACAGAGGAAGAGTGTGTTTTGCACATTTGCATTCAAAGCTGACTTGGCATTAGTCAGCCAGAACTGTTGTGTTCCTCTTCTTGTGTGTCCTGTGTTCCCAAAGCAGTTGCATAAGGTCTGTGTGTTTGACATATCTGAGCACTGCTGTTTACTTCCTCGAGAAGTCAGCAGCCTGTGGTGTCTGTGAGGGTTTGTGGTTAAAGGCCGACCTATGACACTGAGATTCACGTGCACACCACTTTTGTGGCGTCTGCTTCAACATAATGAGGAATCAAGCAGCTTAAAGCTCGCTCTGCATGCATGCCCGGTGAGAGAGACCCAGCCGAGCAGAACACAGTGGGGCGACTTGGCTGAATGTCTGCAGTCGGATCGCACCGTTCATTATACAGCATGTGACGCATGTGCTGAGACCATGGAAAGCTGAGCGACATGAATTAGGTTCACATAGGTGAGGAGAGAAATGGGTAGAGCCGTAAACAAAGCCAAAAGCATCCCTGGCCGAAGTGACGTGCAGCATACTAATGAATCAGCTACTGTTCAATTGAATCTGGGGTACGGAGAGAGTCAGATTCCTTTGCTGTTTCATTCTTGATCGCTCTTGGTTTTCACTGGGTCTGTGCTATGCACTTCGCATGCAGATCAGCATTTGAATGGCTCACTGATTGGGATGCTGTAACGAACTATTATGTAACGCTCACCGCTGTAATTAGATTGGGCGATATGAGGGCCACGGACACTCCCAATCACGACCGAGGAATTACGTCTGAAAAGATGCCTTGACTGGCGCACAGTCCTGTGCTTGATTCAATTGTGCTCTTACATTCCTGCTTTCTGAGGGAACTTCCGCTAACCAGAACAGAATTTCTCTAATCTCTCTTGTGTGTGTAATGACAGTAAATCAGAACTAGCTGAAATGAGGATATGGGTTTCCAAATTTGATTCACAACAGTCCACAACAGTAGTGCAGGAAGGCCATAGGCTGGAATACACCTCACAAATTTTGGCCAGATTTTGCCTCGATTTGCAGTCTGGACGAGTTGATATCAGTTGCTGAAAGGCAGAGCCAGTCTGCAGATTTGAGCTTACAAATTTCACAGAAAGTCCTATTTATGATGGGCACAGACTATCACAGACTTCAGACTATGATTCCATCCAGTCGGAGGATTTAAAACACGTTTGGTATTTCGAGACGATTTTAAAACACATGCGTATGTTTCTGTGTGAGTTTATGTTTAGAACACTGTAAACCCGAATAAGTTGGCAAAACTCAAAAAATTTGAGGAAATCAGTCTCAAAATTTTTAAGTTAAATTCAAAGTTTAAAGCGTTAGTTCACCCAAAAATAGGGCTGGGTACCGAACTCGATACTTTTTAGGTACCGATCGAACTGCCTCGATACTACCGAGTATCGAAAAGTGTCTTGTCATTCGGTACCAAATTTCGGTACCTCAGAATGGAGCCGAGGAGAGGGGCGGAGAAATGCTTTCGCTGTCTCGTTGAGGAGCAAGAAACGTTGCGCTACATTGTTATTTATATCTAAATATATAAAACTATACGCGCGAGAGAGACCCTATGTGCGAGAGGGCGAGTGAATCAACGGTTTCGTTTTCAGTTTATCTCCGAATGGACGGGTGAGAAACGGCTGTTTATGTGAGAAGCCGGTTCACTACAGATACTGTTAACAGAAAACAGAAGTGTCGCACTGCCTGCAGAAACAGCGGAACGCGCAATGTTTATAGTCTAGTTATGGACAGGTACAACACACAGCAGCTTTACATCAGTGTTCGTCCCTCAAGTTTATGGAAACTCGCGACCGGTTCGTGACAGGCTCGTTCGCCTGCACGAGCACAGGCTCTGCCTCTGGCTCCAGAACGCGAACAATTCTGCTGAAAAACAGGTATCAGCGTCCTCCTGATACTGCGGATAATTTGCGGGTCGGGCCAAGTAATAAAAAAATAACATTCAAATTAATTGCAGGTGGATGAGAGATGAATCATTAATCTGTTGATTTTAATAAAGACGCATAACTCTTATTTCACGGTAAGACGCAACGAACTTGCGTCACTCTTACTTCCGCTTTGATCTTGTTAATAATAATTAATTTTTTGAAGAAGAACAATTGCTGAGTGATTTAAAAAGAGCCTCACATACTTAATTTTTGCATTGAAAACTAAACTTTATTAAAACTATTTGCACTGATTTATTGTGTTGGGTAAATTTTGTTAATTTGTGTTTTTTTTATTCCCCGCAGTGGCTCTGGAGATGAGTCTTTGAGTCTGAAAAAAAGTCAACAAAGTTAAAATATAAAACCATTTTTTTTGAGGTTATGTAATCTTGTTTAAACAGATTTTATAAAACTGGTATCGAAAAAGGTATCGTTTAGGTATCGGTATCGAAGTCAAGGTATCGGTATCGTCTCGGTATCGAAAATTTTTGAACGATACCCAGCCCTACCCAAAAATGAAAATTCTGTCATTTATTACTCATCGTCATGCCGTTCCACACCCGTAAGACCTTCATTAATCTTCGGAACACAAATTAAGATATTTTAGTTGAAATCCGATGGCTCAGTGAGGCCTTCATAGCCAACAATGACATTTCCTCTCTCAAGATCCATTAATGTACTAAAACATATTTAAATCAGTTAATGTGAGTACAGTGGTTCAATATTAATATTATAAAGAGACGAGAATATTTTTGGTGCGCCAAAAAAACAAAATAACGACTTATATAGTGATGGCCGATTTCAAAACACTGCTTCAGGAAGATTCAGAGCACAAATGAATCAGCGTATCGAATCATGACTTTAATCGCGTGTCAAACCACCAAACTGCTGAAATCATGTGACTTTGGCGCTCCGAACCGCTCATTCGTCACAAAAGATTCATAACGCTCCGAAGCTTCATGAAGCAGTGTTTTGAAATCGGCCATCACTATATAAGTCGTTATTTTGTTTTTTTGGTGCACCACTGAAGCATGCTGGGAAATAGAAATCCCAGCCCAGGTTCACTTAATCTTAAGTCTGTCTAAATTAGAAGAAATGAGTTCATAAAACTCAAAACAATGAAACAGTTCAGTTTACTTCAAATATATAAGTAAACTTCTGTGAACTTAAAAGAAAAAGAAAGTGCTAAATACTCATTTGTACTGAACTAATTTGTTTCATTTAAGTTTGTCCTACTCAAACCAATTAATTATTTTGAGCATTAGGGTTTACAGTGAACGACTTTGTGATCCTCAGTTGTTCAGTGTTTGATGCCCAGTTTTAACAAAGTTGTCAAGTGTATGATGCCTAGTGTTTTAAAATCTGCTCATATTTTCAAAGTCGTGAAGTGCATTCCAGCCTTACGGCTGTAAAGATCCCCTTTTGCTTTATGAGGGCATATTTAGGGTGACTGTAGGCTGCCTGGGTGATATACATGCCCTAACAGGCTGGAGTCAGCAGCAATCTGTTACTCTGACTGGCCAAGTAATGGGATTGAGAATCAATGTTTCAGTGGCAGTGGATGGTGTGGCGTGCGACAGGAGCCTAATCAGTCTCCCACCCTCAGTATCTTGGACATATACAAGGACGTGGAAAAGTCATCCGGACTATAATGGTACAGGGCAGTTTGCTTCATCACATTACAGCGGTTTGAAAGTCAAGTGCTGTTTTTAAGGTTAGGACTGTATTAGTGTAATGTATGGGGTTGGGAAATGGATAAGAACTGGGTCCATCTTTCAAAGAATATCAGAGCCATAGCTGTGTTGGAAAGTGCTCTGCCATACGGTGCGGTTGGACAACCCGAGTTCGAGTCACGGCTCGAGCTGAGGTCCACGGTCCTCTCTCTCCACTCTCATAATTTCTTGTATGTCCTCCTTCTGTCCTTTCTAAGTAAAGGCTAACATCCCCAAAATATAAAAAAAGAGTTAAAATCAATTGCAAATTCATGTTTAGTTTGATTGAATATGATTCACTCCCGCACTGAATTGGTTACGTCATTAGCTTTGCCATCTTGACATGAGCTAAGAAGTGTTACTGTCTAATGTATTAAAGCTTGTGAGACTTAGATTTACACTACTATTCAAAAGTTTGGGGTCAGTATTTTTTTTTTTTTTGAAAGAAATTAATACTTTTATTCAGCAAGAATGCTTTAAATTGACCAAAAAATGACAGTAAAGACACATATAACATTACAAAAATGTCAAATATTCAAATATATCATGGTTTCCACAAAAAATATGAAGCAGCACAACTGTTTTTAACATCGATAATAATAATAAATGTTTCTTGATCATCAAATCAGCCTATTAGAATGATTTCTGAAGGATCACGTGACACTAAAGAAGAGTAATGATGCTGAAAATTCAGCTTTGACATCACAACAATAAATTACATTTTAACAGATATTCAAATAAAAATTTTAAATGTTAACAATTTTTCTCAATATTGAGAAACTGTATACTGTATTATAAATAAATAAATTCAGCCTTGGTGAACATAAGAGACTTTCACTTACTGATCCCAAACCATTGAACGGTAGTGTACAATTAGTGTCATTTTAGACTGGTTATTCATTCTATTTAACAAAAAACAACAAAATAACTTTAACATAGAGCCAGAATTGTTATGTGGAATCTGAACCAGGATCTTTACATTCCTCACAGTTTCCCATCCCTATGTTTAGGGTTGTTGTGTTAAGGAAAGAAAATACCACATCAAAGCATTCAAAGTTGGTCTGTTAGGGCAAGACTTCTTTTATTTGTCAGAATTTGTAGCCATGCTGCATTCTGATGGTTATTTACCACGCTGGGTTCTCAAAGCCAGGCTCTATTCATGCGTCCTATAAAGCCACATGCATCACGGATGTGGTTGGCCTGGAACTGTCTGTGAACTGGGCTTTACTGCTCTCCGGTCACAACAACAGAATCCTCAAACACTGTTAGAGGATGACTGCTCAATACTTCAAGGCCTGTCTGTGGTCGTGACTGTTTACTCCAGTTTATGAGGAATTTGTTTTATCCCAGACTCTCTTTGATTCAAATTTTTCAGGTTTTTTTGTTTTATATGATAAACAAATAAGACCCCTCACACACCTGAAGTGATTGTGTAGGGAAAATTTAACTCATGTGAAGTGCAAGATGAAGGTCGTATTTAGTATGTAATAAATAGTTAAATTATTATTTGTAATAATCAAAATAAATGATTCTGGTTCATTAGTTCATTAGTCTAGACTGTTTGTGGTTAGCAAGCAACTTAGCGACTTGCATATGCAAGGAGATTAATATAAAATGTGCTGTCAGTGACTTCAGCTGTGAGAATTTATATTTTTTTTAATTTATTTTTTTATAATTTTTTTAGAGATGGATGCTTGAAATAAATGGTTTTAGGTTTTTAAATTTTTTAGGTATATTTTGTTCTCTTTTGTCTGATGAAATTTAGGTTTGAGTGTTCTCTGCTATGAACGTGCAGATCAATACTGAGTTGATAGGCCTATTATTTATTGTGTGAGTCTACATCTTCTGTTGCTTTGCTGAAGAAATGCATGTGCAGGTCCTCACTAACATGGCGACAGAAGGTGTTGTACACCTGTGCACAGAATCAGCACCATGGACAGGGCCATGTCTAAATGCAAGATTTATATTGAATAACATGGCGAATTGCTAAAGTTCAGAGAGTCAAAGGAATGCATTTCAAAAGCAAAAAGCTACATTTCAGGCCTCTTTAAAACCATAAATAAAATCAAGAGATTTAAAACCAGTACCTGAAGAAATAAACATTCTGTCATCATGTCATTCCAAACCAGAATGACTTTAATTCCTCTTCTGAACTTAAATGAAGACATTATTAAAGGTGCCCTAGAACCAGTTTTTACAAGATGTAATATAAGTCTAAGGTGTCCCCTGAATGTGTCTATGAAGTTTCAGCTCAAAATACCCCATAGATTATTTTTAATTAATTTTTTTAACTGCCTATTTTGGGGCATCATTAACTATGCACTGATTCAGCGCGTGGCCCCTTTAAATCGTGCGCTCCCTGCCCCCCGAGCTCTCGACTATAATACAGTGCATTTACAAAGTTCACACAGCTAACATAACCCTCAAATGGATCTTTACAAGATGTTCGTCATGCATACTGCATGCATGCTTCGGATCATGTAAGTATAGTATTTATTTGGATGTTTACATTTGATTCTGAATGAGTTTGATAGTGCTCCGTGGCTAAAGCTAACATTACACACTGTTGGAGAGATTTATAAGGAATGAAGTTGTGTTTATGCATTATACAGACTGCAAGTGTTTAATAAATGAAAATAGCGACGGCTCTCTTGTCTCCGTGAATACAGTAATAAACAATGGTAACTTTAACCACATTTAACAGCACATTAGCAACATGCTAACGAAACATTTAGAAAGACAATTTACAAATATCACTAAAAATATCATGATATCATGGATCATGTCAGTTATTATTGCTCCATCTGCCATTTTTCACTGTTGTCCTTGCTTGCTTACCTAGTCTGTTGATTCAGCTGTGCACAGATCCAGACGTTCTGCCCTTGTCTAATGCCTTGAACATGGGCTGGCATATGCAAATATTGGGGTCATACATATTAATGATCCCGACTGTTACGTAACAGTCGGTGTTATGTTGAGATTCGCCTGTTTTTCGGAGGTCTTTTAATCAAATGAGATTTACACAAGAAGGAGGAAACAATGGAGTTTGAGACTCACTGTATGTCTTTTCCATGTACTGAACTCTTGTTATTCAACTATGCCGAGGTAAATTCAATTTTTGATTCTAGGGCACCTTTAATGTTCTCTTATCACTTTTGTCCATCCATTGAAAGTCTCAGTAATGTAGATTTTCTCGTGATCCATATGAATTGAGCAGTTTAATCCAAGTCACAATTGCCTTATTTAATGGTTTTAAGTTTTGATGTGTACTATTAATAATATTTTGTTTTCTGTTTATAATCTTGATGTTACAGTTTTATTGGATATTTAACTATGCATGATAATTTCCTTTACATTACCTTTGTCGTCTAAAACTCACACTTAAAATTAATCTTTAAAATCAAAAATACTAATAATAAAAAACACTTTTTAATGTAATATTTAGCAAATATCAAATATAAATTTACATAATGTTGTGATGCTTAAATTCACTAGAAGCAATTCAAAATGATTGATTTTAATTATAGTTGTACTCTGTTTACTATAGAACAGCATACTATCAGTTATTGGCCATAACATGAAAATATTTATTGTCTTGTCGGAATGAGGTAGAATTATAATATCAGCGCATCTCTAGATTCTTTAGACTAGACATGGATTTTCTTGCATTTTTGAAGCAGAACCATAGAAAAAGCTTTTCCAGCATCATCTTTTGAAGTTCTCCTATGATATCAAGCCATAAATATGTTTCAGAACTTTTATGGAGTCCATGTGAAGTATTGTGATATTACCTAGAGAGAAATACAGACAACACTCTTGAGCAGTAGTGCAGGAAGAAAGGATGCTGCCTTTGCTGTCCTTCTGGCTTATATTGTTCCTCACAGCGCCGAACAGTTTTAAGCCAAGTAACACAAGCCCTGAGGCACTGGTAAAACAACAATACTTGAAGCGGATTGTCAGGGGCACCACAATACTTTAATCCGACCCAGACACCATTCTCAAATTCCTTTCCTGTTAAGATTTGTTTTACTCCACTAAGTAATTTCCATTATATAAGAAGAGAGCAATATTCCCAGTGCATTGCATTTGGATATGCTTATTGGATATATTGGATATACTTATATTAACCTTGTCTGCCTGTATAAGAAGATGGGCCTTTGTCCATATTGCTGTCTCTCGTTTCTCATACACACAGTCAAATTCACTTGACTGCCTCTTACTGACGGATGAGTTCATGCAGTATTTAATGCACCACCTCTTCCTGACCTCGTCTGGTTGAATGCTGCTTTGCCATGTGAGGCAGCCTGGAAGAAGACTGCAGTGTGTTGATGTATTTGAGAGGATGTGGGAAGATTCAGAACAAGACCAAATCGTAATCTTTAATCCAAATAGCTTCCCCTTCCTCTTGCAGAATCGTCTCTTCTCTTCTCTGATGATGTGTTTAATGGCTTGAGGGCGGGGCAACCTGTCACTCATATGAGATCCACCAATAGCAAACCACAACCATCAATTCCCCATGGACAAAATCAAGTCCTGCCCTACATATTTTCTTGTTTGAGAAGCTGTTTCATTCAGATATATGTCACAATAGGGAAGAAAAGACTATTGCAACTTCTGTTTAATGACGACTTTAAAGCTGCAGTCCACCATTTTTCCTCTTTGTCGCCATCTCTGTTTGAAACATGCAATTGCAGTCATATGCGGAATAGTTATCTGTACGTGCCTTGTGCATCGGCATGACTCCTCAGCGGATGAATCTAATGCTTGCTGTCAGTCACCGCACCGGTGTGGATACTGAACTTTAGAATCACAGATTCTACGTCTTGAAAGTATGACCAATATAAGAATTTTCCCTGGAAATATCAGCTGAACAAGTAAGTAACATGTCTACCACTTTTGTTCTGACCAACTGAGAAAAAAGACATCAGGCCTACAATAAATCACGCTGCCAATGATGATTAAATCTAACGATCGCTTAGCTTGGATCATGCCAAACTGTGCAAATTATTATTACTGTTATACTTTGTTCTCAAATTGTTAATGTTTACAACATCAGCATTGCGTGACTATCCCTGCGTCTCAATCAGCTCCCTAGCTCCCTAGGTCGTGAATCAGTATATCATGTATATGAATGTGGCCGATTCCCTGATCAGTGCCCTGACTACAGAACTAGGGAGCTGATTGAGACGCACACTATGTGTATTTAGTGTATATTAGTGTTACGTGTAGATTTCAATTCCTGTAGCCACTCCACAGTCCAAAGTCTTTTGCTTTTGACTATGGGTGAATCTCCAGTTGTCACTGATGATTGTCAGTGTCAGATTGACTTTTAATTATTTCAGCTGCTGTGAGAACAGACTATAAATGATCCGCTACAAGCAGCATCCTCACATGATAAAACCGACTTGCCTGGACTCCTTCCTTTCTGTTTACGGACGTGACGTAATGACGCACAGACGAACTGCTGCATGCTCGAATTTCCCACGGAAATCCACCAGGTTGCTCTTATTTTAAAACATTATCACAAGCTTACCGTTGTGAATCGGGCTAAGATAATGAGATCGTTTTGAACACTGGCTGGTTATGTACTTGCTCAAAAATTGATTTTGGATAATTTTTAACCAAAAAAAGTGCAGCTTTAAGACCAATTGCAGGTATAGACTAAATTATAGAGACATTTTATACTAGTTATGACCAGTTATCATGTGCGTACGATGAGGAACAGCCAATGAAATTGCAAACTAGCACAAGTGGGAAGCAGGAGCCTCAAAAAATCAGAGAGTTGTTGTTTGTTGCATAAAATGCACACCAACATGGCAACAGTGTTGTTATTTATTTTTTTATAAATTTTTATAACATTGTTGTTAAAATAATTTTGGTAATTGAAATTAAGCTAAAATAAACTTAAAGTATAAATTAAAAATTTGTACTTAAATTACTGTATAAATTTTGCCATGGCAAATAACTGAAATAAAAAAAGTTTAAAGGATTAGTTCATTTCAGAATGAAAATTTCCTGATAATTTACTCACCCCCATGTCATCCAAGATGTTTATGTCTTTCTTTCTTCAATTGAAAAGAAATTGAGGATTTTTCTCCATATAGTGGACTTCAATGGTTACCAACGGGTTGAACATCTTGAACTAGCTCTGCGATGTGGCACATTACGTAATCACGTTGGAAAGGTCACTCGTGACATAGGAGGAAGTATTGCAGTAATGTGAAAAACTCCATCTCATTTTCTCTTCCAACTTCAATATCGTCCGACATCATTATTTTACCCTTTTTTTGGTAAAGGCCATTTGATTTACTCTTTGCATGGCGCATTGCAGAGCTAAAGCAAGACAAGCATTTGTGGTTAAAAAGCATAATTTAATTTTTTTTTTTTTTTTTGAAAATGACCAATTGTTTCGCTAGATAAGACCCTTATTCCTCATCTGGGATCGTGTAGAACCCTTTGAAGCTGCACTGAAACTGCAATTTGGACCTTCAACCCGTTGGTAGCTGTTGAAGTCCACTATATGGAAAAAAGTCCTGGAAAGTTTTCCTCAAAAACGTTAATTTCTTTTCGACTGAAGAAAGACATCTTGGATGACATGAGTAAATTATCAGGAAATTTGAATTCTGAAGTGAACTAATGCTTTAAGTAGAAGTACTAAAAAACTAAAACTGAATTTATAAATACTAAAACTGAAAAATAAATGTAAGCTAAATAGAAATAATATATAATGACTAATATCTAAAAAATAATAATAATGACTAATGCACATAACAAAACTACTTAATCTAAAATTAAACTGAAAGCTGAAAATTAAACTGAAAGATATAAAAATAAAAGCTAATTCAAAATATTCAGAAATACTACACAATATTAAAATAAAACTGCATGACACAAAGCAAAACACAAAGCTTCAGTAGTGCACTGTGCATATGTGCATGTTGTTGTGCAAGAGAAAAGAACAGTCATTATTCAAAATTAGGAAATACACAGGAAAGCGCGTGAACAGCAAGATCTTGAGGCCATGCAGGAGGAAGAGACATTATGTTCTTATTCAATGTTAGATTATCATATCTGTGGCAAGGGTTTCCCTGTATGTTTTTTGTATGTTTGGCTTCCAGAAGAAAATTATTTGTGTGTATTTCGTCATTTGTGATGGCATAAGTATAGTTTATAGTTTAAGTTTAATATGTTTATGTGAGTTTCAGTTTTAAATTTGGTTGAAATGTTTTTTGTCTTTGGATGTTGTTTTCTTATCTGTGTCGCCCGTTGTTCCTGGGAAGGAACTGTTGCAAAAAAACAAATTGCTTTCCTCCTTCCTGAATATGTGTCTCGACACACACACACACACACACACACACACACACACACACACACACACACACACACACACACACACACACACACACACACACACACACAGTATTTCTGCGGGGGCACTAAACGGCACTGCAGAGATACCCTGCACTAAAAATAAAAATCTTTGGGTTATTAATTATGAATTATCCAAAGATGAAGACAACCCAACAAAACTGGGGATCTGGTCAAAGGGTCTCTTCCTAAACTTTGTGAGCTGGAACAAAAGCATCATAGATGCGCTCCCAACACAAAGTCAGTTTCAAATGGTACGCAAAATAATTATTCTGTCTACCTATTACCAAATTCTAAGGCAGCATGGCATGTATCATTCATAGAGAAGGCAATCCCATGATGCAGTGCAATGAAGAAATTCATCCAATAGCTTCATATAATTTGATATAATTCACTCATTACAAAAAAGTTGATAAAAATACTAAATATAATTATTTAAAAATGTACCATTTTACTTGTTCTATGCCATTTATAGTCAATAGAGTATTGCCAAAGACTGTATATGTGCCCTCATATTACTTTGAATGAGAGAAAGTGCAACACACAGTATGGTGGAATAAGTAACGCCTTATAAGTGAAAGAGCCAATTGGTAAAGTCATTGAATCACTGCTGCTGCTGCTTCTGGTTCCCATACAAACAATCATTGACCAAAGATGCACGCTTGGGGACTGCACATGCGCATTGGCTGCTCCAGCCTGAAATATAAGCTTTTTAAATGCTAATTAAATGTAAAAAACAAAAACAAGCTTTATGAGATAGTTTGTGTTAGAGTTTGCTGCTGGTTTGAAATATGCATATAATTTGAATTGTGAATTTGCCAGGCAGCTTTTGAGATTTCGATATTTTAGTAGAAAGAAGCTGGTCTTGCATTTCTGAAATAGCTGTGATGATGGTGATTCAAATATGGCCACCAAGTGAACTGATTTACCTTGAAAGGGACTTTCGTTTCACTTAGCAACATGCCAGAAGTGTGGGACGAGTCAATTCAGATTTATTTGTGTAGCGCTTTTCACAATACATATTGTTTTAAAGGTCCCGTTCTTCGTGATCCCATGTTTCAAACTTTAGTTAGTGTGTCATGTTGTTGTTAGAGTATAAATAAAATCAGTAAAATTTTAAAGCTCAAAGTTCAATGCCAAGCGAGATATTTTATTTAACAGAAGTCGCCTACATCGAACGGCCAGTTTGGACTACATCCCTCTACTTCCTTCTTTAATGACGTCACTAAAACAGTTTTTTGACTAACCTCCGCCCACAGGAATACACAAGAGTTGCGTTTGTAGAGTGTGTTTGTCGCCATGGCGTCGAAACGCTGTTATTTTCATCCCGCAGTCCAATCACCGGGTCTGATTCCGGCTCAAATTGATAGGGTAAAATTAAAGACATGTTTACAATAACACTGAGCGCGTGCATCTCCACGTTATGGTAAGAGGCGTGACCTTTCCGGGCAAGGTTCGCTAAGCTGCTGTCGAATCACAACACAGGAACCGCTGGTACAATCAGAACTCGTTACGTATTTCTGAAGGAGGGACTTCATAGAACAAGGAAGTCATCAGCCCGTTTTTATGACAGTGGAAACAGCGGTATACAGATAAGTAAATTATGTGAAAAATACTGTGTTTTTTTACACGCGAAACATGAACACGTTATATTGCACACTATAAACACAATCAAAGCTTCAAAAAACCACGAAAAACGGGAACTTTAAAGCAGCTTGATAATACAATTCACTTTATGCATACAGTTTAGATGATGATGTCACAGGCTCCATTTCCCTTAGAAGACAGCAGCCTATGTAGATGCTAGACAGCAAGGAAGCTCACTAGATTTTGGGACAGATTTGGAAGTACTTGTGTTTTTGCATTTTTTAAATATTTTTAGAGAATTTGTGCCTCATTTCCAACTAGTAGATTTAAACAGCTCCAGAAATAAAGCTTCTGAGACCGAAGGGGCATTAATGATTGCTCGCACCCCATCACCCGTCACAGCCCCGCTGATTACTGTGGTTAGGAGAACCATGGGTTATTGCCATCTGTGTCGAACTAGTGGTTCTGTGCTTTGCATGCTATGAAGAAAGCCACTTGCTGTTTACCCTGCACCCTCATTCAAACTTCACAAAGAAACATTCCTTCCCCGAATCGCCATGTGGTTCAATGTCTTCGTTTTCTCAGCCGCTTCAATACCTAATAGCAATTTGGTAATATGGTTCTCTCTCTCTCTTTCAGTGGGTTTTGTCGTGTCACTCACTCAGTGGTTGACAGAAGGCAGCTGTCAGCATCAATTTTTCTCTAGGGCAGTGAACAGACCACAGCACTTTTCCACTGATTCAGCATTGACTCTTTAATGAAAAGAGTGTTTTTTTGTGAGTATTTCTGCATAGGCGATGATAAGGCCCTCTTGGAATCTGTATGCTTTTTAATATGTTCTGCGTAAATATGGTAAAATGTGTTTAATGGAGCGGAGCTTACTACACTATTGGTAGCTGAATGCATTACCGACACTGCATAATACAAATAGCACAAGTGTACAGGAGACGAATCTCACAATCGATTCCAATAGAGATTGCCGTTAGCATGTTGCTAAGCTAACTACATGGGAAATACATAAAAATACAGCACACAAAAAATATATTAAAATTAAAAGTCAGTTTTCCTTATATTTTCATTACATTTTATGGATTTTTTTTCAAATTGAATTCTAATAAAATACATGCTTAACACTAGAAATTTTACCCGTGGCTGTCAAATGTACATAACAGGTTTTTAATAAAACATCCCAGTCATTGACTTTTACCAAAATTGTGCAATTTACAAGCCCTTGGTGTTAAAAATTGTTTAGATAAAGCCATATCAAAAAACAGGGCATTTATACCTATAAGCGCAGCGCGGGTCAAATGTACCCGCTATATAATGCCTGTATTTTCGCGCTGTTGTTTTCGCGCCCCTTATGTTTAAACAAACTCTTTCTTTGTCTACCATCCTGCACTGATTTTTTTTTAAAGATATGCACCAATATTAAAATTCTGGCCGTTACCAAATAGCAGATAACTATTCTAATGGTAAGGCTGAAACTGATAAATGGACTACATCAAAATTCTATGTAGTCATAATAAATAAAAAATAACACAAAAAGCTAAAATCATTCTACTAAATAAACATTCTGCTTTTGATAGCGGCACACCTGTCCACACATTTTAAAAAAAAAATCATTATAATGTGCAGTGAAAAATGGATTGAGGTCTACATTTAACATGTGTAATTACATCATTAGTGTTTTTAAAGATTAACTTGAATGAGTTTCAGATGAAGGAAACACAAGGGAAATAAGCATGAATAATTGAATATCAAATATCGGCCTCTATATGTCCAATATCCAACATCTCTAAAACAACTCTACTGATATATTATGCAAGAATACATGCTATAGCATTGCCCCATAGGAAGTAGAACTCACAATTGTACAATGACATAAAAATGGTACAAAATCTGTCACTGGGGCGTTACCCATTCAAAAGGTACAAACAAGTAGCATTTAGATAATAATATGTACCTTTAAGGTGCTTATATGTACACTTTAAGGGTAAATAAGGTACAAAGGTGTTCCTTTTTAAAGGGTACTGCCCCAGTGACAGCTTTTTTTACCTTTTTTTTTTTTTTTTCCTGAGAGTGTATGCTAACTACTTGTTGGAGCATCTTTTGCATCAGGAGCATGGTTATGATGCCTATGTAGGCAGATCACTACATTTTATAACAGAGCCAGACTCTTCATCCTTGATGTTCCTTGAAGTCCACGAAGGCCAAACTGGGACAAATGTGAATCACTCCAACCATCCCACCCCACACTAGCCCCAATATTCTTCCCTAAATGTCACTTGTCCCGCTTTCCCATTGTCTCAGCTAGAGTCTGATGCTCTCTGCTCTATATCACTGTGTAAAGGTCAATACTGTCATGGAGTTGAACGAGTACCTCCATTAATGTTCCAGTGCTCATTGTTCATCCTACTGATTCAAGCTTATCCACTGAAGCAAATGGAGCTGGATCTTGTTTTTTAGAGCGAGAGAGGGAAAAAATGTGCTTCCTGTCCAGATGACCCCAAGCAACACTCTTTGCCCTGCTGAAAAGTCCAGCATACACTTGCATGAACTCCATGTTGGTCCAGTCTGGTTTATGCTGGTATAGTGCTGGTATAGCTGGTGGACAAGCATAATCATGCTGTTCTCAAGAAAATCTGAGCTGGTTTAGGTTGTCCACCAGCAACCAGCATCCCATGCAGGTCCCAGCATGCAAAACATACCTTATGCTGGAGACCAGCAATGCTGGATTTTTCAGCAGGGTGTTGAATAATGTTCCCTGTCTCGAACAGTGTTGTTATTACCAACTAAAACTATTAAAAATGTTTTAAAAAGTTTAAGTACTAGAAAGCTCACCTGTGCTTACATCTAAAATTTTTAATAATATTTTGAATCCATTTTTATTTTTATATTTTCATTTTCATTTAGTTAAAGTTTTACTAATTTTGTTGCGTTTTTGTATTTTTAATAGTTTATTTTAAACTATAATAACCCTGGAATGCATCCCTCCCTTACAGGAGGTTTTATTGCAGTAATGTCAAGATTGGCACATTACCAACTCTGCAAATCTGTCGGCACCCGGTCAAGGAGGTGAAAGGCATTGTGGGTATGTCTGACTATGTTTGCGTGCTTTTAAAGTGTACAAACACGAGGGAAAGAACAGCTCAGCTGGAAACTTATGCTGTACTGAGGCATGAGAAGGAAGAGATTGTGTACATGAGAAAAAACGGCAAGAGAGAGATGGAGGCTAAAAATAGGGACACAGGTGGCCCCCCCTCCCCTCTGTTCTTCCTTCCTATCAGGCATCAGCGGGATTCGGGTCTGGCGTTGTTAAAATACGCTCTCTCGCAGACAGTGTCCACTCCTAACAGAGGACGAGGCGATAACTTACTGATGCCACAACAATGTTGTGCCATGGCTTCATAAAACCCAGCTCTCATCCTGAAGGGCTTTTGGCTGATGAGTTTTGGAATTAATGTCCATGTCTGAAGGTCTGTGGGGAGTCATATGTCTTTTGGACAACACCTGCTTCTGAATTTCAAGGACTACCGGGTTGTTTTTGGTAGGTTTTTTAACATTCGTCTGCAGAGAGTGAGAGTGTATTAAAGAAATACAAAAGAAGAATGTTGTTTGAAGAATTGCGACAATGGTGATGAAATAAAGTTCAACCTTTTGCAGTACTTAAATAAATGAAGTCCTAGTAGGGCATTTTATTATAAAGTAAAACATTGTGTCATAATAAGAAAAATCACAATGCTTTTATATGCTGTGATGAATATTACAACAGCACTTTTCAGTTCTGACCCAGAGGGCTCTCCTCCATCAGCTTTCTTATTCACACCGCACACATTCACATTTACCCATTACACTGTCTATACTGCTTCACCAGCTAACCTCCTGTGTAATAATGTTCTGAAAAATGGATCACAGTCTACTCTCCCTTCCTGTTTTTGATTTGCTGTTTCGTTCTCTGTAAGCTAAAATAACTTGCTGCTTCATTCCTGGTTTAAAAAAGTCAACTTGACTTGCTCATTTCCTTCTTTTGCATTGCATTCGACTCCACTTCCATGCCTAGTAATACCCCACAACTTTTAATTATTTTGTCTTTCTATGATAAAATTGCCTTGTAATAGTAACGTCTCAGTCTCTGTTGTAACTTCTGTTCCCTGATGGAATGAGAATGAGAGGTGGTTTCGATTGACTGACACTAGGGGTTGCACATGGGAGCACCTCTGATACTTTGAGAAAAGGCCAATGAGAATTGGAGAGTGGAATTTGCATTCCACTCCCCCGGACATATGGGTATAAAAGGATGCCGACGTGCAGTGACTGACAGGTAGGTATCTCTTGGTTACTGTTATAACCTATGTTCCCTGATGGAAGAAAAGAGACGTGTCCTTCCTGCCACAACGCTGAATTGCCCACTGAAATGGCTAGGACACTGTCTCGGCTCCTCAGAACAAACCGGAATGAATGCCGGTCACTGTCAGTCACTTCGACGTGTTGTCGATTGACTGAAACTAGGGGTCCCATGGGGAAAATGCCACAGCAGCTCAACCGTGTTATGAGATTTTGGCGGCACAGATGTCGACAACCCCAGTGTGCCAGGTAACAAGCTCACAACCCAAAGCCCCAAGTAAGCCGTGTAGTGCCTCATACAACGCAGGGACAGAGAGAACATGGGAATAGGTCTTTTGACCTTTTCTCCCTTTTTAAAAAAAATAAATCTCACAGCTGTGCAGACCAGACTTAGCAATAACGGAGACCACATCCTGCCTTAAGGAAGATTAATATGTGGAGAATACATCACATGGATTACCAACCAGGATGTACCACACGTGGAAGAAAAATCCATCCCTGCGGTAGGTCCTACCTGAAGAGGGAGGAAGTGCTACAAACGCAGTGACTGGTGTTAGAGATGGAGCTCTGCCTAGGGGAAAACACGGGTTTACGGTTAAGGAAACTGTATTGTGGACAATACATCATATGGGATTACCATCAGGGAATCACTACATATGGAGCACCTAGCCCAAGTATACATGCTGACCTGAAAGGGCATGCATCACGAGTACTGGGCCTGGCATCAGATTCCTCCGGTCCAAGGCACTTGCGTGGACAAAAAAGTGCATGTTATCACCTCAGGTAGGGAAAATGTGCTGTGTGCAAGCGGTACACCCGGCCCGTTATCCGTAACTTACCTGTTCATAGCAATAGCACACGAGACAAAACTGGCTCAACCTGGAAATGATAAAATCTCATGAAGGTATTGGGTGTTGCCCAGAGATGTCTGTTAGAGAGGCACCATTTGCTAGAGCTTAGGAAGATGCAACAGTTCTCGCACTCCTAAGGGGCACGGCATGCCTTGGGGCTGGTATGCCAAGGCAATGGCATCCACAATCCAATGGGCCATCCTCTGTTTGGAGACAGCCTAACCCTTCTGCTGGTTACCAAAACAGGCAAAGAGCTACTCAGAACTTCTGAAGCTCTGCGTGAGATCCAAGTAAACACATAGGGTGCATACTGTACACAGCAATGACAAGGCTGGGTCTGCTTCATCCCAAGGCAGTGCTTTCGAGCTCACCACTTGGTCCCTAAAAGGTGTAGTGGGAACTTTGGGGACATAGCCCGGCCAGGTCTCAGGATCACGTGGGAGTATGCCGGACTGTTCTCAAGGCATGATTCACTGATATATAACGCCTGCGGATCCCCAACCCTATTGATGGAAGTGAGTGCGGTCAGGAGGGCCATCTTCAAAGAGAGGGCACTTAACTCTACTGACTCCAAGGGCTCAAAAGGAGCTCCCTGTAGGCCCAGCAAGACTACAGAGAGATCCCATAAGGGAATATGGCTTGGCTTATGAGGATTATCCACTTTCCTAAATAGGGCAAGGACAGCCTCTGCAAATTTTGTGAAGATGTGAGGTGACAGGGACAGCCCGAAAGGGAGGACCTTGTACTGGTATGCCTGACCCTCAAAACTGAACTGAAGAAACAGTTGGTGTTGAGGCAAAATTGATACATGAAAGTCCTTCAGATCTATCACCATGAACCAATCCTGTTGACAGTGTTTCTGTGTTAACATCTTGAACGTGACCTTGTGCAGGGTTCAAAAGTTGCAGGTCTAAGATTGGTTGTAACCCACTCTTGGGATGATGAAGTAAGGGCTGTAGAAACCCTTCTTCATCTTGGGTGGATGGACAGGTTCTATTGCATCCTTCGCCAATAAGGCTGCAAGTTCTGAATGCAGGACAGGGGCGTCTTTGCCTGCCATCGAGGTAGAGAGAACGCTGCTGAACCTGGGCAGGCATCTGGTGAACTGAATCGTATAGTCGAGTCTGACTGTCCTGATGAGCCAGTGAGATGGGTTGGGAGATGTTAACCAGGCCTTCAAACTCCACTAGAGTAACAATATTTTTTTAAGTATCTTTAGTGCGACAGCGAAGCGGAACATTGGTCGCCATGTCAGGAAGCTTGTATTGCCCTCAGCGCTAGCTGCCATGGCCTTGTGCATTGCAGAAGGACCGGGACGAGCAACTGAGGTGGCTCTCTTTATTACTAGAATAGAGAGTTGCGATCGTAGCGTTGTCATTGTCATCTTCTCGGAATGACGATACGAGCCATCCACAAACGCTGTAACAGTGTGGGTGAGACCCAAACACTTGAGACAGCGATCATATCCGTCTGAGGTTGAAAGATATCGACTGTATCCAGAAATGCACTGGTGGAATATCATCTGTATAAAGATGTCTGTGCTTGCTCTTTTAGAGTAAAAAAGCTCTTTTAGAATAAAGCTGCTCTTTTCGGCTTGCTAAAGCACCCAAGGGAACTTTCTTGCACTTATCCATGTGCATTAATACTTTTATTCAGCAAGGACACATTAAATTGATCAAAAGTGACAGTAAAGACATTTATAATGTTACAAATGTTTCTACTTCAAATAAATGCTGACCTTTTGAACTTTTTTATTAATCAAAGGATACTGTTTTCAACATTGATAATAAGAAAAGTTTCTTGAGCATCAAATCATCATATTAGAATGATTTCTGAAGGATCATGTGACACTGAAGACTGAAGTAATGATGCTGAAAATTCAGCTTTGCATCACAGGAATAAATTATATTTTACAATGTATTAAAATAGAAAATAGTTATTTTATTTTTCACAATATCAATGTTTTTACTGTATTTTTGATCAAGAATGCAGCCTTAGTGAGTATAAGAGACTTCTTTCGAAAATATTTAAAAAATCTTACAGACTCCAACCATTTAAACAGTAGTATGTGTGTGTGTGTGTATATATATACAATTACCTTTTATTTTATTTTTTACTCTGAGGTGAAAATGGGCTTCTATACATATATATGTGACCTTGGGGTGATCCAAATCTAATTTTGTGAGATATCAGAATGTGTTAGGTCATTCATAGTGAGATATTTGGATTAGGCTACTTATTATATTTTAAAGTAATTAGTATATAATTAACCATGAAATAACCCTCCATCTTGAATGATAGATTAGGTGTAAAGCAGCCACACTGAACCACTGTGAGTGTCCTGTGCAGTTAGAGGACGTTCACAAAGCTCAGGTTAACAGCAGCCACAGCACCTGAGGCTCTCTGCAGTCATTCTGTGTTATTAGCAGCACCTCTTGCATTGTCTGTCATCCGAACACAGCAGTTGCTCCCACAGACTCCACATGTGTTACATAACCAAAGCCTTCCTCTTGGCATGTGTCTAGTCATGAGCCTCTCATGTTAACCATGAACAGAGACAGCAGTGCACAAGCTCTGACATTGTTTGTTAAGACAGCTGAAGATATAGGGCCTCTTCTATCTGTATCAATCAGTTATTTCCCATGTTTTCTCCTACTGCCCATTTTCAATAGCTGAGAGTGCTGAAATTGCAACCTTGTGTATCCATCTCAAGTGTCCATCTCAGACCTGTCTGTGTTTGAACAGCTTTGTAATAAAGAGGATCTGGGAAAATTAAGTGCTTTAGGCCACATACACACTATCTAAATACATTTGCACTCTTACTTAATGCTTCAATTATTTACGGGTGTGACAACTGCATTTTACAACTTGAATTCACTCCTAAAAAATTAAGTTATCTGGAAAAAAAATGGTATGTTTACTCTGAAACAATTTTCACTCAGAAATTTCTAGTAAATTTCACAGATGACAGTTAGCATTAAATTAAATTTTGAAGTAAAATACTGAAAAAGTATTTTCTTCTAAAATGTACTGCAATAATCTTTTATTTACAATTTCGATTTTTTTTTTTTTTTTTACAGTGTATTTATTAGGGCTGTCAATTGATTATTTTTTCTAATTGAACTATTTACTTGGCATGATGATTAATTATTCAAATGAATCACAACTTAGAGTCGGCATTAAACGGAAGTTGTGATCTTTTCATCTCTATTGTGAAGTATATCCAAGAGAAACGGCTTCTGGGACAAGAAAAAATGTAGGACTTGATTCTGTCCATGGGGAATTGATTGGATGGTTGTGGTTTGCTATTGGTCAATCTCATGTGAGTGGCAGGTTGCCCCGCCCTCACACCAATAAACACATCATCAGAGAAGAGAAGTGATGTTGCTGCAAGAGGGAGGGAAAGATTACAAGTCACATGAATAAAAACAATTATGTGTACGGATAATTAAAGGGATAGTTCACCCAAAAATGAAAATTTGATGTTTATCTGCTTACCCCCAGGGCATCCAAGATGTAGATGACTTTTTTTCTTCAGTCGAACGCAAATTATGATTTTTAACTGCAACCGCTGCCGTCTGTCAGTCAAATAATAGCAGTGATTGGGAACTTGAACAATAAGAGTCGAAAAAACTTCCATAGACAAATCCAAATTAAACCCTGCGGCTCGTGACGGCACATTGATGTCCTAAGACACGAAACGATCGGTTTGTGCGAGAAACCAAACAGTATTTATATAATTTTTTACCTCTAATACACCACTATGTCCAACTTCGTTCAGCTTCCGGCTAGTGAAGTATATGGAAGTATATGGGCGAGACATCACTTCCGTCATTAGAACGCGTTTTTTGACCTCACTAGCAGGAAGCTGAACGAAGTTGGACATAGTGGTGTATTAGAGGTAAAAATTATATAAATAATGTTCGGTTTCTCGCACAAACCGATCGTTTCGTGTCTTAGGACATTAATGTGTCGTCACGAGCCGCAGGTTTTAATTTTGATTTGTCTAAGCAAGTTTTATTTACTGTTATAGTTGAAGTTCCCATCTACTGCTATTATTTGACTGACAGACGGCAGCGGTTGCAGTTAAAAATCATAATTTGCGTTCGACTGAAGAAAAAAAGTCACCTACATCTTGGATGCACTAGGGGTAAGCAGATAAACATCAAATTTTCATTTTTGGGTGAACTATCCCTTTAATTTATAATAAATACTGTAATATTCCATAAAAAACAATTTTGATTTCATGGTGACTTTACATTACATTATTGAGGCTTTAGATTTGAATATATTGTGCAGCATCTTTTTTTTCCATATTGAAAGGTCTACAGCCCACAGCAATCCATTTTGCAGTCGACTTACAGTCTCTCTGAGACAAACTAAAGCAACGTTTCTGTCAGGACCACTGTTGTCAAATATGATTGATAATGCATGGAGTTTGTATTGGCGGTATGGTTCTGTTCTGGGCAAGAACTTCCTGTGCATCCATGCAGCCTAGCATGAATAAGAGCAGGGAGAGCAACAAGAAACCTCCTTAGGATAAACAGAACAGAACAGAACCAACATATGCAGATATCATTAATGTCAATAATAATTTAACATGTAGACATATTTCAAGAATTAGTCTGATTCAGGGGAATCATAAGGCCAAATCCTGACTGATGAGGAGGAGCTGGGGATGGAGGAGGGAAATTAGCTCCTGAGAAATGCGATAGCTACTGATAATACTGAGGAGCTTATATACTGTATAGATGCTGTGATAGGCGTCGTATTCCTATAGGTTGACGCGAATCACCTGGGAGTCAGCTGATGCGATCGCGCTTGACTGACGTGTCCTGCCAGAACTAATGCTAACGCTGGATTTTTCCAACATTCTTGTATCATTGTCGCATTTCGTCCACTAGTGGCAGTGTAAGGTTGGTTTTAGGTTTTGTCCATGTGTTCATGATTTTTATTTTGTATTTCATGCTTACATTCTTAGATGCTGGTCATGTCATGTGATTCCCTGTTCCCCTTTAGTACATCATAAATGACTTGTGTCTCAGAGCATGCAAACGATAAACGCTGTCATGTTATCTTGTGAGACGCTTCTGGGAGGGAATTAAAGCAAATCATTCTGATGACAGACTTGAGTTTCAGAATGATCAAAACAACATTTGAGATGCTGTGCAATAAAAATTGGCCCACTGGTTATTCCAGTTATCCAATCACATCCACTGTTGAGGCAAAGTAACAAAAGGTTTTTTTGGCTCATTGAGGGATTTATTTGGCAAATGTGTTTCCAACTTAGTTTATGTGCATGTCTTGTTATCGGGTAAAAAAGAATCTTCCTCAATTGAGCACATACGTTTTTTAATTTTTGCGCATCTTGGCGTTTCCATCCAGTTTTTTTTTTTAATGCGATATCCCAAAATGCACATAACAATAGGTGGATGGAAACATAGCTAGTGTCAGTCATCACTATTTTGGGTACAAATAGATAATTTGTTTTTTACAGTGGGAGCGAGGCAAATCTCATATTAAAATGGGATTGTCCATCACAGTTACTATACAATTAAACGTAATAATGCTGGTTAAATAGATACTATTTCCAGTTCATTTCCCATTTACTTTTTGTGAAGTCTAATTTTTTGGGTAACCTGGATGAAAAGTGCAGAGTTAAAAAACACTTTATTTTGATGGTTCAATTTAGACTTTCTACTAAGTAACTTTGCAACTACATGTCAACTTATTCTACTAACCCTAACACCTAACCCTAACTCAACAGTCTACTAATTGATTAATTCATTTACTAATAGTTAATAGAATGTCTAAATTGGACCATCGGAATAAAGTGTAACCAAATGAGTTTTTTAGGTTCAGTGGCAAGACCCTCAAAAGAGGATAAATTAGTACGAAAATTGAGTTCAGAGGGAACCCTGTCGAATGAAATCCTACATAGTGTGAGTCACTCTGCTTCATGATGCAGTGAACAGGATGTCTCATCTCCCCAGTGACTGCTGCCCCCTCCTTCCTTCCATCTACTCACTCACCCTGAACTAGCCAGCCATTATTTGTATTCATGCACTCCACAACACACAGCTCCACATTACTTTACATGATAAACAGATTTCATTTAAGCTTTTATTCACATATAAACATTGATCAATGCACATTAATGGAGCACATCAAATATTTTAAATGGAAGCTCAATTGCACTCGCTTGATGTGCAAAAGCCAATGTGGCTTGTTCTCACATGTCATCCAAGCATGGCTGAGCTTCCTTTTAGCATAATTGATGAGTGTTGATCAGTGTTTATGTGAATAAAAGCCTAAACTTAAACTTTTAATGGACTTCCAGTAGAAGGACTTTTAGGTTTTATTAAAAAATATCGTCACTTGTGTTTTGAAGTAACTCTTTAACATACTGCCTTTCACTATATACACTGACAAATATGGTTGCCTCAAACTGGTAACACCAACATTAACTGGTTTTATTCACATATATTTTTATTCAAATAAACCTAAATTAATTTATACCAGCAAAACTTTTTTGTGAGTTTTTATGAGTTAAATCAGGTGGAAATAGCTCATTTAGATAACAATGGTAGGTACTACTTTTCACAATGTAGGGAGGTATAGATATATTCAGACAGGATTCTCAAACGCCCCTTTAGCATTCAAACCTCAAGGAAGTGAATGCAATAACTAAAACAAACAAACAAACAAAAAAACAGATAAGATTAATCACAATTAAATATTGACAGCCCTAATATTTATGCCGATTAAAGGGGTGGTTGATTATGATCTCAGTTTTTTAACTTTAGTTAGTCACACCGGACTGCTTCACAAACGAGGGTCAATTCCACGCTGGATTTGCACAAAAGTTTAACGTGACGACACATGCTAATGGATGAGTTGAATCAACTCCACAGCAACTACATAAATTTATCCACTAATCATTCAGAAACGTCCAGTTTCATTCTAAAAGTTGTTACTTCTTCCTGAATCTCTCCATCAGTGTCCGACTCCGGTTTGAACAACGTAAGGCTGAACACTGTTACTGACAATCCTCATTTTGGCTGCGTGAGATTCTCCAGTTTTGTTGTTGTTAAGCAACCGAAGCGCGAGATGTTAAAGCTCCGCCCTCTTCTGGAAAGCTGCTGGGAGCAGCAGCTCATTTGCATTTAAAGGGACACACAAAAAAATGGCATGTTTTTGCTCACCTAAATAGGGGCAAATTTGACAAGCTATAATAAATGATCTGTGGGGTATTTTGAGCTGAAACTTCACAGACATATTCTGGGGACACCAGAGACTTATATTACATTTTGCAAAAGGGGCAATATAGGTCCCTTTTAATGTTTATTGTTTAAAGAGGACCTATTGTGCTTTTTTACATTTTCAACTTTCTTTAGTGTGTAATGTTTGAGCATGACAAAGTTCTGCAAAGTTAAAAAGCACAAAGTCACTCCAAAGAGAGTTATTCTCTATATCAGTGTTTCTGAACTCCCTGAAATGCCTTGATTGTTTTCTTCTGGGAACAGAAATGTCACAATATTCCTCATTTAAATAATTCCCTCCTTAGGGAATACACAAAATAAAGGGGCGAGGCCTGGTTAGTTGCGTTAGTGTGTTGAAACTCGTGGTTATGGTAAGAGGTGTGACATTTCTGAAACACACTCAAAGCGGCTGACCAAACAAAACACACTGATCCAACCAACCAATCAGAGCACATTGTGCTTTACAGAATGAGGGACTTCATAGAGACAGGAACTAAACAAGGGTGCGTTTCCTGTACAAAAACATAACTCGCTGCTTAACTACCATAGTTAGAAATTTCCCAAAACCGTCACAAATTTGTCGTTCAAACACATTGGTTAGTGTTACGCAGGTGGTGGAGTAATAACTTCTTTTAATGAATCCGTTTAAGATTGAATTAATGCTATTTTTTGCTATAAATTATGGCCATGGCTTCTGAGGACTAATTCTCTTTTTTCTCAGTTATTTTGTTTATTTCCAGTTTCAAATATAGACACGTTCTTGCGTACTAGAGCACATATGCACATGCGCACACTTCAAAAACACAGCTTTAAATCTCTTAACAAAATTTGTATATATTCAAATTAAAACATATAAATTGTTCTGAATGTGAGCTTGCTTATTTTGCTCAAGATAAGGATTTATTAAGTCCACAATGACAAACAAACAAAAAACTATTCTTCTAAATGACGTTTTATTAACAAATTTCTGGAGGAGCACTTTCAAATGGTCTATCCAATCATCACGTCATTCCAACCAGCAGACAGCAATCAGTAATCAACATATCTACCCAATCAACATGAGTGCAGGTCTATATATACGCATTTGTTCCTCGACAGTTTCTCAGCATCCCTCCACCACCCCGTCTCCTCACACTTGCCTGGTTATCTTTCTAACCAGAATACGGGGAAAGTACTCTGGGTTCGGGCCAAATACCGACCTCGGAGCCCTCTCCTCTCCTTTTACTTATCTGACTTATTTGTAAGTGTGAACTTGTGAACCACAGATCTGAAAACACCGACTTCTTGCGACCATAGTTGGCTAATATGCTTTTGGGAGCATTACTGACAGACTGGGAAGAAAAATATTGGAAAAATAATGTTTTTTTTTGAACATTCAAGCATGAAAACCTATTCTAGTAGACCCCAAAAATAAATTCAAGACTTGTCCTCTTTAAATGTCAGCACCTAATTAACATTCATTAAGACAGCTTGTTTTGGTGACAACTGCATCTATGCATACAGAAACTTTGCATACTGCGGAAGAAGCTTGATAGTATGCGATTCCGAACACCTGTGCTACATCCTTCTCTTATTTCACAGCCTTTAAATTCAGTAGCTCTCATCCTGTTCTCTTCATCATCTCAGCTCTGATCTCCTGTGTACACTCACACCCCAGGGAAGCAAAGCTATGTGTTTAGGAGGCTGTGTGAGAATGCTTGGGTGTGAGTGGGAAACCTGATGAAAGAGGGAGAGGAAAATAGAAAGAGCAGCTGTTAATGCATCAGCAGGAATGTGTCATCATTATGAAAGGTGGGGGCTGAGGAGAGATTTGACAAAAAGCGAAGTGTAATACATGACGGGTCAGGCAACCAGCCTGTTACCATGGAGACGCGGGAGTGGGTGGGAGAAATGCTTTCGTGCACCCAACCCAACACGTTGCTGACCGTGTCTCTGCATGTGGTGTTGTGTATACACACATGCTCCGGTCACTGACATTGCCTCCTGTTCCAAAACCCACTGAGATGCCTACATAGACAGCTTTATTAGGGTGCAATAGTTGTTCTCCTGATGCTAACTAAGACTGTTTTAGTATGCAGCAGCATTATTATACCATCTTAGATAACTAATTTTGGCAAATTCTAAAACAGCGTTATGTGTATCCTGAAGTCAATCCCATAATGCACTCCACTTAATCGTTTGGGATCAGTGAGATTTTTAACACATTTAATCAGCAAGGACGCATAAAATTGAACAAAAGTGACAATAAAGATATTTATAATGTTAAAACCTTACATGTATTTTGTACTGAGTATACTACAAATGCATTTACATATTTATGTGCTAAATAAAAATACCCTGCAATTGTACTTTTAATATACTAAAAAGTCTGCTAAATTGGAACAACTAATTTTGTACTTAATGCACTTTAATTGTGACAAAGTAGTGCTGAGGTCCAACTGAAGATATACTTTTAAGTATAATTGATTGTGCTAAAGTGGAACTATTGCAAATATACTTTAGATACACTTTGAATATCTTGCATTTAAAGTGGTGGTTGATTATAATTTCAATTTTAAATAACTTTAGTTAGTGTGTAATGTTGCTGTTTGAGCATAAACAACATCTGCAAAGTTACGATGCTCAAAGTTCAAAGCAAAGCGAGATATTTTCTTTTAAAGAAATACTACAGCAAATGGCTGGTAGGGACTACAACAAGCTTCTTCCTGGGTTGGTGACATCACAAACCCTAAAATTTACATAAACCCTGTCCTCTGAAATATGCAACAAAGGGGGGTGAGGCCATGTTATTGCAATACAGTACGTAACACAAATGCAATAGCATTTCATAAAAGCAAGATGACAACATAAGTTATAGCCATAATTAAACTAAACTATACCTGTTCTATCTTCATGCAACATATATTCTCTGGGCTCTGTAAGCATCTTACAACAGTTCCCACATGAGCAATTTATAGATTATCATGACAGAATATGCTAATTAAGATCCACATCAGATGCATAAATTCATCAGCTAACCATTCAGAAACGTCCTGTTGCATTCTACATATTGTCACTTCTTCTTGAGTCTCTACATCATTGTCCGACTGCGGTTTAAACATAAAAGTCAGAACAGTTTCTGACATTTTCAGTGAGTCTGCATGAGGTAATCGGAGCTGCTAACACAAGCTCTTGAAACTCCGCCCTCTTCTTGGGAGCAGCAGCTCATTTGCATTTAAAGGGACACACACACAAAAACTGAGCGTCACCAATGGAGCTTGGTTGTCATCTAGTGAAAAAGTGTGGTACTGTGCCCAAACAAAATCTTACTGAAAGCTCATTTTTTGAGATATCAACCTGAAATTTGGAACACAACTTGTTCAGATTTTTGGCTTTGATTTCCTTGCAGTTTTAGAGTAAAACTTGTTTTGTAAAATATTTATTTTATATAAAATATAAAATATTATATTTTTGCATTTTACATTTTCATAAACTTAAACTTCTATAACTTTTTTTCTGTTTCACTTACATAAGTTATTTCACTTCTACAATAATCTGCCAAATTTCATCTTTAAAACAAGACCTTATGTCTATACTCCAAAGTATTCTTGAATTACAACCATTTAAGTTTGGATAGAGCATTTTCTTGTCTAAAAAAAAAAAAATGGGGGTGACAGTTAACAGGTTAACATGCTATAAAAAATTATCTGTGGGGTATTTTGAGCTAAAACTTCACATACACACTCTGGGGACATCAGAGACTTATTTTACATCTTGAAAAAGTGGCATTATATGACCCCTTCAAAGACTGACATTATACAGAGAGCATAAAATCCTTATTAATAGTGATATTGAAAAAACACATTAGGCATGATATTAAGAAATGTGCATTGTGCAATAAAGAAATACTCCAAATAAAGTTTAATTATAATTTTACATCAGTAAGTCTTAAGTGATATGTCAATAAATATGTTAATGGATTTGAAGTATACTTAGTATGACTTGGCATGAAATAAAATCATGTATTTAAAATAGATTTTGGTATAGGTTTTTTTTTTTTTTTTTTTACTAAGGAAGATACAAATAAATGTTCTTTTGAAATTTCTATTCATCAAAGAATCATAAAAAAAAAAAAATGAAGACTGGAGTAATGATGCTGAAAATTCAGCTTTACCATCACAGGAATAAATTACATTTTAAAATATATTCAAATAGAAAATATTTATGTTAAATTGTAATAATATTTCAAAATATTACTGTTTTTACTGCATTTTTGGATCAAGAATAACAGACTTTTTTCAAAAACATTTTGACAGGTAGTATATTGAAACATTGAGTCCTATTAAGTAAGAATTCTCCCTAAGAAGACAGCTGCCTACATTGGTAGTATACAGCAGAGCAGCTCAATAGGTTTTGGTACAGAGCCCATCAGAGTTTTGTTTTGTTGTATTAGTGTGTGTTTATACCATCCCATGCCTATTTCTGTTTCTGTTTCAAGGCACTGACCTTTCAACCCACATGAGCCATGACAGATGTCATATGTGGAACATGGTGTCCACAGTGACATGTGTCAGCATATCAGCAAAACAAGCCGCTTCCTCCTCCATTTCAGGACACATGGCCTTTGTGGTGAAGAGTTTTGCAGATCTGGATGTTCATGCACTTTTCAACTGAGAGAGAGAGAAGACATGCTTATCATGATTGTGTCTTTTGTGTGTGTGTCTTTGTCCCCTGCTGACAGCAGGATTATGGTGAAAGTCAGATTAAATCTCAGTGGTTCAAAATGTGACACCTGCCCCTGCGGTGTCCTTGTAATGACAGAGTGTGAAAAGGCCTAAATGCTGTTGGCCTGAGTCCCATCGCTTCTGCTTCATTAGCATACAACCAATCAAACTGGACAGCTGGGAGGCAGGTTTAAACGGCAACAATTTTACCTCGAATTTTGTCCTTCTTTTGGGAGATAATCATTATCTGGCAGCATTTTACCAATCTCTTCTTTTCAGAAAATCAGGTAGGACTAGTGGGTACATGTCAGTGTAATTATTATTCATGAGCCAAGCTGATTTTATATGTTTTATGTGTTCTCGTTCCCACTGTACGTCTCTGGATTTTATATGCATCAATTGATGTGTATCTTTACAATTAAGATGTAATGCTTTTTCTTTTTTAATGTAGGCCTTTTTCTCACATAAAGCTATAGATTGATACGGAAGTGAGTCCTAAAATCCAGAAACGAGTTAGCATTTTGCACTTCCGGTTCCATTGTCCTGAAGTCAGTAGTTTTTTGGTTAATTGCCTGAAATAAGGTCAGCGGGTAACACAAGGATTTTTTTTTATGTTTTAGTCTATGTCATAAAATACATCAGTAATACCACACATGATGTTTGTGATAGTTGTGATGTGTCTTAAAAATAGCTCCCTAAATAGTCCCTAAATGGGACTATAGGGGATATTAAATGTCATCTCGACGAAAAGGTAAATTCATCTGCTCACTAGTCTGCTTTCAAAGCCTTGTTGTGTTTATACTATAAAGATTGATCAATTTGTTTGAAGCTTAATGGTGGTGACACTGAAGTCGTGTGAGTGCACTGTAGTTCGCTTATAGTCTACGTGTAGTTTTTTACGTTTGTAAATTGTATTTCGGCTTCAAAATTCATAAAAGTTGTGTTCATTTGTGAAAATTAACTTACTGATCAAAACATAAGAAAGAGCTAGTAAAGAGCTTATTTTCTGCAATAATCCAAAAGCCAATGGAAATGTTGAAGGAACCTGGATAAAGCTAACTTTTGGGTTGACCTACAAAAAAAATCACTGCACAATATAGAGCACTTAATTAAGTTGCATTGATTTACTTTTATGGTACTTTTATGGTGCGTTTTGTCCATTTTGGAGCCTGGCAGTGTGAATTGCCATCCATTTTGGTGTATGAAAATGAACAGCATAGGCATTCTGCAAAATAAGTTTTTTTTTTTTTTTTTTTGCCATACAGGTTTTCTTTGTCAATAGGGTAAAAAAAAAAGTAATATGGCAGAATTTTTGTTTTTGGATGGATGTCCTTTTAAGATTGCATTCTCAATTTAGATTTTATTAGTATACAGCCAATCAAACGGCAGAGCCTCACCTTTCCTTTGACAGCCATATCGCTGTCTCTCACTTCATTAACTGATAACAAGCAATTTGCGATTCATTAAAAATAACAAGTGAGTCATCTTGTATCTATGCTTTTGAATCCTATACTGCATCATCATGCCAACTGCATCAGTTATTCACCTCAGCAAGAAAAGCAGATTTAGCTTCCATTAGCTCTGGTTTCTTCATGGACAAGTGATCCATTCAAATGTGATGCCCACCAAATCAAATTACTGACAGCAGCCGCATACTGCTGTTATGAAACATTTAGATAACCTGCGTTATTGTCTTATCAGCTGTTAATAGTCGTAAAGGCAAAGTAAAAATGCGATTTAATTTTCTCTGTAATCGCTGTTCTATTTTTTTCAGGTGTTTTATTGTTTTTATTTATTTATTTAGCAAATTTTCAGATTTTAACTGAAGGTTATGAAGACAAAAAATTTGCTAACACTTTATAATAATTCTTTCATTAACATTAGTTAATGTGAACACTACTTCTACAGCATTTATTAATCTTAGTTAATGTTAATCTCATCATTTACTAATACATTTTTAAGAACAAATGTATCCGATAACATTAATGCACTTCATGAACATGAACATTTGTATTAACTGACATTAAGAAAGGTTAATAAATGCAGTGAAAACATATTGCACTGTAAAAAAAAAAAAAAAAAAAAAAATCCCTGTAAAATTTACGGTAAAAAAAAAAGGCAGCTGAGGTTATCAGAACTTTACTGTAAAAATGCGGTAGCAACATTTTAGGTTTTATGAGACAGCACTTAGTTTACTGTCTATTTTACAGTTCAAAGCCATATAATTTAAAGGTTTATATTGTAATAATTATGGTTCATAACTGTTTATTTTACACACTGTAAAAAAATTCAGTTTACGGTAAAAACCCCGGCAGCTGTAAAAAATGATTGCGGTTTTAACAGTAAAGTCTGTAAAAATGCTACGGTGAAAAACAGTTAATTGGTTTACAGAAAGTTTCCATACTGGGGGGTTGAACGACTACAGATTTTTAAAGTCGACATTTATGTGATTAAAGTCGAGTCGACGTCGACTAGTCGATGATGACGTCATTAATGAACAAATAAGGGTCTGTTCACACAGAACACGCTTTTCCATTCCAATGCGCTACTTTTCCATTGTTTTTCTATGTAAACTCGCACTAGACAGACATGTATGACTGTTGCGCTCGTGTCTTTCATCTTTTGCAGCGTCTTGCGCATGACACGGTATTCTAAAAACACACCGCTCAAGTTCAAATCAGTTCAATTTAAAAAAAAAAAAAAAGTGTCTCGAACCTTGCGTTTTTCGCCCATTCCAATGCCGACGTCTTGCGTTTTTGAAAGCAAAAATGCGTTCTGTGTGAACGCGCCCTAAGTCTGAACCTCGAGCTGAGACTCGAATACGGGTTGCCTTGTGCACAGCTAAAGATATGATATGATGCTGCCCATAAATATTGCTCCTACATAACAGCTTATTTTTATCAGTTCTTTTGTTTTTGGATAGTTATATTTCTCACAGATTTCTGTTCTAGATAAGAACAATCAGGACTGTATTTCGAAAACATTTTTGGTTTGGATCTGTTTATGCACTAGAGGCACATAAATGACACATTTTAACTTTTAACATTGTCGGTGAGCCTTTATGCACTGAAGTCTGTGGTTTGGAGTCCAGTAGCAGAGTTTGACACCGAATGTGTTTTTGTGTACCCCAGGTGGCTCCCCGCTGAGTGAGCTGTCATGGCCGTCCTCTCTGGCAGTGGTGGCTGTCTCCTTCTCTGGCCTCTTCACGTTTGTCTTCCTCATGCTCGCCTGCCTGTGCTGCAAGAAAGGGGACATCAGCTTCAAGGTGAGATCTCAGTCCTCATTAGTCATTTCATCCATCACAAGGGCCCCCCAAATTAAAGGAAGATGAGAAATTAATGTCTTCTGCGGCACCTCATCCTCATTTTTTGTAGGCACATCATTCAGTTCACTCAAGTCTTTTTTTCAGCTACCTATTATCATTTTTGTTTAATGTCACCTTGTTTCTTCCTAGAAGTACATCATGTCATTCAGCCTGATTGGTTTGATTTGTCCTTCTAGTCATGTACACATGTACTTACAAAGCCTCACAAAGAAAACGTCAATCTTGCGGCGCTTTTCGGTGAAAAACAAAAAATGACTCTCAGTTTTCTTTTTCATTTTGAGGATTAAAGCCTCCATTTAATTCTGACCATCTTTGTTCTTGCTACTTCTGTATTGTGCATCCTTTAAACACGTAAAAACCTGAAGATAACTTAGATTTCTGAAATAAACTATAAAACAGAAGCATCGCACAATTAGTCTTAATGTTTGCTGTTTTCTTAGACTCTGTCCAAAACTTTGTGAGCTACTTCCTTAGGCAGCATTTCTTAAAGGCTGTTTAAAAAGTTTGGCAGCATGATGATCCTGTCTTCTAAGTTTCCTTGTTGTAGTCAAAATCTCAAGAAGTATTGCATGCATCCTTTGTGGAGGTGGCAATCTGAGTGAAGATAAATATAAGATGGCAGACAAAACAAGAGAAGTAATTATAAATAAAGTTATAAATAATTCATGCAGTACTCAGAAGTGCTGATTAAAACTACTTAATTCTAATTAACATAGATTGATACTGTATATCAGTGGTGTCAGTTAACTACAATAAAGGTATGGCAAGTTCATTCAAAGGCGCCATTCAATCTTACAATATTTCATCAATTCAATTAAGTGTAGAACGACAGACGAGAGAAAGACAAAACTGCAGTTAAATATTAACCAACAGCATCAGCCAATTTAAAAAATAAAAATAATCACATAGCTATGGAAATAACCTAGCTGATTATTAATAAAATAACAAAAAAGTTAGCTTTTACCTTATGATTCTATAGGATAAAAGCAAGAATTTACTCAATTAAGGTGAAATCTCATAAGCTGGTGAAGTCCATGGTACTGCTTTCATCCACTTGGAGTTTATTTACACTGAAATCAGTCATTTTAAATGCTACAAGTGAATTTAGGCATCACAACATTATAATCTACAGTATGAAAATTCATTTGGGGATTTGCTAAAGATTACATTTAACACCATTATTAATTTTAGTGTTTTCAAAGAGTAAGCATTAGATGATGCAAAAATATTATAAATGTAAAAATGGAGATAATGTCCAAATCCCTTATCGACCAATGTACTTTGCCATTCAAACGTTTGGAGTCTTTTTTTTTTTTTTTTTTTTTTTTGAAGAAATTAATATATTTATTGAGCAAGGTTGTTTCATTACATTAAAATATTGATCTGTAGTGTATCTAATATATGGATTCCAATAATAATAATAATAATAATAATAATAATAAACTGATATGAAACTAATGCACTGTCCGGCCAAAAAAAAAGTCAATTCGGATTTAAATAGGCAAATGCTTAAGAGTAAACGATTGAATTGATTATTATGTTTCTAGCTTGTTTTATGTTTGTCAGCAGTTCTTCAAACCCTAATTGAAGGAGTGTGTAGCTTTTCATTTCTTAAACAACCATGTAGGAAGACACATCATGGTCATATTTCAAGATGACAATGTCAAGATTCACCATGATTAAAATTGTGAAAGAATGGTTGGGATGGAGCATGACGAATCATTTTCACACATGAATTAACACCTCTGAATCCAGACCTTAAATTAATTGAAAGTCTTTGGGATGTGCTGGAAGAGACTTTACAGAGTGCTCACCTCTTGCACTGTCGAAAAATTGATGCACCTCTTGATGGAAATAACATCACAACCTTTATGTAGTGTCTTCACAACATGATGCGTCTTCCTACATGGTTGTTTAAGAAATGAAAAGCTACACACTCCCTCAATTAGGGTTTGAAGAACTGTTGCCAAACATATAACATACTAGAAACATAATAATCACTGTAAAATTATCCAGTTAGAGACTCTTAAGCATTTGCCTATTTAAATTCAAACAGCAACTTTTTTATGACTGGGCAGTGTACATATTCATGCTGATTATTCATACTGATTATGCACCATGCTGCTGCATAGCCAGACCTTCAGACTGATGACAAAAGGTCTGAACTCCTCGCAGCTTTCATTGTCAAAGGACTGCCCAAGGGGATGCCTGACTGATATGTAACGCAACCAGTCACAGTTTATTTTTTTCCTTGTCATGTTTAGGGTTGTGAAAATGTGAAGTCAATGTTCCTACAATAACAGACCGGCATGCATCTAATAAATGATTCATTCAAGAAAGTTGTGCAAGTTTACTGCAACAATGGTGCCTCAAACTTCACATATTTTTGAAAATCCAGCATTTATTTGATACTAATAAGCACTCATTGTCACAGTTGTAAACACAAAGGCTTTCTTCTTCCATGAGGGGGTTTGGCATTATGACGGCTTTGTTTCCAGACGGATTGTTAAAGAAGGTGACACACATATCTCGGAAATCCTGTAGAATTCAACCAATCACATGACGACTTCAAAACTCCCGAAGTGTTTCCCACTTTGCGTGCCTTATGCGTCAGACCTGATGTCTGATGCTGAGACTAAAGGCCCATTCACACCAAGATCGATAACTATAATGTTAACTATAACAATAACTATAACGATAACTATATTTGCATCCACACTAACGAATGATAATGGTCTGTTTATTCTAAGCTCACATGCTGTAGTTTGAAAGTATGTACAACATGTTTTTGCTGTTCTTGTTGTACTTACACGGCTTTAACCAGCAGATGTCCTCAGCATGTTATGTTTCGAGTGAATAGCTAGTGTAATCGATCTGATCTAACAGTGACTTTAGCTGATGAAGTGAATATAGTGGAATAAACGGCTAGTCTTTTTCACTGCAACTTCAAAGGAAGCAAGACAATACTGTCGAAACTAGTGCTATTTTACGTTACATTTTTGCTAGCCTGGCATAATGATCTCATTACTTTTCACCATTTATTCCGAGGGTATGACCGTTTTTTTTCCCATATATCCATTTTCAAAGCCACAGTGGTGGCTTTTTCTGGACCTCGGCAATTAACTTCTCTGTAATACCATCTGCCATTTTAAATGCGCGAGCCCCTAAATTAGAACGGATTCTGATTGGCTGTCAGTGTTTTATCATTCAACAGCTGGAAAAAAATCGTTTTGAAAGTGAACCCAACGATATTGTTTCTTTATATCATTATAGCTGTGGTGTGGACACCGCTATTCTTTTATATTCAGAACAATTTTTAGAAATACATCTTTATCGTTATATTTAAAGTTATCGTTCTTGGTGTGAACAGGCTTCAACATCTAAATTTGTTGCAAGTGGAGTCACCCATATGCATCGCATTCATTTCAGTCAGGATGCCGCATTATAAGGCATCTTCCCATGTAGGCAGCAGGGCAGATCACTAGGTTTAGGAACAGAGTCATATCATTTCTTTATGAAGAATGGCACATCGAACCCAGCATGGCTCTGATACATGGGGTGATTTTGCTCGGGTGCCTGATAGAATTAGATTTTGCTCAGCAAGAACAAAAATTAGAGGGAACATGAATGTTTGACAGTGAATATAAACAGACGGGGACAGAAGGATAAGTTGTTATCAGAATTGGTTTTGGTAACACACAGTTGAGGATTAATGTAAGCAGGCTGTTTATGTCCTCATGCACAGCAGTAGTGGGCGAATGGCACATCATGAGACCCGTCGCAGCACACAGCTACAGTCCGTTAATATGCTGCTTCTGTACTGTCTGTTTTTAATAGGATCGTCTCTAAGTGACTGTGTGAGTGGGCGGACGGTTTGTCCATGTCTGTCCCACACTGGGCTGTCTGTGGCAGACTGCGAACATGGTTCAAGTCCAGGGATCATGTATAATTACCATGGCATTTGGTGTTCTGTGGAAATCACAGGGATGCCACCCTGTGGAGAGTCTGTCCATGTTCGTATGGGCGTTCAGACAGAAAACAAGCTGACCTACCTTGTGTATGAATTTCTAGCTTTACGTGCTCTTTCTAGCTCATTAAATTAGCAATTAAGCCTAATTGCCTATATTAGTACATTGTAAATTTCAAAATAAAACTGTTATCGTGATATGGCTTAGTGCAATTGTAATATCACACAGACTGCGATTTAATTAAATAAGTATGTGCGCTCCAGAGTGGCGCTGCTCATCTAGATGTGTGCAGCCCATGATATAATACTTCAGCGGACCATGAATTGCCTGCATGCAAAGTGCAGAGCTTCACTCCGAAACCAGCAGAGCATACATCCGTTTGCAACCTGTCTTGCAACTAGACATATTCGGCTTTTCGTACAAGAAAAAAAATGTAGGACTTGATTTTTTTCCATGGGGAATATATTGGATGGTTCACTCACATGAAAAAACAAAAACATAATGATTAAAGATTAAGCAGTTGAATGAATTTGGTTTAATTTTAGTCCATTCTACTTCCTTAATTACAATTCTGCATCCTGTCCTTTATCCTAACTGAAATTCAGGAGCTGAATTGACATTTAAAAGGCATCTTAATTCTGAATGGTGCACAAACCTACACTGTACCCTGGTAGAACCATAGTATGTTTCTATAAGGAAACACTAAAATCTCTCACATAATGCTCAGTAACATTGCCAAGGAGTGGGTGGCATTTGCAGTATCATGTGAGACCAGACCACATCTTTTCATCCTGATTTCACATGGGTCTCTGTAACAGACAGTCGTGTTGGTATTAAATGTGACTAAAGCCTCTTTAGGGATTTGTGTATATTGTGAACGAGTAGCAAACGCTGCCGACGGAGTGAGACAGCTGCTCTTCCTGAATGGAAAGCAGCCCTTGCTCCCCGGAGCTACAACTATTGCTGGAGTCTAATTGAAATGAGTTGGCTGCTTCACACTGGCGTACTTTTCATCAAGATGTTTGAGGTTCTTATTGTGCATCTGTTGGGAAGTAACTGATTGTATGGCTGCAGTCCATTATGGTCTGATATCATGTGCCAATATCAAACTGGCACTGAAAACATGCTGCTTTCTCAGGGACACGTTCTACTGTATGTCTCAATAGACATTTGTCATTGTACATTTGACTGGTTAGCTTTGACAGTTAATCCCTGCTGGTAGATGGCATATTACAGTATGCGGGTAAACAGGATTTTTCTTATTAGAACATATAGTAGATGCCGTATTTATTTTGATGCCGATATAATGATGGAAATATAGCTTACAATATGTTCAATCTGTCTAATTTTCACAAAATATTTTTTTAGTCCGCTGTAAAATTGACTGGGCACCAATAGTAGTGGCCAAAAATGATGTCCGGATGGGATACTTGTTTTTAATGACCCAACAAGTTTGATTAAACCATCAAAATATGAGGAAAATATATATATATTTGTATATATATATATATATATATATATATATATATATATATATATATATATATATATATATATATATATATATATTTTAAATATGAGGAAAGCACAAAACACTAAACTTGGTTAAGGTATTTATCTGACAAAACTATTTGGCAAAAAAAGCAAACTACAGCTACAGGTTTTATTTTACTATGCAATCCATTCATCCATCCATCCATCCATCCATCCATCAATCCATCCATCCATCCATCCAACATCCATCCATCCATCCATCATCCATCCATCCATCCATCCATCCATCCATCCATCCATCCATCCATCCATCCATCCATCCATCCATCCATCCATCCATCCATCCAACATCCATCCATCCATCCATCCATCCAACATCCACCCATCCATCCATCCATCAATCCATCCATCCATCCATCCATCCATCCATCCATCATCCATCCATCCATCCATCCATCCATCCATCCATCCAACATCCATCCATCCATCCATCCATCCAACATCCACCCATCCATCCATCCATCCATCCATCCATCCATCCAACATCCATCCATCCATCCATCCATCCATCAATCCATCCATCCATCCAACATCCATCCATCCATCCATCCATCCATCCATCCATCCATCCATCCATCCATCCAACATCCATCCATCCATCCATCCATCCATCCATCCAACATCCACCCATCCATCCATCCATCCATCCATCCAACATCCACCCATCCATCCATCCATCCAACATCCACCCATCCATCCATCCATCCATCCAACATCTATCCATCCATCCATGCATCTAACCATCCACCCAACCACCATCTATCTATCTATCTATCTATCTATCTATCTATCTATCTATCTATCTATCTATCTATCTATCTATCTATCTATCCATGCATCTAACCATCCACCCAACCATCCATCCATCCATCCACCATCTATCTATCTATCTATCTATCTATCTATCAACCAACCACCAACCATCCATCCATCCATCCATCCAACATCCATCCATCCATCCATCCATCCATCCACCAACCAACCAACCAACCAACCAACCAACCATACATCCATCCATCCATCCATCCATCCATCCATCCATCCATCCATCCATCCATCCATCCATCCATCCATCCATCCATCCACCAACCAACCAACCAACCAACCAACCAACCAACCAACCAACCAACCAACCAACCAACCAACCAACCATCCATCCATCCATCCATCCATCCATCCATCCATCCATCCATCCATCCATCCATCCATCCATCCATCCATCTATAAATATATAAATAAAAATGGCAGAGAAAAACTGTCTTGTTGTTCATAATTTCTTTGTAGTGGCCAAAAATGATGTCCGCACAATTTGGCATGTTTCATTGCATTATCACAAATAAAACAGTCAACTCCCAGCACAACTACTCAATATGCTAATTTTTAAATATTATTTAAATAAAGGGTGAATGTCAATTTTCCTAGGTCAGGGTCAGACATCACTTTTGGCCAAAGTGTCACTTCTGTCAGAGTCAGACTCAACAAAGTATTTGCATGATTGTTAAAATTTACAATGTTAACAGACATACAGACAATTAATAAGGTGAAGTAAATACAAAAATACTGTATAGAAAATACGTTTTGCTGCTTAATATTTTTGTGGAAACCATGATACATTTTCTTCAGGTTTCTTTGATGAATAGCTAGTTCAAAAGAACAACATTTATTTGAAATAGAAATCTTTTGTAACATTATAAATGTCTTGAAATCTTAAAAGGATGATGAGCAGGCCAACATTTCCCAGCCTCATCTTATTCTCTTCATCATATCATGCACATAAAACACACGGAACCAGCAGCTACCTTCAAATGAAAGTTTTTATCGACTGCTGGTGAATAAAGATAAACTGCTGCCTTCTCTTCAAATATGTCCTTTTAGTACTTTAGTAATGCACACATTATGCATGAATATCAGATTGAAGTATGAAATATTTATATGGACTGTGTGAATTAAGTAAATTACTTTGCACCCTCAAGTGGTTCTAAATGATATTGCATCAATTTGCCTCACAGCCATCCACTGCCGATGATAAACACCCTATTAGCAGAATGCAGTTCAGTATAGATTTGCTATTAAGAGCTTGTTTTACATTGAAAGCAGCAAAAGGTTACATTTTATGCACACAACTACATTTACTGAGCATCAGAATTTAATAAAAAAGTGGTTCCATACAATATGCACACAATCAAAGATATTTTTTTAATGTAGGAAAAAGGTGATATTCCCATCTGATGCAAGAAAAATAGAGAAATGGCTGTTTTTCCTTCCTCAGCAAATCCTTTTTCAGTCAGAGAACAATTGTAACATTACAAAAAGAAATATTGTACTTCTTAAAATAGGTGAGGTACTACAGCAGAAGATGAGATATTGTCTGTTATAATCAGACATACAAAGAATATGAGGATATGCAAGAAAAGAGAAATACAAAAGTCACAGTTGAAGAATTGGCTCCCTTCCTGTTCATGAGTATAGGAATGCAAATTGAATTTGGCCACAGCCAATTTGAATAGGAATTTCAATTGGATTAACATAAAAGGAATTTAATGAATTACAAATCATAGAAATTCATTACAGTCACACAGCAGATTCCCAGAACTGCTCCTACTCATTTCTGTCAACAGCAAAACTGATGGAAAGAAGGTAAATGCCTTTATCTTACTGATTATAATATATAGACTAAAGGACACTTTGGTCTTAATGTAGGAACTGCCACAAATTTCATCATACACGTCATACTGTAAAATACATTTTTGTATTTTTTGCAGAAAAAGACTGACTAAAAAAGCTACAGTAAAACATGTTAATTGGTTAACAGTATGTTATATACAGTGAAAATTGTAAATGATATAAAATTGCATTATATGTAATGTAATTTTACTAAATACTATTACATTTTATGATGAAAAACTGTAAAGGACATTCCCAGAAGCTTTAATTTAGTGCTCAAACAGCTCAAAACATTACTGTATTACATATAAATGAAATATTTAAAATTAAAAACATTTCTCATTTTGAATACTGAAATATTACTTAATTTAAAAGTATTTATATATAAAATTCTGCATCCTGTTTACTACCCAATTCCCAAATCAGGTCAAATACAAAAACTGAATTCACGTTGGTTATGACACAGATTCAATACTACAATCAAATTCCCCAACACATATGCTCAACAATAGTCAGACTGTGTGAGAATAAGCCAATATGTGGAGCTGTGGGAGGTGAATGCCCATAGGTTATTGGGTCCAAGCAAATGATTTTTCAAAATGTGGCATTCAGCGTTCATATCACAAGAAATAACACATGAGAGACTTTCATCTGCCGTCATACTGTGACAAAAAAGACCATTAAAATTCCATATTAATTTCCCAGTATGCGTAAAGTAATAGTGCTGAAGTAATATTGTCACTGTAAATTTCCTGCCTGTGTCTGAATTGTGTCATTGATTCTCTGTGCTTTTGTTCCCTGCAGGAGTTTGAAAATACGGAGGGGGAGGAGGCCCAAGCTGGCCTTTCCACTTTAGCCTCCCCCAGCTCTCAAAACGACCCCGAGGTTTATATCCTGCCTCTCACGGAGGTCTCACTACCTGTGTCCAAACAGCCCAGCAAGTCATGTAAGAATCTTGTTTTGTTCATTAGTTACTCACCCAACACAAAAGGAGATGTTTTGAAGAATGTGTTTTCCATGGAATGAGTGCTGGTCATGTGATTCAAAATGGCATTTGACATTTTTTTAATGGAAAACATGATTTAGAGTAGACTTACTGCCTAAAGGCACAGATATACTCATGGCAAAGTCCATTTTCATTATTTGCTCAAGGGGTAAAAAGAAGTTTGAAATTGCTAAGCAGTGATATAGCAAACATTCCAGTGTCGCTTGCACAGTGTTAGTTGAATATGTAAATATGTGCTGCGCGCTTTCCTCTTAATAACAAAATAAACACAACAACAATGCCAGTGTCGCTTTCAACTAGAATTTCAGCTTTAATTTCTACTATAAAGTGGCTCTCCAGTGTGTTCATGCTTTTACTTGCGACTGACCTCGATGGACTGAACAGAAGAAATAAACCGGAGAAGAGTTTCACATCAAAGAGTTTTTACCAGTCGGAGTAAACTCCGGAAAACTGTTTTAAGCAGTTCGAAATTATGTCACACCGGTTCATTATTCGATTTTGAAGTACATCAGGGCCTTAATGAACACACTGTGTGTTAACAGTGGTGTTTATAGCTCTTCATTGTCAGCACTGTGCATTCAAACATTGCTGGCAGATCGCTGGTTGTGTTTCTCATTAATAAACAATACTGGAAGTGAAGTGCCACACTACTCTGATATTTGTCCCTCACATTCCTAACGGCCTTGTGACAGGAAGAGTAAAGAACAGGACATCTCTCTGTGCCCATTGTGAACGGATGGTTCCGGAAAAAGAGCAGTGGCCTTGTTTATGTTCTCACAGCGCAGAGAGGGGTGGAGAGCGAATCGTCTCTGGAAGCAGAACACACATCTGTCAGTTGCATAATGCACCATGAGACCGGCCCAAAGGACTCCTGGCATGATGGATGCATGTGAACTGGACTGCAGAAGGGAAAGGAAGTTATTAATGCATGGAGCACTAGAGAGTACAGATGGAAATGAAGCTGTTTTTACCAACAATATTTTAACAGATATGAAACAGATGTGTCCTAAACCCAACTTGGCTGTAGGGTTTCATCTCTTTAGATGAGATGAATTGATTTGTTAGTGGTGTTTGCTAAGGTAAACTACAATTACAGTAGCTCATATTTGGGGTTAAAGTATTTTTGTCAAAGAAATGAATACTTTTATTCAGCAAGGAGGCATTAAAGTATTCAAAAGTGACAGTAAAGAAATGTATAATGCTACAAAAGAAGTCTATATTAAAAAAATGAATTTCTTTTGCAGTTTCAAAGAATCAAAAAATGTATCACACAAAAATATCAAGCAGCATGGCTGTTTTCAACATTGATAATAATAATGTTTCTTGAGCATCAAATCATCATATTAGGATTATTTCTGAAGGATCATGTGACACTGAAGACTGGAGTAATGATGCTGAAAATTCTGGTTTAACGTCACAGGAATAAATTACACTTTAACATATATTAAAATAGAAAACAGTTATTATAAATTGTAATATTATTTCACAATATTAATGTTTTTACTTTATTTTTGGTCAAATAAATGTAGCCTTGGTGAACATAAGAGACATTCAGCAAAAAAAAAGAAAAAAAAAGTATTATATATATATATATATATATATATATATAAAATACTTTTTTTTTTTTGCTGAATGTCTCTTATGTTCACCAAGGCTGCATTTATTTGACCAAAAATAAAGTGCCTATATATATACATTATATATATATATATATGCATTTTTAACTTTTTTTGTAGCCTAAACACTGAAAAGATGAGTAGTTTTTCATAATTTTTCATAATTTGGGACATAAAATGTATGCAACATAATTGAAAGTGCCCAATATCGTTTTTTTTACTAACTCTATTGTCATATGCCATGTGACATTTACTATTTAGATAACTTAAAAAAGTCCTTCCTCTCTTTCCAAACCGGTGGGATACACTGCTACCGATGTAGATACACCAGACATTGACACACTTTTGAACAAACTGATCTGATTTATTTAATCCAAAAGATCAGATTTGAAAAACAAGCCTTAGTGGGATATTTTCCATCTTAATTGTCACCTAGAAACAACTCAGGACACCCTTGACAAACAGCAAGCTAATGCACAAAACCCTTAGCAATTGGATAGCAACACCCTGGCAACCACTCACAATGCCTTGGCATAATGGCACAGGCAAACAACATTCACATTCTCTTCAGGAATGATAAAAATCTACTGAGTGTATTACATATAATTTTGCATCAAGTCAAACCCAATGGCTCAGTGGCTGACTGTCGATGGTGAATCCGTGCAATTCAGGTTTTCTCCCTATGACTCACACGCTCTGTCTGCTTAGAGCATCAGGGGAGGGTGGGGGAGACATCGGGATGCTGGAATGAAAGCAGGGATTGGACAAAAGAGTTTTAGGAGCCAGCCAATAGCTTCTGGACTGTTCGTTGCCTGTGGTTACAGCCATGTGATTGGTCCAGGTGTTGCAGAGCGAGAGGGTAGCACTGAGTCCCTCGTGATATTGAGAAGGGCTCGGTCATGGTTGGACCGCTCCCTTTCCGTCCTCCCCCTCTTTCTCCTCTTCATCCTTGTACATGTTGTGTTAATGCAAAGAGCTGGAAATTAACACTTGACTGAATGCAATGAAGTAAAACCCCCACACTTGAATGTCCCTGATGTTTTTTCACTCCTAAACTACATTTCCACGTTTTCACTGACTGTGACATAAGCTTCAATCTGAAAGAGATTGAGCATGGATAATCAGAGAAAGGGTCTCACGGTTATGTCCATAAACTGCCTTCATTCATGGAGTGGACACTTCAATTCAAAAGGAGCTTATAGAACATGCAAGGTTTAAGGCAAGGTTTCTTAACACTGTTGTTTAGGGTTGGAGGTAAACTCTGCAGGACAGTGGACCTCGAGGGACAGAGTTGAGAAACCCTGGTTTAAGGGAAACATTTCTATCACTTAGGCCCAATCCCAATTCTATTTTATACCCCTTCCCCTTCCCCTTACCCCTACGCCTACCCCTTCCCCTTGCCCCTTGAAACAGAGTGTCAAGGGGTAGGGCTGAAAATATTCCCCTAAGAAATGGGACACCACTACTAGACCGTTACACGTCATCATAAGTCGTCGCTAGCTCCTACGTCATAGATGCGCCGATGTTTATCACACACTTCTAAAGGCCAATTCACACCGCACCGACAACACTCGTCTGTTGGAGTTTGTTGGATCGGTGTGATACCCCTGTTGGCGTCTGTTGGAGTCGGTTTTCACCCGACTGAACATGTTTAATCGGCGTTTGTCGGGTCGTGGAATGTCTGCGCGGTGTGAACAGTTTTCCAACAGACGGCAACAAACTGAAGTAATCTGACCTGGCCACTAACCGTTGCCATGACGATGAGGCAAGTCCCCTGCAAAGACAGCTGTTTGATCGCGCCCGCGCCTCACACACACACAACAAAGCAGTGGAAACCTGACATCGCAGCTTGTTCATTATAAAAAATAAAATACTGTTAAAAAAAATAAAATATACAAAAGGTACAATAGTCCATAGTGCAATCCGTGCCATTCAGCAAGAGCAGCGGCTCCACTTAACCGAAAGAGAGAGGTAACGTTAACCATGAGAGCAACGCAGGTTTACCTTCAGTTTCGTTTTTAATAATTCGTTTAGGCTTGTTTAGCTACATGGTTGTATATGCTTATGGGTCTCGTTAATAAAAAGGGTCGCGCTAAAAAAATTGTTTGTTGGTGCGGTGTGAATTGGCCTTTTAGTCCCTGGTTGATACAGAACATACAATACTGATGAATAAGCACGCAAACTGAATGCACTTTTTGTTTATATCATGTAACGTACACGTATTTATGGACGTAACCACAACAAAACAATACATTAATCAGGCATGCGGCAAAAAGACAAGTTAGCTGCCACCGGATTTGAATTTATGTTGTCAAATCAACGCGGGTTTCAATAAAATATAAAAAAATATGTTGTGGAACTATCATAAAGTAAAAAACATTAGCGAACTGTTTTCATAGCGATTTTAACAAATCTTTTTTCGGAGAACATAACCGTATACATGAACACAAGATTAAAGGCAACATAAAACAAGTGATTATTTATTACTAAAATACTGTTTACCGTAAAAAAAAATACTTACATTTATGGGTCTCTCTGCTCGCTTGGTCGGCCATGTTGGAAATTTATCATACCCCTTCGTCTGAAGTGTGGTCCCGAAAAATCTTCGTTTGAAGGGCTACCTGGCCCTTCCCCCTAACCCTTCCCCTCCAACCAAATGAGAATTGGGACACCCCTACCCCTTCACGTGAACGCGCGAAACAAAGGGGAAAGGGGAAGGGGTAAGGGGTAGAATTGGGATTGGGCCATATTTTCCCTGGGAATTGAACCCAACTTGCTCTGCCAATTGTTTAGCTAGTATGGGAACAATCACTGTAACTCACAATGTAGTTAAAGTCGTCATGAAATGGAAATTGTGACTATTTTCTTTCCAATACAAGTGAAACAGCTTCGCGAACAATAAAAAAGTGGGACTTCATTTTGGCCACGTACACACTGCAGCTAAATTCGATTGTTTGTTCACCTTTTAGTGCTTAATCGTGTTCTGTACACACACAGTTCAGTAAAATATGGGAGTGACAACCGCATTCTACAACCAAATTAACTCCAGAAAAATACAGGTAGTGGCAACCGCATTTACAGAAATTCTGTGCAGTGTGTACGGACCGAACTGAACAACTAGTTGTTAACCCTTAAATGCATGACTGTTTCGCCAATCATTCTTACATATACGGGTCTTTATCGACCCGGATCTATATCTAACACGGAAGGATCTCTATCTGTCGCGATAATATAAAACTCCTCTGATATTAGAGTAACAATTACAGAAGAATAAAATAAAGCATATTTTGTTACCTTTTGGAGCTTGAAAGCGCTCAGTTTGAGGAGATGTTTTATGCCATCATCACTGTCCTCGTCAGAGCTAATTTCCCAGTAAATTCAGCAAATAATAGGCTAGTTTTATGTTTGAGGTCGCGAATATGAGCCCATTTGCGATCTCAAACATATTCTCAAAACTATATAATTTTCAACATCTTCAAAATCAATATTTCGATTGCTAACAGCTTCACCAGATCCATCCAGTAACAGTTACAGTCATATTTGATTACGTTCAGTACTCGATCTGCAGTAAATCGCTGAGCCATTTCATGTTTTTCTTATTATTTCGTTTTCTGTCTGAGTCGTCACTTCAGCATTGTGTATCAGACATTGCCACCTTGTGGAATAAAGGTGAATTGCACTTATTCTGTCATCTAAGATTCAATTATTGTTGTGAATAAAAAATATACGTACACTTATACACACCTCGGGTCATTTGCGACCCTATACAATTTTTTACAAAAAATGAATACAAAAATAGGCATTCTTTTATAATTTTATGATTTTTTCTTGTTATATTCTTTATAATGAATTGATTGAGGAATACCAAGAAGGTTGATGTCTAACTTTAAAAAATGAACGAGGAGGAGGGTAGTGAATGACGTCCCGGGTCACTAAAGACCCGAGGTATGCATTTTAGGGTTAATGACGTTTTTAACATTCATCGGAGATGTGTCCAGGGTTGCCAGGTTTTCACAACAAAACCCGCCTAATTGCTCCTCAAAACTAGCCCAAAACTAGCCCAATCGCATTTCAGTGGGGGTCCCACAGTAAAAATTGCGTTCCGGGGGGTAAAATTCAACCTGCGGACATGAAAAACAACCCGCGGAAACAGTGTAAAAGTAGCCCAATTCCGCGGGAAAACCGCAGACTTGGCAACACTGGATATGTCTCTCTTCTGTATGCGCCGGTGAATCACATGAAAAGCACAAGCCTCGACTCATTCGAGTTGCCAGATCTAGCTAGAAAAATCAGCGAATGATGTCTACAGATAAACCATTCAGAATGAAAACTAGATTAATCAAATTTGATTTTATGGGGATATTTATATGTCTTCTGTGGAAGTCTCAGGACCAAAAAATCCAATCATTGCATTTGGTGAAGTTCGTCCTCGGAATTATGCATTTTAATGGCAACACTATGAACAGCAAAATGACATGAGGTCTCTCATGACACTTTGCAGACTCTGCTCTAGCTGTGTTTGTTCATGCGTTTTGGAGGAGGCGTGGCTTTGGAAGTGTTGCCAAGTCCATGGTTTTCCCCCGGAATTGGGCTATTTTAACACTGTTGGTTGCCACAGGTTGTTTTTCATGTCCGCGGGTTGAAGCGACCCCAAATAACATGATATGTAGCCCCTAGAAAGCAAATTTTACCAGGATAACCCCACCAAAAAGCGTATTTTACCCACTGGAATATGATTTTTACCAAGGGGGACCCCCTGAAACATGATTGGGCTAGTTTTTATGTAGCAACTGGGTGGGTTTTGTTGTGAAAACCTGGCAACCCTGGGCTTTGGAGATGCTCTAGAGGGAGGGTGGGATCTTATTCTTTCAAAGCTAGCTTTATAAGTTGCCTACCCCTGCCTTTAAAGACAAAAGACAAAACAGCAAAATTAATATCATATAGTTGCATCTCTAAATTCTGATTGGATGACACAAATTCAGAGCTGTTAAACTAGCTTATATGATCTATGTTGATGCGGAAGTTCGAGACATTGCTCGATGGCCATGAACAACTAAAACCTGCTAAGCATTATGCCAAACAACACTCCTTCATAAGTTCATCCTCATCTTATTAGAAATGTCCTGCTCTGTATTTTCACATAATTTCACACATATTTCTTTGTCTCTCTTTCAAAACATGTATATAATGTATGCCATCCTTTGCAGTACATATCCTAAACGGTGTAGTAAAATCTGTAATGGCTGACACATTTCTAACTTTGCATTTTATATACTGTAATTCAGCTTTATTTATCTACCATGCTAGTGCTATACCAGAATCAACACAATCATACATAAATCGACAAATTTGATGTACTTCCATATTGAAAGCTCATGCAAAAAAAAAAAAAAAATCATCTTAGCACCTTTGAAATCCCTTCATTCAGTTAAGTTTGCAGATTTACTCATTCTGAAATCTTTTGTCGACATATTAAGTAGAATTTCTCTTCTAGCCCATGTGCGATCATAGGCCAGCCCTGGGTCTTCTCGTGCAATTGTACTGCGTTTTAATGCATTTTTAACATGGCCCAGGGCTGCTGTGGGAATGCCAGGAGTAGGACGGGAATGCACAACTCACAGATTCCACAGAAATCATATAAAAGGCCAGTTCAAGTCTGCTGAAGAAAAGAGAGATAGTTGTGTGTCAGGAATGGGGGGGTGGGGTGGGGGGGTCATTGCTGTGACAATCCTGGCTCTGAGCAGCAGAGAATGGGCCTTGTGTCTGGGCTGGTACTGGGGTACCAGGCGCTGCTGCTCTGCGGACAAAAGCCACAATGTAACTGTGGCGGGGAGTGCGAGGGGCTGGAATGAGAAGCTTCTGGAACGCTGCAGAGGAGGAGAACAGTTTAGTGCATTAATACAGGGATGGGTCTGTGAGACGCACACACGCACACTGTGAGACCTGCTCGTAGCACAGGAGGAGGTGTGTGGGGGGCTCGTGTAATGACAGAGGTCTTTCTGCTGCTCACAGTGCTTTATTTGTTTACAATTGCCCCCATAGTCTTGCTGAGACAGACAGAGGGAAGGGGGCAGAGGAGCGAGGGTTATTATGTGCTCATGGCATTGCTTGCGTGAGCAGATGCATTTGGCATGTGCGGAGCTGCTCGGCGGACATACGTCCAGCTCCTGGTGGGGCTGAGGGACACTTGGCACTTTAAACACTGATCTCAGCTAGAGCCGCTAGTTTTTACCACAGCTTCAAGATGAGTTGGCTCCAGCTGAGAGTTCCAGCCGGGTGCATTATGGGAATGTTGTGGAACGCCATATCTCAGAGCGAGGAGACGAGCTCTGTCTCTGGGAAGGAAGAAAGACAGCGATGCTTTCTCAGCTGTCCGAGGGCTTGGAGGGTTAAACCCCTGGAGCTTGGACGGAGATATGGAGAACCGGAGAAGAACGGCAACTCCATTCCGCAGCGTCGTTGGACCTTCATCCTACAGTTTCCTGGCAGACAAAGAGAGCTGCTCTTCGTCGCTATATCTTATCTTCTGAATTATGATGGTTCAAGGTATTTGGAACCAGAGTGTCTGAAGTTTTGTCAACTTTCATAGAATTTGATCCATTTTACATCTAGATCATGTGGTAATAGAAGAGGTAGTTTGAGCAGATAACCATGGTTCTTGTGGTTCTGCCTCCCTGGATATTGGTCAATCTTCCATGGTTTGAGAACATTCAAACTGCTCATTGTGTCCAATTTTTTTGTCTTTGCCATCTCTGAATATATGTTTTCTCTCCGTTTCCCTCAGTTCAGCTCCTGAAGCCTACAGATCTCGGACGCCACAGCCTCCTCTACATAAAAGAAATGGGACATGGCTGGTTTGGCAAGGTGAGACTTTTTATAACCCAAGCTATACCGTAAGGTGGCCCTTAGAAATCAGCAGAAAATCTCATGGAGTTGATATTAAACATAGTACAGTGTAATGTGGTTGTGATCACATTATGAGCTACTGGTTAAACGAACAGTTTGAGATAAATAGCACACAAGTGTTCACTCTTTGTAAATCTGTGCTGCTAGTTTCACAGGTGGCAGGTGTGAGCCATTTCCTCAGTGTTAATGTGCGGTTTGGGCTGGCTTTCAGGTTTTGCTGGGGGAGGTGAATGCTGGACTCAGCACCACACAGGTGGTGGTTAAGGAGCTGAAGGCCAGTGCCAGTGTACAGGAGCAGATGCAGTTCCTGGAAGAGGTCCAGCCTTACCGGTACACACCTTTCCTCTTACCTCTCTAACCCCATTTATTTTACTCACCCCCCTCATCTTATGTTATCTATGCTATATTTATGATATTTTTGTCCTTACATCTCTCTTGGAGGCACACAATGAAACAACATTAATGATATCTCTTATTTGGAATGATTAACTAAACAGTTTCTCATGTGAGCAGTGTTTTGATCTTTGAATGTGTGGATTTTACAGGGTGCTCCAGCATCCAGCTCTCCTGCAGTGTCTATCCCAGTGTTCAGAAGTCACGCCCTACCTGCTGGTTATGGAGCACTGTCCTCTGGTAAGCCACCAAATACCAGGCACTTGAGATGGTCTGCCTACACTTTAGAATCTATACTAGCGGTCAGCAGCCTTTTGAGATTAAGTGGCTTGTTATATTAATAATAATACAGTGTATTGAAGCTGACACTTTGGTAAGCCACGACTTCAAAATGGTACTGACCGATCCCAGCTTAGAAACTCTTGCCATATAATCAGACTTTTGTTCTTTTCTCATGTAAGTCTAATGGAGAATCTGTGTGTTTAGAGTATTGTTATTATTTTTTTTTTTAAAACTTTGTTGTCAAGTCACTAAAACAAGGAACCCAGAGAGGATGCATGCTTTATTTTATATACAATTTTTCAAATCTTTAATCTTGATAAGTTCATACTGTGTATTAAACTATTACCAAATGAATCTGCAACATCTGTAATGTTAACAACTTTACTAAAATTTCATTTATGTATTGATTTATACTATGTAGTTATACTAAAGATAATAATAAATGTTCACGGTACCATAGGGAGGAGGTTGTCAGAACATTAGGAACAGTTCTGATCACCATCAAATGTGGCTTTTCTCTTTTTATTTGACTATGGTAGATGTTGCCTTGTTTCTAATTTCACAGTCTTGGCAGTTTTAATCATTTTACTGCATCATTTAACAATTTAAGGAAAACAGCATTGCTTTTAACTGAAAAGCATGCAGTGACATTTGGTCTGAGCATACAAAAGGGGACGGAGCTTAGCAAAGGGGTAATTAAACAGCTTAATGCTCCCTCTGCTGGTCATATTAGAAATTGTGCATTGGCACAGTTTGCACAGCAAACTAACAGTAATGGTACCAGGATTACAGTTTAAGGTAGCGAGCTGAATGATAACACACGTTAGCATTCATGCGTTGTTCTTATGATTGATGTTTACTTTATACAGGGAGATGTTAAAGGATACCTACGTAGCTGTCGGGCCACAGACTCCGTGACCCCTGACCCTTTGATCCTTCAGCGGATGGCCTGCGAGATTGCTTCTGGTGTTCTGTACCTTCACAAACACAATTACATTCACAGGTCAGGATCCACTAGCCTTTGGCCTTTTCCCTGAATATTGATTCTTTTAGATATTTTTCACCCTGGACGTCCAGCTCTGGTGTCTCCTGGCAACAATATCCTGGTGCTGCCTGAGTACATGTCACAGACTCCAGCATCAGTGATTTTGTTGCTGGGGGAAAACCCCTCGCTCAACAAACACCATCAGTTATTCTTAGTCACCCTTGAAGAAAATGTGAGATGACACTACAGACCTCCTTTGTCATGAAAGTTTGCTAATGACAGGAACTATAAATGATGCAAACATTGCTCCACTCTGTCCTGTTCTCAGTGACCTGGCTCTTAGAAACTGCCTGTTGACCTCAGAGCTGGCAGTGAAAATTGGAGACTATGGCCTCAGCCACAGTAAGTACAAGGTGAGTCTGTGCAAGCTTTTAGGATTGCAGTCATGCTGATCCTTTATTATTTTGACATTGTCTCAGTATTTGTTCATATTCATTATCAATGCATCCTTTCACCCTGTTAGGATGACTATTATGTAACAGCAGATCAAATATGGGTTCCTCTACGCTGGATTGCCCCAGAGCTTATTGACGAAGTCCACGGCAATCTCTTAGTCGTGGACCAAACCAAGGCCAGCAATGTCTGGTGAGAAATAATTTAAAGAAAATCACTATGACAGAGGTTCTTAATCTTGAGGTCACATGAGATTACATGATATGTGCACTAAAATGTAATCTGGATGCAAAGGTGAACTCAGCATAACAATCAGGATACCGCAAATGGCCAAGGCAGAACTAGCACTTATTTGGATACTAATTTTGGGGTAATATTTGGCTTATCCAAGAGGAGATAAGCATGCTTTCAATAATAATACTAGACTTTGACAAGCTTCAGCATGACACACAAGCTCAACCCCTCTTAAAAAGGTAAAATTCCTCACATAATTTGCAGCCTGTGATATCCTGAAGTATATTCATAATATATGAATATATATAAATTCTGTATGGGTTCACAAGAACTTTGGAATAAAAAAAAGCCATAGTTGACCAAAAAAAAAAAAAAGGTAGAAAACCTCTGCCCTGTGATATACTGACATGTGTGTAAAATTTGAGATCCAGAATTTAAGAAATATTATATACTTTAAACTAATTTTCTTATTGACCAATAGACTCTTTGCTATGTGATTTTAAAGTTGTTTGTTTTTTTGACCCTGCAGGTCATTGGGTGTGACAATATGGGAGTTGTTTGAACTGGGGAACCAGCCTTACAGGCACTATTCTGATAGGCAGGTTTTAACATATGCCGTAAAGGAACAGCAGCTCAAACTGCCAAAGCCGCTGGTGAAAGTGCCTCTGTGTGAACGCTGGTGAGTCGTCTCACAAGTCACAATCATCGTTATGAACCGCCCATCCCCTTACGTCTGCCAACCATGACTCCCCCAACACTGCATTCAAACCAATCAATGTTCCCCTCCAGAGACACACCCACAAATCACTTTTCTTTTAAATACATATAAAGCAATGGATATTTTCCAACCACAGGTGCTTCTACCCATCATTTTATTCTGGCAAGACCAACAAATCAATACTGCTCAAATCCACTGTGGTCAATCATTAATTCTCCCCCTCTGTAAAGCCCATCAATCATACATTTATCCAGTCCTGGAAGCACAGTCATTCATTTTACCCCCACACACTTCAATTATTGTCCATTTAATCAAGAGCAGTCATGCATACAACTATACCACTCCATCTCCTACAGGATACTAAACAATGAATGACCATACTTTAAGACTGCAAGGCTACTATCACGCTAAACTGTTCGTATTTCAAATCATCACTTAATGGGTTTCTGGCTATTGTCCATACTGTACTAGCATCCATTTTTAAGTATCCATAATACAATAATATAATAGAGCATCAAATCTGTTCTACTCATACATCATTAGGTGCCAAGAAAAGAAGAAATGTTGATATCTGTATTTTTAAGATTTTGGAACTTAAATATAAAATTTAATATAGTTTTTGTAGGCAATTTGGTCCAACCAGTCTATTCTAATTCTTTACAATCAACCAATTCTGTTACTGATAGATATTAGTTTGGGGTCTAAAATATTTGCTTTTCTGTCACATGTGTGAGCAGGTATGAGGTAATGCAGTTCTGTTGGCTGCAGCCTGAGCAGAGACCTGTCGTGGAGGAAGTCCATCTACTGCTAAGTTATCTGTGTGCTAAGGGTGCCACTGAGGCTGAGGAGGACTTTGAGCAGCGCTGGAACTCTCTCAGGCCAAGTCTGGGCTCCAACAGCTCTCACAGGACACCTGCACCTGAAGTAGCTTCTTCTACTTCCTCTTCATTTCCTCTACTTGAACACTTCTCTATGGCAGACAGCTTCCAGTCTGAGAATGGGGACGACATATTGACAGTAACTGAGACCAGCCATGGGCTCAACTTTGAGTATAAATGGGAGCAGGCACGAGCAGAGCAGCCCTACTGCTCTTCTTCAGCTAGTGGACCACTGGGAAAGAATAATCCCCATTACCAGGATGTGTATTACCCTCTTAGCAACTCCACAGGTAGCTGCAAGAGTGAGAGCCTCCCTCTAGGGGTCTCTCCATCCTACTATGAGTCAGACCATCCAGGGGTGGTTCCAGTGCTGAGTGCACACAGCCCCTCAGTAAGCAGTGAGTACTACATCCGCATTGAGGAACCAGTTGAGTGCAACATCAACTTAGAAGACACCAATCTTGATTACAGCCCAAGAATTGAAGCCAGCAACAGTAACTTGTCTTCTACGGACAGGAGGAGCCCCATTGGGTCTCAGCCAAATGCCTACTGGTCAGCAGCTAAAGAACCAATCAGTAATGATTATGATTCAGATAGTAGCCTGAACATGGAGCCACTCCAAAGAAGAGTTCCAAGCTCGTTAGAGACTGACCAGTCAGAAGTGTATTTCTCTTCTAACGACAGGCAGAACTTACAGTGTGAACAGTCACCTCAAGCAGGGCCAGATGTTCATTTGATAAGAGGGTATGGTTCAGACTCTAATCAGCAGAGAAGAGGGTCAGGAAGTCTCTGCCATAGACTGGAGACAGTACAGGAAAGCCCTCTTGGCATTTCAGTCTCTCTTAGTAGTCCCAGCTTGGCATATTGTGATCCATACCTTGAGTCCAACCAGAGAACTGCAGAAAGAAGTATGGCCAATGAGGCCTATTATGACATGATGGGCCCCATTCAAAAGAATGTTCCCAGACCCCACTACATGAGTATTGATATTGATGCTGGCGATGGCCTTCTTTTGGGCACAGGGAGTCCCAATCCAGAAGATGATGATGATCTGTTTTCTCAGAACATGATGACCAACTGGAACTCCAACCACTCAGCAAACAACAACAGTTTAAGCGATCGTACACAAGCTGTGGGTTTTCGAGATGCATACCTTGATTTACGTCACCCAACACCCTCTTCTCATGTTGAGAATTTGAAATCAAGAGTATTGGAAACAAGCAACAGTTGTACATATAATTGCATTGATTCTCTCAAAGTCCACTCATACATGGAAGCCACAGATAGTACACCCACCACTAGCAACCCTCACACTGACTCAGAGGGTGGTGAGTACCTACATTTATGCCCTGAAGGTACTCAGGATGTTGAATCATCTTCCAAATGTCATTCTGTCACAGAAAGTCAGCATATTCATACACGGCAGAAGATCATTGCTCATAAACATATCAAAAACAATACATCAGACTTCCATGTAGGAGTTTACAGCAGAATGAATCTATCAACTCTTCCAACGGATACTGTAGTGACTAAAGAAAACATGTTACTCGAGACAAGGATATCCCCTGCACAAAAAATTAAACTTGGGACAGATGGTTCTGCTGGTGTGTGTGTAAAAATGGTGTCATGCCCTAAGGATCTGCCTAAGAGTGTCTCAGAGCGTAACCATTTGACAGACAGCGGGATGGTGCCCAACAACTCCAGTATCAGTCTGGTGGAAATGAATGACTGCAGTGATGACTGCACTGACATCCCCTCTGGAGTTTTTGCAGATTATCCTTTGGACTATGCAGAGGTGGGCAGTATTGAACTGACTCATAGACCATTACAAAGAGAGACAGGGTCCAGACATTGTGAGGACACAATTAATCTTACCTCTAGCAGCAGTCCATGTGAGGCCTTCAGCCCTGATAGTTATCACACATCCATTCTGCCAAAATCCCTAGACAGTGGCTATGACACAGAGAACAATGAATCCCCAGAGTTTATCTTGAAAGACCTTGAAGGAAATCCAGCCCTTAGCACCAGTGTAGAATCAGACGAGTGTGACATGGTGCTCCAGATGGACCTAGATGAAGATGTCAATGTAATGCTCCTGCATCCATCCAACAGTCATCTACCACTGATCAGCCTTGGTGAGAGGAATCAGTACAGAGATTCTGCTTATTTTTCTGACTATGACATGGAGAACGACAAGAGCCCCAGTGAAGGGGGCAGCACCTTTTTCAATCGCCAAGACGAGGATGATGTCTTTGAGCTCAAAGCAGAAAAGGAGGGCTCAGAAAAGACAGTTGGGAAAGAAGGACATAGCATGGAGAGTGAGAAGAGAAATAACATCTCTGTGCCAAAGGACAACAATTCTGTCCTTCATGCTAAACAGTTTTGTCTTAAAAAGACAAATCCAAATCTGTGTTCATCACCTACATTGGTTCCAATGATTTCCATGCTTTCTCCTTTTCCTCCAGAGATGGGGGGATGCTTGACCAAGGAGTCAACTCCAGATGATGGTATTGGGTTGGAATCTGATCACTCTGCAGAGGAACCAAACTCAGAATGCCCTTCTTCCACAGTGTCTGAAGGTTCCTCCTCGACACAGGAGGCCTCGGGTGTGGAGGAGCACTCTAATGGAGACACCAGAGATTTTTCCTCAGCAGAGTCACTAGGCTCAGACTGTATCATAGTAAACTTCAGTGGGGAGATAATCCAAGCAGAAGAGCAAGAGGCCTGTAACAAAGTGGACAATCCAGAGCTTCCAAGAGAAGGACACAATGAGGAAAAAGAGGATGAGGATTCAGTGGAAGGTGGCATAGGTCAAGCTTTTTCAAGATCAAAGCGTGATGATTCCTTGGAGAACATTCTTCCAGCTTTGCCAGAAAACCTTGATGTCCCAGCTCCACTGGGGAATGGAGAGGAGGCAGACGAGGAGGATTCTGAGGATAGTGACGAGTCTGATGAAGAACTTCGTAGCTACAACATACAGGAGCAGAGTGAAGAGAGTGATGACGAGTTCCCCGTAGTGCCTGTCATTGTGAGCGACCGTAGCAGTGCACGGCATCTACGCAGCCTCCTCAAAATGCCCTCCATACTTACACAGTCCTTCTGCGATGAACTGGAGAGCAAGAAGAAAGCTGTGTCGTTCTTTGATGACGTCACTGTGTTTCTGTTTGACCAGGTTCGTAGAATCATCTCTTGTAGTATTGAGGTAGAACATTAAGTAGCATGCTACTTTCTTTTCTTTTCAGAATAATACATTTGTGCAATGCTAATTTGACTCACAGTTTGTGTGTCTTGCTGTGTACCGACGCAGGAGAGCCCCACGGGTGAGCTTGGGGACTACAGTTTTCCTGTGGAGGCAGAACCTAATGGCCAGGCTTCAGAGGTAGAGCTGCCACGACCCCAAGATAGGGTCACTGCCCCTGAGGATTCACCAGGAAGGAATTTCTTAGAAGAAAGTGGGTGTTTAATAACAATTCTTCTAAATTAGATTAGATTTTTGCATGGGTATTACCTCTCGTTCAGTGAATTTCCACAAGCCTCTTACCCTAAACAGGTGGTGCATTTGAGTGGCAAGATGATTTTCCATTGATGCCGAGCCCTTCAACATCAGAACCTGGCTCTGAAGAAATCACCACACCACCCAACTCTCCCGTCAAGTCTCCAGATGAAAAACCAGCACCAACGCTTTCCCGATTTAGTGTCTCTCGTTTCTCCATTACGCATGTGTCTGACTCTGACATGGACTCCATGGGAGGTCAGTTCAGCTCTGTACTTCTAAACATAAACACCTTCTTGACATAATTTAGGAATTTAAGGGCTGTGAAATGCTTTTAAATTTGAGCTTATTCATGGTTGACACTGGAAGTTAACTAGCTCTCTCCTTTCGTCACACAGGTAACAGTGAGAATGGAGCCCAGGACTAAAGGGGTCATTAACACATTTAATTAAAGAGGTTTTTAGAACCTGTATGGTTTGATATGGTCTGATCAGACTGTGGGTTCTCCTGTATTGCTATCTTTTTGTTGTTTTAAACGTGCTGGACGAAAGGGTCCTGTTAACCTGATATGCTGTTTGGACACAGTGCCTCGTACTGTAGTGGATTAGCCAGCCCCTTCCAAGTGTTCCTAGACAGACGGTGGTTGAGTGACAGTCTGTCGAGGACAACAGTTATAAGAACAGAAAAAGAGATCTGTATAACAGAACATATTTATTATCTATGTATTAAAACATGACGTATGAAGATTATAACTTATTTGCACAATTCAGTATCGGTATCATGCTGAAATTATCTTTTTCTTTTTACACAACTTGTAGGAAACAATACAGACACAAGGCTGCTCTCCTCATTTCCTTGTCATGCCCCATATTATCAATAAGTGATTTAGAGTCTGAAATATCTGTCATAGTGATTTACATGTTTCAGCTTGATCCAATGAGCTGCAAAAAATAGAGTGCAGGATGTTCTGCCCCCATAAAAGAAAGACCCCACTTATTATTGAGGGTTCAAAAACTATATATATCTGAGCCCCCTACTACAAGCTGCTCAAAAGTGATATTTTCTATATTTGACCACTTTTAACTAAACTTTAGCTCAGGGGTGTTATGGGTATGGTACAAAAGTATTAACAATATAAACTATCACGCTTAAAAGTCTTCATACTGTCTGCTGTTTTACTTTTTTTTTTATGCTGAACAACGTTCAAACAAAAACTACCTGGACTTTCATTATTTAAACCAAGACATCTTTTATACATCTCTTTCCTTATAATCAAGTACATCCAAATCAAGATCTTATTTATATCTTATTAAAGTGCAGTTCAATCAATAACAGGCTAGTTCTTCTCTGGTTAGATCTTTAGATTCCTAGATTTCTATTTAAACATCCAGAATATTTTACATTATAGTACTTGTTTGCTCTAAGAATGACAGTATTGCAGGCGAGCGGGTAACAAACCATCTATTTTTTTCTTTTCTTTTTCAACTACTATGGTAGCTTGCATATGGGTCATTCCTGTTATGCAGCCGTTTGAAAACTTATAAATATATAAATAAATAAAGTGCTTCTATAATGGGTTTTCAGACTTTCAGAAATATCAGGCACTTAAACACTTTAAAACAAATCTCATGTGCTACATTCTGAGTGCAGTCTGATTCAAATCTCATTCAAAAAGAAAACTTTGGCATATCACAGTTGATCACAAGACCCGTTACTTGCATCAAATATATCATAATGCCTCGTGACTGCAATTTTTGAATGTTTAAATGAGTGCAAGATTTCACTGTTATCAGTCTGTTCTTCACATAAAGCTATTGTATGACTTCTGAGGAATTAAATTGGCTACATTTATGGTGCTTTTACCGTATTTAAATCTGTAGCTCAGCCAGTCAATTCTGAGAAAAATAAAAAGATGAGTGATAAAAGCAACGAGTAAATGATAATTTTTTTGTGTGTTTATGATTTTAGTTTTGAGTTTAGTATGACGTACTATAAATAAAAATTCTCAGCATAAGAGGAATGACCCTTATGGTACTGATGGCGATTAGTTTACTGGTGCTTGTCAGGATCAGAACTTTAGGAAGCCTGTTACAGCAATCTGTCTTGGGCATGAATAGCATTTGATTTGAATTCAAGAGCTACAGGAACTGACAAATCAGTGGGTTATCACAGTTGTACAACTTCAGCTGTGGTACTCAAAGACATAACCAAGTTAAAGAACAAAGAGTGACCATCTCGTCTGTGAACAAAATCTGTTACAAACAATAATGGCAGCTCCTGCAGATCTGATCCTCCTTCTGTGATGATGCCTCGTCTCAGAAGTGTTATTTTTGTTAAATCCAATAACAGATAGATGTTCAAAAATATACTACAAAACAATTCAGATGGTCCAGACGGCATGTGGACCTCATGTGTTTCTACAAGGTTCTCTCAGTATATTTTGTCCCTATATGATCTGAGGTGTTACACCGAGAAAAGTTGTGACCTGTTTTACACGATGATCTGTTTAAATGTAAAGTGCAGCTGTACCTGTCATGCTCTGCCTTGAATCACTGGAGCCCATACACATTTGTGCCAATGCTGTAAGTCACAATCACTGCACTGTACCCTCGCTTTCTCGCTGTATGCCTTTCAAGAGTTTTATACTGTGCTAAACCTTGTGGCAGTAGGTACTTTTTCTCATTCAGAGCATCAGTGCTTCATTCGGGTGTTTACGGTTGCCAAAGAGAGATCAAATGAAAGTGAACTGAGTGTTGAATGTAGCGTTGAGGGGAGAAGTCTGTTGTTACTGCCTCATAGCTGTCGAACTGTATGTCCTCACAACTCATGCCTACTGTACTATTCGAAAAATAAACCAAACTATAGTTTCTCCTTGTGCCTGTGACAGTTATTAAAGATTCTTTGTGCATATGCATGAGCTCAATGTAAATACAATGGGCTCTAAAAGGCGAAGACCACTTTAATTTAAAGGGTTAGTTCACCCAAAAATGAAAATCCTGTCATTAATTACTCACCCTCATGTCGTTCCACACCCGTAAGACCTTCGTTCATCTTTGGAACACAAATTAAGATATTTTTGTTAAAATCCGATGGCTCAGTGAAACCTGCATTGCCAGCAAGACAATTAACACTTCCAATGCCCAGAAAGCTACTAAAGATATATTTAAAACAGTTCATGTGAGTAGAGTGGTTCAACCTTAATGATATGAAGCGATGAGAATACTTTTTGTGCGCCAAAAAAAAACAAAATAACGACTTTATTCAACAATATCTAGTGATGGGCGATTTCAAAACACTGAAGCTTTACGAATCTTTTGTTTCAAATGTGTATCAAACTACCAAAGTCACGTGAACCAATGAAATTTCAAAATGTTTCGAAACACTTATGACGTAACAAAGCCTCATTTACTGAAATCACGTGACTTTGGCAGTTTGATACATGCTCCGAACCACTGATTCGAAACAAAAGCTTCGAAGCTTCATGAAGCAGTGTTTTGAAATCGTCCATCACTAGATATTGTTGAATAAAGTCGTTATTTTGTTATTTTTGGCGCACAAAAAGTATTCTCTTCACTTCATAACATTAAGGTTGAACCACTGTAGTCACATGAACTGATTTATATATGTGTTTAGTAGCTTTCTGGGCATCTGAAAGTGTTAATTATCTTGCTGCCAATAGAGGCCTCACTGAACCATTGGATTTTATCAAAAATATCTTAATTTGTGCTCTGAAGATGAACGAAGGTCTTACGGGTGTGACCTGAATGACATAAGGGTGAGTAATTAATGACAGAATTTTAATTTTTGGGTAAACTAACCCTTTAATACATAAATTGTTCATGTAAAATGAAAATTACTATGACTATCAGAATGTCTTAGTATTTGATGCATCCTTCTTTTGCTTTAACAACAGTATCACTTGAACTGAAGTTTTCCAGCATGTTTTGAGATGATCCAAAAAGTAGCTTGAGCTTCAGTCGAAGAAAAGCAATCATTTCCAGGTCGAAAGATTAAAAAAAAGCCACATTTTCAATGAAATCTCAGTCATTTGGACCCCATTGTAATCTGAATATAATCTGAAAGTGTGTAAGTGATCAGTTTTCATTTGCTTTTTTTTTTTATTTCAGAAAAGACAAGAATGTGCACATACATTTGCAGTTCTCCATAAATAGGAATAAACAGAAAAGCCAAAACAAAAACAAAATTGGGTTTTAAAGTTGATCAGACAAAATCTCTCCATTGAAGAATCACACAACATTCCCACCTTCCTCAAACAATCCACAGTAGACGCCCTATTATAAAACATGCAGTTCATATCAGCATCTAATCTACCTGATTTTGTATCTTTCCTGTAACATGAAGTCATTTCAAAGGTTGTATATACTGTACATAATGGCTTTTGTGACTGGTCTAGTTCTTTTCAGTCTCTCAAGCAGAAATGAACCAAAAGATATATTTACAGAACCTGCAATTTAATATTTTCACTATTACGCAGCAAGTCTATTTTTGATATTTAATAAGCAGTATTGCTCAGTATGTGGAAAAGCAAAATAAACAAAGAAACCCTCTTAAATCTATAACAGTCATTGAAATTTCTAGGAAAAAAAAAGTACAATAGAAGCAAATAATAGTACAAAAATTAAATGGAACAACAAAATATCACATAAAAGCAAATCCCTTTACTTACACCAGTGGAGTTACAGATAATCAGAATCGCATTAAGCTCAAAACAGCAGGAAAAGGCACAGTTCCTGTGTCAGTGCTGCTTGCATGAGAAATTGCACTATATATTGCATCTAATACACTGTACAGATCTCTGCATAGACAGAGAATTCACAGAGGCATCACTAAAACATTAGCAAAGCATGGTGGTCTGTTTAATATTAATATCAAGACCCCTGCGAAGAGGTTTCATCAGCTTTCTGAAATGAGTGTTAGAGGCATGTGCCACAAAAATGTTTATAACAGACAGAAAAAGAAAGGCTTCCCTATAGAACTGCATTTATAGAAATAATATCTACGAATTACTCACTTTTCTTACATTTTCACATTCATTCAAGTAAAATATCTCATATTTAAACAGTCAGGAGTACACATTCCCTCCAAAAAAAAAAGAAGAAGAAAAAAAAAAAAACACATTCAGTTTGTTAACATGAAGAAACCCCTTTAGAAAAGCTGTTACCTTTTGAAATACGTGAATTGGTGGTTACAAATACCGATAATTATGTAGCTACAGAGTTAAGATCATTACTCTAATCCTTTCAGGGCACAACAAGCTCCATGCCTTGTGGGTAAATGCATGTGCTCTGCCTCCACATGCTGTTGCAATGACACAGACAGAACAGAAGAGGGCGGTATAGCGCACAGGCCACAGCGCGGCCCCTCTAGTAGTAGAGAGGAGCGGATCGGTCGTCCATGATGCTTGGCCTGAAGTAGAGCTCCAGGGAACGGTCACTAGATAGAGAGGGGGTGGAGAACAAACACGGTCAGTACGCCCACAACACGGCCCGTGCTAGTGACCCACTGAACTCTACGACACAAAAACATCTTAACGTCTACTGCACTTTGATTTGGGATACTGAAGGAAAGTACTGCTGAAAGGCGTAGGGTGATTCATTTGACATATACTTATGAACAGGTATCTGGAGAGGAGTCTATGAAGGGTGTTTGGAGCAGGCATGCAAATGGAACAAGACATAGTTACTTCTGTCAGCATTGATAGAGGCATGCAAGAGTTAGATTCAGGGTTACCTCCAGCGCCAACACCATTTCCTGGCAACCTATGACCTCTCTGGCTGATACGAACTACAGCTCACACACAAAAAGCCAAGGACCAACCAGAGAGGCAGGTGGCGGCATGAGACGAAACAGTTGTGAAGCCCTACTGCCCGTTTAAGCCCAACAGCGAATGGGAGTCGAAAAACAAACCAAAAAACAAAAGAATACAACAAAGGGCATGATTGGTTTGGCTGAGCAGCGATGGAGGCAGGTGACTTACGGAGGTCCTGCAACACTCAGAACCGGGACAATTCAGGACCCAAACTGGAAGGTAAAGAGAGTCCAGGGGTTTGTACCTGAGATCTCAGCTCAGCTATGCATGGCTACATTTCCACCGCATTCACATGACTGTTAGTGTTGCGTACGATGGCCGTACTGTAGGTTACTCGCTCTGTGACATGGCGCGTTTAGACTGGTCATGGATGACGTCACAGTCTTATGTTCGTAGATGAGTAAATAACATACTTCTAGAAATGACATGGGTTCAAAATATAGTGCAAAATGAAAGGTCTGCCCATAGCAGTTTGATTAGGAGGTCCGATTAGTAAAGAGATGTGTATGGAAAAAACAAAGAACTCTTGAAGAGCACATTTAAATATCAAATCCCTTCAGTTCTTGAAATAAAACGCATGCTTAGAAAACTGACACGTACATCTCAAATAGATCAGATCTTAGAAGATAAGGTAGAAGAAAAAAGGCGAGCAGGCAAGCACAGCCACAGAAATACACGGACAGGTCACGGATTCATACAGACACAACATCATGATGCACGAACACACAAACATTACGCTAGATTAGAACTGTGTGCTCTTCAGGTTCGTGAAATGTCGGATTTAAAGTCGCTCTCCAGGGACAGCAACGTAACCTCATCTGGATTTTGTTTGTGGACGACCTCGTCTTGACGGTATGTGGGTGCAAGTGAGAAAGCCAAGAAATTGAAGAATAAACTCAGGGTGCAAGATTAGCCATTAATGGCCCGAAATTGTTCATGCCATATACAGTACATTTTAATTACAGTATATACAGTACTGTGCAAAAGTCTTAGGCCACCACCAGCTTTGTTTTAGCAATGTTTTAAAGACCATCCATATTTATTTTTCAGTCTCTTTACAAACAGAATATACAGGAAATATGTATACAAGATGTAAAAAAAATGGTTTAAGCAAAAATCAGTATTAATGTGACCTCCTAGACTTCTTCCAGTTTCTCAAAGATAGGGTGACCAGATTTCTCATGGTGGAATATGGGACGAGTGAGCAAGGGGTGGGCAATAAGACCATGATATGAGAAATTTTATAAAATGGTTAGTTCCTGTCCTTGATTCTGATTGGTATTGAAGAGTATTGTGAGAAAGAGATGGAGTGAGCGACTTTATTACCTGCATTCAGATTTAGCATTTTCCTTCAGGTCAGTCCTATGTTCAAAATAAAAAATCGGTTTAAATGTCCGATGTATTGTCTTGTCCTTTTAACAGTTAAGGGGTTTTCCCATGACTGACAGCATTTGATGATAGTCAAAGCATTTGTTCCGTGTTCACAACAATTCAGTCTTTTCAATGTAAAAGTCTTCTCTACTGACTGACACACTCATAAAGACAGTCTTTGCCGCCATCTAATGGTGTAATAATGTAAATTCTGTTGCAGTTCACGGTCAGGGACTATTTTTTCCGGCGGAAGGAAGGCTTTTGGTGAAAGTTTAATTCATGAAACTTGCATTGATACATATTTTTGGCTTTAATATTTGTATTGTGTGGTAACTGTTTTATAAAAGCAATAAGGTACTCAAGGCTAGTGCTATATCGTGAATAAGTCATGGCTGAAGGGGGTGCAGGCTCTCCGCTTCGCATCGTGTCTAACAACGCCCTTCAGCCGTGACTTATTCACAATACAGCACAGCCTCTCATACCTTTTTGCTTACATATAGTTATTATTATTTAAAAAAAGAACTTTACAAACAAATTACAAACAATACGACAAATACGATAGAGATACAAATTAAATAAACAGATTTTCAGATACAGTAGGTTTATTTACTATGTATACATTTATTTAACATCTTTTGTTGTTTGAATAACATTAATGACAGACAAATATTTAATTAGGCTACTGTCCCTTTAAGACCAAATTTATGGATATAATATACTGACACACATCCAGTTTTCACCCAGCTGTTTATGTCTACTTAAGCCATAACCTACTGCATTTATGTGAAATACTCCACACGATGGACTTTTTGACAACTATGTTTGCATTTGACCATTTAGGCACAAGGAAAACTGATTGCGCGCTGTCTGGGATAACGAAATTTTAGTAAAGTTGAAATACGCTATTTTTTTCTTAATAAGTCGGGACACTAAAAATAGAGTTGAAATATGGGGCTGTCCCATGAAAAACGTCTGGTCATCTGGTCACCCTACTCAAAGAGGAAACTGAGAAACTTCTTAACATATTTTGAAAGTTTTCTTGAACTTCCAGTCCTTTTCCATTCCATTTAGGTTTAAGAGAGCCAGGCACCTGCTATTGCTCAAGTGAAAGGGGAGGTCACTAAATACTTGCCACTTCAGCCTACAGAAGCTGTTTTTTGTTTTTCAGATTTTTTTTTTCAGTTTTTTTAACGCTGCATACAAATTTACTGTATTTTCTGGTTATGTTCTAATAAAGAGACTGAGAAATAATTATATAAGGTCATTATATCATTGCTAAAACAACATCTAATGGTAGCCTAAGACTTTTGCACAGTACTGTATATATATATATATATATATATATATATATATATATATATATATATATATATATATATATATATATATATATATATATATATATATATTTTATTTATTTATTTTTTTTTTTCAAATAATAACAAAACTAAATAAATATCACAATAAATAACTCTGCTTAGTTGGCTGAAGGTGTGCAGCACCCATTAAAGCTGTTTTTTTTTTTTTTTTTTGTTAAATGCAGAAACGTGTAAATTCAAGATGACAAATTAAAAATCATCAAAAGCTCATTTGAACAAAAGTTTTATTAATATATAGATATTTATTTATTCTTTTCGTAAAAAGTCACCATACATTCAAGGTCAATGTTCACTAAGTTCCTCCTCAGCATGCATATTGTGATTGTTACACTGATTTCTTGTGCATTTTTCCTAGTTTGTCTATTTTCCAAGAAAAAAACAAAGAAGAAACAAAAGAACATCAACACAGCGAGGACTACACCACAGCTCCAGAGGATCTGTCAGTCAGCATCCTAAAACTGCACGGAAACATACTACAATGGGAATGTTTTAAAGACATGGGCTGGTGGCACTTCAATATGGGCTCAGGATAGGCTAAAATGAATATATTCACAAAATATATAACCTAATTGATATTAAAAAAACAAACAAAAAAAAAACCAGTATGTTCACAAAGGCATAAATTTGGAAGGCCCTTTCACATGACACACATCAGCACTGCCCACAGTATTGAAATCTAACTCACATGTGATTGGCTGAAGTGGATGTACTTGATTAAAAAAAAGAGAATAAAATTATTAAAAATAAACACCATTTTGATTACATTTTTTTTTTTTTTTTTTTTTTACCAAAAAAGTTAATTTTGGTATTTTTGGGCCAAAAAAAAAAAAAAAAAAAAAAAAAAAGTCAAACATCCCCACACTAATCCATTCATTTGTCAAAATCTAAATTGGTTAACACCTGTGTGAATTAGGTCACATTTGTGAATCATAATGTCAAAATATTCATTATAATACTATTCTGATCCCATACTTTAAGGTGTCTGAGGCAGGATAATGGGGTATTTTTTGGGGTAAAGGTTTCTGCTCAGAGCACTTTTCTTTCATGCATGTAGGGTGAGCGGACGTGGGCCGGTCTGGGCGATCGGCACAGTCCCACCCGAGTATTTTGAAGCTCATGCGACCTTCACTCTAGTTTCGTAGGTCCACTCTCATTTGGCACTTGTTTAATGAGGGAAAATTTCAATTTTCCTTCCAATCATTCCAATTTCGTCGGTGAATCGGAGGAAAATCTAAGCTGCTGTTTGTTGCGGCACAAAGCGACACAGCCTCTGGACCAGAGGAGCACCAGGTAATACATGAGGGATTCACAAAACGCAAATGCTCTTCAAAAACACACACAGAGAGAGAGTACACTCTGCACAACTAAACCACAAAGAAGAATTTAAAAAAACAAAACAAAAAAACATTCCTCATTAGGCATGAGGCTCCCATCACATCTGCTTAGAAAAAACACTCAGCAAGAGCTTCAGAATGAGGAGAGCTGCTCCAAAAGACTAAATTTGCTTTTGGCACTTTTACATGAGGATGTCATTTTAAAAAACAACCACATAGCAAAACTTGTGCTCATGCATGAAAGACGGGAAGTGGTAAGCAGTCTCTTTGGAGTCCACAGCGATGTCATAGCGGCGTCACTACAGGCGAATCAGAGTCCGTAAAGCAGCGAGGCGAGCAGTTGGACTGCGTTCCGGTCGTTCTTCTCAGAGTTCCCCCCCGACCCACCACACGCGACCACCACTATCGCCCCGGCAAGACGCAGGGAGGAAGAGAGGACAGAAAGGAGGGATGAGACTGGCCCCTTCCATTGGAGGAGGAGTGTGTGGAGGCAGAGCTTAAGAGGGGGAGGGGCTAAGGGAAGTAGGGGCGTGGCCCCTGTGCTATCCGGATCTGTGTCTGATAGTCTGTCTGTGTTCACACTGTCGAAATCAATTTGCCATCGGAACTGTGGAACAAAGAGAGAAGGAAGCTTGCCAGGTCGGACACATTCAGAGAGAAATGAAGAAAAGACAAGACAGCCACAAATGGGCAGGAGTGAAGGCTGTAGGGGGATTATTCCTCAAGCTAAGGGGGTTTAACCTGACTAGCATCAAACTACACTGCCAACTTCAGTTAAGAAATGTGCCATGTGACATCTGACAAAAGGATTAAAATTGGTAAAAGGTCAAGTTTCATATTAAAGCTATCTTTATTTTGCCAAAAAACAATTCGGCTTAAATACAATTTAAAGGGTTAGTTCACCCAAAAATGAAATTTATGTCATTAATTACTCACCCTCACGTCGTTCCAAACCAGTAAGACCTTCGTTCATCTTCGGAACACAAATTAAGATTTATTTTTGATTAAACTCAAGAGCCCTCTGACCCCTCCATAATTACGACTTTCCAGGTCCAGAAAAGACGTAAAGACATTGTTAAAATAGTCGACGTGACTACAGTGGTTCAACCTTAATGTTATGAAGCAACAAGAATACTTTTTTTGTGCGCAAAAACAAAACAAAAATGACTTTAACAATTGACCCTTCGCCAGGAGTTTGATTGACAAGCGATCTAACCAATCATAACGTCGAATCCGTCATTTTGTCCGACAAAGCAGTCAGGAGTTAGTAGATTAACCTCGGTGGAGAAAAATTGTGTATATTGACATCTTTCCACATTTTAAACAACATTCATTCTCATGTTCATTTATGTTTATTTGATGCTATAAATTAACTAGTAGGAAGAGATGATCGGTTCACGAGCCGCTTGAGCTGAGGCGCTACAGCGATCTGTCACGACACATTAAAGAGCCACAAAACAGTTTTTATTGTTTAAATTTCTTTAAAAACTACAGTTTGAAAGCTGTGACTTTGTTTAATATCATAAGTAACCTGGTTTGTCTTGTCTGTCGACGTGTTGTCAGTGTCCTCTTTGCTCCGCGATGTATTTTTCACTGCATGCGGCGTGACAGCGCCGCGGCTTGTCGGACAAAGCAACAGTAACTAAGGGGGGCGGGTCTTTGCGAAGGGTCAATTTCTTCTCCTCTCTGTTAGTCTCCTACGCTGTTGACGTTGTATAGACAGTGCAGTGCTTCCAGGTTCTACGTCAGAACGCAGAGTCATTATTGGTCGGCTCCTGCGTCAGCATTACATGCTTACATGGTGGTGCTCACATGTACAGAGTCGGCCAATATCGAGCCGGCGTCCTGACGTAGAACCAGGAAGCGTTGCAACGCAAACTGCATAGGAGAATGAGAGGTTAGAGAAGAAATTGTTGAATAAAGTCTTTATTTTTGTTTTGTTTTGGTGCACAAAAAGTATTCTCATCACTTCATAACATTAAGGTTGAACCACTGCAGTCACGTTGACTGTGTTAACGATGTCTTTAGTAGCCTTCTTTGCCTGGAAAGTGGAAATTAAATTGCTATCAATGGAGGGGTAAGAGAGTTCTCGGATTATATCAGAAATATCTTAATTTGTGTTCTGAAGATGAACAAAGGTCTTACGGGTGTGGAACAACATGAGGGTTTTTAGTATTTAATGACAGAATTTTCATTTTTGGATGAACTAACGCTTTAAGCTTCATCTACAACAACAATCTTTTGACTGTTGTCGTCAAATCGTGTTTACAGTAATGCACTTACATTCGGCATTTATGAGGCAGGGCACTGCGCTGGAATAAATGCTACAGTTTACAGATACCTTTCAAAAAGTATGGCTACAAATTCACTGTTTTATTACCTCACGAACAGGCTAATGTAACTCCCTCTATTTTGACCTTCCTCAATCTTCACTTTCTCACCTTCAGATGGTCCAGAATGCTGCTGCTAGGCTGTTGACATCGGCCAAAAAATTACCTCAATCTCTCTTCATTTGCTCCCGGTTTATTTTAGGATCCAGTTTAAAGGATTAGTTCACTTCAGAATTCAAATTTCCTTATAATTTACTCACCCCCATGTCATCCAGATGTTTATGACTTTCTTTCTTCAGTCGAAAAGAAATGAAGTTTTTTGAGGAAAACATTCCAGGATTTTTCTCCATTAATGGGGTTCAATGGGTGGAAATTACAGTTTCAGTACAGCTTCAAAGGGCTCTACATGATCCCAGACAAGGAATAAGGGTATTATCTATAGAAACAATTGGTAATTTTCTAAAAAAAAGAAAAAAAAAATATTCTAAAATATTCTAAAAATATACTTTTTAATCACAAATGCGCATCTTGCACTAGCTCTGCGATGCGCCACACATTACATAATCACATCGGAAAGGTCACCCGTGATGTAGGCGGAAGTACCGTGGTAGGGTGAAAAACTTTTCATTTTCTCCTCCAACTCCAAACCTTTTTTTTTTAGTAAAGGCCATTTGACTTAGTCTTCACATGTTCACTTTGTAAACACTTGTTCAGTACTTCCGCCTACATCACACATGACCTTTTTAACCACATTTGTGAATGGCCAATCGTTTCACTAGATAAGACCCTTATTCCTCGACTGGGATCATGTAGAGCTCTTTGAAGCTGCACTGAAACTGCAATTTGGACCTTCAACCCGTTGTACCCCATTGAAGTCCACTATATGGAGAAAAATCATGGAATGTTTTCCTCAAAAACCTTAATTTATTTTCCACTCAAGAAAGAAAGACATGAACATCTTGGATGACATGGGGGTGAGTAAATTATCAGGAAATATACTAATCCTTTAAGATAGTGTTGTTTGTTTTTAATCACCAGGCCCCATCTTACATTTATAATTCATAAAAAATTCTTATCATGACCATATAAAACAACAACAAAAACTAGAAAACCTAGTAAATTTTGCTACCTGAAAGGGCTGTTATATAGAGACAAATATGCCAACATGAGTAATATATAACCAGAAGTTTATCCACTTGAAACAGTACTGCTTAAAAAAAATGCAAGCTTCACATTTCTACTTTTAAACCCTTCTGAATGAACTTGTTTCTATTGTAAGTGCGTTACTGTACACAGTTTTTGTTTGTTTCTATAAACTGCGGGACGGTATTGAACTATTATCTGCTGTCAATAGAGTCAATAGAAGTGAACTGAGTCTGTTTTTAATTGTCAACTCAACTAAAGGCTCCTAGAGACAATGACTTCAGGGCACACAGACTGTGAGCAGCTCTGATCCTGACCTTAATGGATCACACACACAGTGAGGTTACAATGAGGTCAACAACGATGCATTTCACAATCCAACAGCTCATTCGCTCCACTCACAAAAACAGACAGACAGACACACAACCTTTTCTTGTCAAACCATTTACAATTCTCAGATAAAACAGGGTTGGTCTCCCAACAAATATCAGCACTACATTGCACATTTAGCATAAGCAAGCAAGAGCTAAGAAAGGGAAAAATACAGATATTAACTACTATTCACTAATAGAGGTTTATAATTAGCACTACAGTTTTGACATTTTGGGATAAACATTCATAAGACTGATTCTTTATCAAGTGTCATTTCTGTTCGTTAAGAGCCGATCTTACCTTGTGGCAAACTGACTGTCATAATCCTCTAGCGCTGGCTGGAATTCGTAAAAACAACATTTCAGTGCGGTTTAGAGGCTTATTTCCAGCTTAAAGGGAAAATATCCAAGCGTGCATCCACAAAGTGTATTAAAGGGACAGTTCACACAAAAATACTAATCCTGTCATCATTTACTCACTCTCATATCGCTCCAAAGAGAAGGATACCTTTTTCATAATGTTTCAATTGTATTTTCCTATGTGACCGGCGACTGTCAAACTCAAAAATGTTGTTTTTCACTGAACATGCTGAATATGCTGAAACGTGAATGAGATTTGATAGATTTGTACTAATGTACACAAATCATATGAATCAAATCATCAGAAATTCTTTTGTGTTTGGAACAACACGAGTAAATGATGACAGAAATTTCATTTTGGGATGAACTATCCTTTTAATTTGAAAATCATGCATGTTAAGAGATACCCACAGCATTAGTAAGCTTTAGAGAACAGATTAAATAAGAGCTGACAAAGTTTACACTCTGAGCAGAGTTTAAAGAGAATTATAGAGAAACATTCTCTAGAGAGGAGACATCAGTGAGAGCTTCCTGTCTAATGCTAACATGTGTGTGTGTGTGTGTGTACCTGTGCGAAGCCTGCCATGCTGTAGGGACGTGGTCGAGTCTGTGTTAGGCTCTGTGCCAACAGTCGGGCAGTCAGACCATAGTCAGGCATTGGCAAAGACATGTCCTCTCGCTCCAGCAAGTTTCCTGTGCTGCTGCTTTTCCCATGGTGAAGACTACAGGATGAAGGTCAGTCAATCAGTCATCTTTACACCTGCCATTAATGTGTTTTGTATCCAGATAGCTTTTCACTGGATTGCATTTACACCTTTATTCAAATGCCTCTCCAGTAGATTATAATTGCAAAATGAAAATCGTCAGTTACACACATTATTGCTCAAAAGTTGGGGTTATGTAAGATTTTTTTTTTTTTTTAAATCAACCCCAATTCCGAAAATGTTGGGATGTTTTTTTTTTAATTTGAATAAAATGAAAACTAAAAGACTTTCAAATCACATGAGCCAATATTTTATTCACAACAGAACATAGATAACATAAATGTTTAAACGGAGAAATTTTACAATTTTATGCACAAAATGAGCTCATTTCAAATTTGATGCCTGTTACAGGTCTCAAAGTAGTTGGGACGGGGGCATGTTTACGATGGTGTAGCATCTCCTCTTCTTTTCAAAACAGTGTGAAGATGTCTGGGCATCGAGGTTATGAGTTTCTGGAGTTTTGGTGTTGGAATTTGGTCCCATTCTTGCCTGATATAGGTTTCCAGCTGCTGAAGAGTTCATGGTCGTCTTTGACGTATTTTTCGTTTAATGATGCGCTAAATGTTCTCTATAGGTGAAAGATCTGGACTGCAGGCAGGCCAATTCAGCACCAGGACTCTTCTACGACGAAGCCATGCTGTTGTAATAGCTGCAGTATGAGGTTTTGCATTGTCCTGCTGAAATACACAAGGGCTTCCCTGAAATAGACGTCATCTGGAGGGGAGCATATGTTGCTATAAAACCTTTATATACCTTTCAGCATTCATAGTTCCTTCCAGAACATGCAAGCTGCCCATACCGTATGCACTTATGCACCCCCATACCATCAGAGATGCTGGTTTTTAACCTGAACACTGATAACTCCTTTTTAGCCCGGAGGACACGGCGTCCGTGATTTACAACAAGAACATCAAATTTGGACTGACCATAGAACACTTTTCCACTTTGAAACAGTCCATTTTAAATGAGTCTTGGCCCACAGGACACGATGGCGCTTGTTCACATATGGCTTCCTTTTTGCATGATAGAGCTTTAGTTGGCATCTGCAGATGGCACGGCGGATTGTGTTTACCGGCAGTGGTTTCTGGAAGTATTCCTGGGCCCATTTAGTAATGTCATTGACACAATCATGCCGATGAGTGATACAGTGTCGTCTGAGGGCCCGAAGACCACAGGCATTAAATAAAGGTCTTCGGCCTTGTCCCTTACGCACAGAGATTTCTTCAGTTTCTCTGAAACTTTTAATGATGTTATGCACTGTAGATGATGAGATTTGCAATTTGACGTTGAGGAACATTGTTTTTAAAGTATTCCACAATCTTTTTACGCACTCTTTCACAGATTGGAGAGCCTCTGCCCATCTTTACTTCTGAGAGATTCTGCCTCTCTAAGACATCCCTTTTATAGCTAATCATGTTACAGACCTGATATCAATTAACTTAATTAGTTGATAGATGTTTTCCCAGCTGAATCTTTTCAAAAGTTCTTGCTTTTTCAGCCATTTGTTGCCCCGTGCCAACTTTTTTGATACCTGTAGCAGCCATCAAATTCGAAATGAGTTCATTTAGTGGATAAAACTGTAAAATTTCTCCGTTTAAACATTTTTGTTATCTATGTTCTATTGTGAAAAAAATATTGGCTTATGTGATTTGAAAGTTTTCATTTTATTCAAATTTAAAAAACGTCCCAACATTTCTGGAATTCAGGTTGTAAATTAATACTTTTTTTCAGCAAGGATGCATTAAACTGATCATTAAGTTGGTTTGTTTATAATATTTTCTATTCATCAAACAATCCTAATAATTGGATCATGGTTTTTCAATATAGATAATAAAAAATATTTCTTGAGCAGCAATTCATCATATTAGAATGATTTCTGAAGGATCATGTGACACTGAAGACGTGATGCTGAAAATTCAGCTTTGATTACAGGAATAAATAACATTTTATAATATATACAAACAGAAAACAATTATTTTAAACTGTAATATTTCACAATATTACAGTTTTTACTGATTTTCCTTAAAAATAAATGCAGCTTGGTGGGCATAAGAAACGTCTTTCAGAAACATTAAAGACTAAAAGAAAAAAAAAATCTTACTGACCCCAAAGTTTTGAGGTATGAGGTTTTGTTAATCATTTAGTTATTTCTGTCATTTAAAATGTGAAAAGGTAATTTAATGTGTTTCCTTTCTGTATGAACTCAGTAAAGGATGTTAATAGTGATTAGAAGTGAAGAAACTGGAAGATAAGGTTTTAAAGCGATTTCTTTCGGGAGAGAAATGAGCAAACAACATTCCAACCGTATTCCAATGAAATCTTTTGATTAATCAGATATTGTTGATTAAATCAGGTGATTTAATCACAGTGCAAGAGAACAATATCTGTTGTCTTTCAAATCGCCAGAGAAGAAAGAGAGAAAGCCCAAACCTGCAGCCCACTGCTCAGTCAGTTAAAGTGACATACTGTATATAATTGTTTTTAGTGTAACCTCATTTTCACCTCCATTAAAGGGTTAGTTCACCCAAAAATGAAATTTCTGTCATTAATTACTCACTCTCACTTCGTCCCAAACCCGTAAGATCTTCGTTTGTCTTCGGAACACAAATTAAGATATTATTGATGAAATCCAAGGGTATCTGACCCACACATAGGCAGCAATGACATTGCACCTTTTGAGGTCCAGAAAGGTACTAAAGACATCGATAAAATAGTTAATGTGACTACAGTGGTTCAACCTTAATGTTATGAAGCGACGAGAATACTTTTTGTGCGCAAAAACAAAACAAAAATAACAACTTTATTCAACAAATTCGTCTGTCCCCTGTCATACTGCTACGCTATTTTCATTGCAGAGCTTCAGTGTTTAAGTCCGAATGGCAGCTCAGTATTAGCCGCCGTTCAGACATAAACACTGTTATTTTTTTTGTTTGTTTGTTTTTGAGTACAGAAAGTATTCTCGTCGCTTCATACCATTAAGGTTGAACCACTATAGTCACGTTGTAGTCCAGTAGCCCCGTTGACTATTTTTTCTATGTCTTTAATACCTTTCTGGACCTCAAAAGGTGCAATGTTGTTGCTGCCTATGTGTGGATCAGATACTCGGATTTCATCAATAATATCTTAATTTGTGTTCCGAAGACAAACGAAGGTCTTACAGGTTTGGGATGACATGAGGGTGAGTAATTAATGACAGAAATTTCAGTTTTGGGTGAACTAACCCTTTAAATGTGGTCAAATCCATCTTCCAAATGCATGGTTTTAGTGAACCGATTATGATCTAATCATCTTTGCTGAATTTACTGGCTTTTAAAGTGCTATCTTATCATGATCCGATCATTGGAAACATACAGTATGTTAATAGCAAATGTAAAGAGAGAAACACATTTTATATCATTTCAGGGAACTTACTTGACTCTTAACTTATCGCCATCACTTTCAGGCAGCACTCGAGTGTAGGAAAAAGGAAACCATCCACGCCTGAAAGAAAAGAGCTTATCTTTAGAAACTTGACATCCATGATGTCAGTGAGAAGAAAAAGCATGAGTGAAATATCTTTAATATCCCAATTTACTTAGAAAAATATTCTCCTTAAAAAAAAAAAAAAGAGAAAAATGGAGACATTTTCATAAGTCTCATTCATCACAGATTGAGAAAAAGACTCTAGTAATCAAATTTATCACCCTAACTATTTGCTTATGATCTATAAATCAATAAATACAAATGTATAGAAACGTGTCAAATGAGCAGTCGCTGCTGGGTACTTTGAGACATTGTTGAGAACTCTTTTGAAACTCTGGAGGACACACATGGGAGATTATTAGGCTCTTTTTCTCAGGAGAATAATCTGAGATGAACAGTTCAAGGGGCCCTGAAACCCTAGCGACTATAACAATGTCATCTGAAGTGCTTCATGGGATGTGTGGTTCATTAAAGACTTGTACTGTTTCCATTCAGTTCTGTTGCTAATGTACAACATAAATCATTGAGTGCTTACATCTTGTTTTTCTCATTCTCTCCATAGTGCCAGCCATCCCGAGCCTCTGGCACAAGCAGGGTGATGATGTCTCCTTCGGTGAAGCTGAGCAGGGTGCTGTTGTCACCAGCGGCATGGGAGAAAATGGCCTGCACACGAGCGCGTCCGTTCTTCTCCAGACCAGCCGCCATGGAACTTGACCTAGGCAGAGTTCGTGTCTCTCCTAGAGAGTGAATTAACTATTAATAATAATAATAATAATAATAAAAATAAATCCTTCCATTTTTATCGAGCTTTTCTCAAAAATCAAAAGCATTTTGTTTGTCCATAAGGCTGTGTGGAATGGTTGGTTTCTCTTACCCACAGTGGTCTTGTTTTTAGCAGGCTGAGGCCTGCGGACGGGCAGAGTGTTGGAATAGACGTCGCTGACCTGTCTCTGGGGCTGGCTCTGTGTTTGAGATTGATTCTGTGGGGAGGGCGGTCTTCCTTGAGAGACCCCTCCCTCGTTCCAGTAGTCATCTCCATGGACCCCCGTCGTCCCGTTCACCAGAGACATGCCATCAGGACCCATTAGCCGCTGCAAGCATAAATATCACCAAGTAAGCGATGCCAGACATTAATGGTCGACCAATATAATCGCCTCTGCCAACATTTGGCCTTTTTTAATTATCGGCATTGGTGTGAGACTTTTATTTTGACAGCACTGTTAATGCCAGTGCCTGAGCATCGGAGCGGCCCGTTCACACCAAGAATGATAACTATAATGATAACTCTATTTGCGTCCACACCAACGGACAATAATGGTCTGTTTATTCTAAGCTCATGCACTGCGGTTTCAAAGTGTGTACAACATGTATTTACTGTTCTTGTTGCACTTACACAGCTTTAACCAGCAGATGTCCTCAGAATGCTATGTTTCGAGTGAATAGCTAGTGTAATCGATCTAAAAACAATGGCTAGTCTTTTTTTTTTTTTTTTTCAAAACTAACGCTGGATTCCTGAGGTAATTTTATGTTATGGCATAATGATCTCATCGTTAATAATTCTCAGAATTTATTCTGAGGGTATAAAGTATCCTTGAAAAGGGGGTTTAAAGTATCCTTGAAAAGGGGGTCTGACATGTGACATTGGTGGCTTTTTCTGGACTTCGGTGATTAACTTCTCCGCAACTGCAATGTCAGCTGCAATTTTAAATGTGCGAGCCCTTAAATTAGAAGGATTCTGATTGGCTGTCAGAGTTTTATCATTCAACAGCTGGAAAAAAAAATCGTTCTGAAAGTGATCCCAACGATATCGTTTCTCTATATCATTATCGTTATAGCTGTGATGTGGACAGTGCTATACTTTTATATTCAGAACGATTTTTAGAACTATATCTTTATCGTTATCTTTATAGCTATCGTTCTTAATGTGAACAGGTCTTTAGTTTACAGTCTAATACATTATTACATAGGTCTTCAACCCTGCTCCTGAGTTGAAAGGTGCGTTTATGCCATGTCGTAATTACCGTAATGATTCTGAACTGTAAAAAGCCTTAACATGCTTGTAGAACTTGTAATTACAACGTGTAAACTCATAATTTTCTGAGAGCTTCGACTTGGCCACTGCAGATTTAAGGTGTGTTTGACTAATCGATGTATGACATCAAAGTAACACGAGAGTGATTTGAAAAGCATACAGAGCTTTATTTACCATAATTACGACACTGAATTGAATGCAGCATAACTCCAACCTTGATCAAACACACCTAAACCAGCTAGTCAAGCTCTTCAGGCGTGTTGAAGCAGGTTGGAATTAAACTTGTGGGTGGACAGTGGGTCTCCAGAAGCAGGGTTGAAGACTTCTGCATTATTACATTACATTATTAGACAGAACTGAGCAAATGGTACACAAAAAAGTATACTGTGTGCATTTATAGACTGCATAAAAACGTGCATAGTCAGTGCTTAATGGTCAGTCTATGTGAATTGGATGTGGACAGGAGAGGACAGACACACACAATCAAGAAACCTCCTAAAAAAGACATGAAGGCACACACACACACAGAGCTGCTCTCGGCAAAGCGTCACAAGTGACGGCATTAAACTACCTCATGTCTCAAAGCACATAACATTACATAATAATAAACATAAACAACTTAGAGAGCTTGTACCAGACTGCTGCAGATTATTTTCGGTGTTGATACTGTTGACATGGAAACGCATAATTCTGAGTCTGAAGATGTGAACAGCTCCAGTTAGAATGTCACAGGTTGCCATCTCTTAATTACGGTAGTTATGGTGTAAACGCAGCATAAGATCATTGTTTTGATTCAGTAGGAACTGTAAAAGGTGGCTGCTGTTTGTTTGCGGTGCTCTGTGACTAACGTCTGTCTACATAAACTCTGCATAGCATGAAACATGCTGATGACGTATGATGTCTGCACGCACAGGGTGCATTAGGGTATGTAAAAAAATACATTGACAGGCAGGTAGGACATTGTATTATTTCATTTGGACTGAATATAATAATTGGATGAATGTTTTATGTTCCTACGCCTTTCATAGATGATATACATTTATAAAAATACATTTAGATGTAGTGATTGCTATCAGGATATGAGGAGATTTCAACCAGTATAATGTTTCTGTAGAGAATCACCTATTGCACCTTTAAATATAAATAGTGTGATATCGGCATCGGCCGTCAAAAAAAAAAAAAAAAAAAAAAAAAAAAAAAAAAAAAAAATCAATATCAGACAGCCGCTACCAGACATGCACACAAAAGGCTGGGTTTTAAACCAGCAGACAAGGCCACAGACTTCTAAACAAGCTCTGTGATATACGAGTATCACTCGAGCAGCAGCACCAATAGAGCATTAGTGCATTATGGGTCTAGAGGCACAATTAATATTGTGTGAGCGTTCTGCTCTAGCGAGGGGCCACTCGACTAACTCATGCCTGCAGACACGAGTTTTAAAGAGGTTGAATCATCCTACGCTCAGCTAATGCTTCAGTATGCAAATGAACATTTTCTTTTCACATCAGGATATGCAAGGCTTGAAATGCTATTCTGTATATTCTGACTAACAATCAATGCTTTATGTTGTAAAACAGATGGCAAGTTTTCTTTACTAACCCCCTGATGGCCCATGAAGGCAGCTAGTTCGGGGGGCACGGGCAGCGGTTGTGCTCCAGGAATGGGATCTGAGATGACCAGGTTGCCCTTGGAGGAGTGCAGAGGGCTGGAGAGGAGAGTGCTTGATCCAGAGGTCATCTGCTGGGCGAGCAGCATGGCCCTGTCGGGCAGCTTGTTGGGGTCTGAACAGGCCTGCTGCCACACTGGGATCTTCTGGGTTAACAAGTCCTTACCCTACAAACAAAATGGGAAAGACAGGGATTTTTTAGAATAGCATTGGAAAAGCTTGTCCATAAATGGTGTGCTAAAATGTATCTGAATGAGTGAATAAAAGGGAGAGAGAGAGAGAGAGATGCCAGATGTCCTCTGTTGGCTTTACAATACACTTACTCCTCATGTAAAAAAATTACCATGGTAACTGCAGCTTCTGCCAAAACACCAGAGTTACTACAGTTATTGTTACTACTTCAGAATCGTGACTAGATTTTTACACTTTCACAAGAAAACGCGAGTGGTTGCCTAGATGTTTCAATTATGACTGCTGAGGTGTTCTGAGTGATTCTCAATGGGTTTTTATAGTGTTCTATGTTGTTGCTAAGGTATTGTTGTTGTATAAGTGGTATAAGTGGTCTATTGCATGTTGCTAAGGTGATCAGAGTGTTTTGGGTGTGTTGCTATGGTGTTTTAGGTGATTGGTTGGGGTGTTCTGAGTTGTTTTTATTGTGTTGCTAAGATGTTCTGGGTGGTTGCTAGGGTGTTTAAGTGGTTTTTAGTGTGTTGCTAATGTGTTCTGGATTTTGAGTGTGTCAGAAAAGTGTTCTGAGTGTTCTTTGGTGTGTTGCTAGGGTGTTCTGAGTTATTTTTATTGTATTGCTAGGTTGCTATGGTGTTATAAGTGGTTTATATTGTGTTGCAAAAGTGTTCTGAGTGTTCTTTGGTGTGTTGCTATGGCGTTCTGGGTGTTTTTTAAAGGTGTTCTTATTAGTTGTTTGTGTTGCTAAGGTGTTCTGGGTGATTGCTAGGCTGTTTAAGTGGATTGTAGTGTGTTGCTAAGGTGTTTTGAGTGTTTTTAATGTGATGCAGGTGATAGGGTATTCTGTGTTGCTAGGATGTTGTGGGTCATTTTAGGGTGTTCAGAGTAGTTGTTTGTGTGTTGTTAGGTTGTTCTGAGTGATTGCTAGGGTGTTCTGACTGGCTTTTGGTGTGTTGCTAGGATGTTGTGGGTCATTTTAGGGTGGTCATATTAGTTGTTTGTGTGTTGTTGGGTTGTTCTGAGTGATTGCTAGGGTGTTCTGACTGGCTTTTGGTGTGTTGCTAGGATGTTGTGGGTCATTTTAGGGTGGTCATATTAGTTGTTTGTGTGTTGTTGGGTTGTTCTGAGTGATTGCTAGGGTGTTCTGACTGGCTTTTGGTGTGTTGCTAGGATGTTGTGGGTCATTTTAGTGTGTTCAGAGTAGTTGCTTGTGTGTTGTTGGGTTGTTCTGAGTGATTGCTAGGGTGTTCTGACTGGCTTTTGGTGTGTTGCTAGGATGTTGTGGGTCATTTTAGGGTGTTCAGAGTAGTTTGTGTGTTGTTGGGTTGTTCTGAGTGATTGCTAGGGTGTTCTGACTGGCTTTTGGTGTGTTGCTAGGATGTTGTGGGTCATTTTAGGGTGTTCAGAGTAGTTGCTTGTGTGTTGTTGGGTTGTTCTGAGTGATTGCTAGGGTGTTCTGACTGGCTTTTGGTGTGTTGCTAGGATGTTGTGGCTCATTTTAGGGTGTTCAGAGTAGTTTGTGTGTTGTTGGGTTGTTCTGAGTGATTGCTAGGGTGTTCTGACTGGCTTTTGGTGTGTTGCTAGGATGTTGTGGGTCATTTTAGGGTGTTCAGAGTAGTTGTTTGTGTGTTGTTGGGTTGTTCTGAGTGATTGCTAGGGTGTTCTGACTGGCTTTTGGTGTGTTGCTAGGATGTTGTGGGTCATTTTAGGGTGTTCAGAGTAGTTGTTTGTGTGTTGTTGGGTTGTTCTGAGTGATTGCTAGGGTGTTCTGACTGGCTTTTGGTGTGTTGCTAGGATGTTCTGGGTCATTTTAGGGTGGTCATATTAGTTGTTTGTGTGTTAGGTTGTTCTGAGTGATTGCTAGGGTGTTCTGACTGGCTTTTGGTGTGTTGCTAGGATGTTCTGGGTCATTTTAGGGTGTTCAGAGTAGTTGTTTGTGTGTTGTTAGGTTGTTCTGAGTGATTGCTAGGGTGTTCTGACTGGCTTTTGGTGTGTTGCTAGGATGTTCTGGGTCATTTTAGGGTGGTCATATTAGTTGTTTGTGTGTTGTTGGGTTGTTCTGAGTGATTGCTAGGGTGTTCTGACTGGCTTTTGGTGTGTTGCTAGGATGTTCTGGGTCATTTTAGGGTGTTCAGAGTAGTTTGTGTGTTGTTGGGTTGTTCTGAGTGATTGCTAGGGCGTTCTGACTGGCTTTTGGTGTGTTGCTAGGATGTTCTGGGTCATTTTAGGGTGTTCAGAGTAGTTTGTGTGTTGTTGGGTTGTTCTGAGTGATTGCTAGGGTGTTCTGACTGGCCTTTGGTGTGTTGCTAGGATGTTGTGGGTCATTTTAGGATGGTCAGATTAGTTGTTTGTGTGTTGTTGGGTTGTTCTGAGTGATTGCTAGGGTGTTCTGACTGGCTTTTGGTGTGTTGCTAGGATGTTGTGGGTCATTTTAGGGTGTTCAGAGTACTTATTTGTGTGTTGTTAGGTTGTTCTGAGTGATTGCTGGGGTGTTCTGGCTTTTGGTGTGTTGCTAGGATACTATGGGCTATTTTACGGTGTTCCGGGTGGTTGTTTGTGCGTTGTTAGGTTGTTCTGAGTGATTTCTAGGGTGATCTGACAGGCTTTTAGTGTGCTGCTAGGATGTTCTAAATGGTTTTTAGTGTGTTGCTAGGATGTTCTGAGTGTTTGCTAAGGTGTTTTGAGTGTTTTAGTCTATTGTTAAGATGTTCAGGATGGTTGCTCGGGTGTTCTGGGGGACTTTTCAGTGTGTTGTCAGGTTGTTCTCTGGTCAGGTAGTTGCTTGTGAAATGGATCCCGCCCGATCACCTTCACCATTTTGACCCTAAGCTTTTTGACTTCTGTTTTGTGCTTCAAAATTTTAACATAGCACAATCCTTTCAACATATAATTCACCTCACATCATAACAGTTAACTGTCGATTCTGAGCAACCGCTGATGGGTCTCTCACATCTCGGACCACTTACAGTACTGCAGTGTGGGTGAGGGGCCTTCGTCTCCGTCCTACCGCCCACTCCTGGTGACTCACGCACACAACACACTCACGGCTCCTGATTCTACCACACTCGCTCTCTCTCTCTCTCTATCTCTCTTCAGCGCGCCCTTTCTGAACTCTTCCCACACACGCCTCCGTGCTGATTAGCTACTGGACAGGATGTTCTTGAAAACGAAAGGCTTTTCTCCGCCCCTCCCTACAGCTTCAACGTTCCCAGAAGACAGCACCACACGTCTTGTCCGTGATCAGGGTTTATGGTTTAGTCAGAGCAAGTTATACAATAATATACAGTATTACACAAAATAGCCACGTGCAAGCATCTCTCCAGCACACACACACAAATATACAGATGTAAAAAGGTGCATTTAAATTGATTGCATATGGGGTGGGACCACCCGCAGATCTAAATAACTGCTCTACATGCAGCATGATGTGGTTTTACCGTGGAGAAGTGGCTCTGTTATTACGGAAAATTGATATGTCAGAAATGGCGTGCATTACTTCATAGGCACTCTTGGAACACAGACAATTGCAGGGGAGAAGAAATCTCATCTTTGCAATAAGCCCAAACAAACTGTGCCCAATGGAGACGGTAGCGAGGGGTGATCTTTGGGGATTGCCATGGCAACTGCTGCTGTCTTCAGCCATATTACAGGAGAGAATGTGAAAGTACATTTGTGGTGACGCTGTCTATCATGTACGGCAAAGGAAAAAAGCATCTGGGTCTCACCTTGCCATGGTAGGCACTGCTGTTCTTGGCCACAGCACACTGACGGTCCACCAGGAAACAGTATCTCCTACGTTCCTCTGAAAGTGCAGTTTTGTAGCCCTCTGCAATGAAGGTATCCAGCTCACTCTGTTTACTGCTGATGGTCTCAACATACTGAGGAAGATAAAAGAAAAAAAAAAAAAAATAGTTTCTATGGTGAACATACAAAACTCATACAAAAAGCTAACATTTACATTCTTAAAGGTTCTTTTGAGCTTCCTCAAGAACCTTTTTTGCTGTGTAAGGTTCTTAAGTTGGTTCTTTGGAGCCTCTTATGCTACATTTATTGGATCAGAACTACAGTAAAATGAGTAATATTGTGAAATGTTATTACAATTTAAAAGAACTGCCTTCTATATGAATATGTTTTCAAATGTACAGTAATTTATTCATGTGATGTCAAAGCTGAATTTTCAGCATCATTACTCCAGTCTTCAGTGTCACATGATCCTTCAGAAATCATTCTAATATGACGATTTGATGCTTAAGAAACATTTATTATCAATGCTGAAAACAGTTGTGCTGCTTCATGTTTTTCATGAATAGAAAGTTCAAAAGAAAATAATATATTTGAAATCAAAATCTTTTTTTTTAACATTACAAATGTCTTTACTGTCACCTTGCTGAATGAAAAGTATTAATTTATTTTTGTATTATTAAAATAAATTTTACTGACCCCAAACTTTTGAATAGTAATGTATGTAATGTATTATAATGTAGTAATAGTAATTAATGAATACAAAAACAAACACACATCCTCATTCATACCAGGATTTTCCCCAAAATTTCACCTTTAGCGCTTAACAGAAAATAAAATGGGTGAGTAAATGATGACAATGTTCATTTTCGGGTGAACTATCCCTTTAAAAATGTTCTCGCTTGGCATAAGGCTGTGAAACTCTTTTTGCTACTGATTAAGAACTTTATGCAAATAATTGGTTACAGTAGGTCCTCGAATATGCCTTACAAAAACGATTACGACAGTACCGTGGTACTGAATGAATATCATATTAATGCATTATTGCACTACAAAAGTGGTGCTTTTTAGTGCCGTTTTGTCAGTGACTGTGCTCTAGATTAAAACATGAGTATAGGAGAGCTGTGAATAAATGAATGTGTTTTAGATGTCTGTGCCATAGTTTTTCTTATGAATACTAAAAGGATCTTTTCTCTACCCGCTCTCTGCTGATTGGTCCATAATCACCTTGCCATCTCCCTCACTCACATCCCCAGTGGGGACTCTCAGCTCCCGGAAATGTCAGAACCATTACAGAACTCATTATCTCAACACATCCAGGTGTTTTAGTGCCCTATTCCAATTTACCCACAACAGGACGAGGGGGACTCCCCATCGCCCCCTGGTATCATCAGGCATTTCGGTTATATTGGCATGAATGAGACAAGTGATGAGAAAAGCATTATAATGAGAGAAGTACTTCAGACACCATCAAGAATCAATGATAGGAACTACTTCAAATAAAAAAAAAGGACTTCTAGAGGGAGTGAATGCAGATGAATAAGTCAGAGTCAGAAGTCTAATGGAGCAGAAAATCTCCTACAGTCACACGGCGAAAACTCAGATGAAGATTAGGATGTAAAATTAATGGATTGTAAAACCAGCAGGAGAGCATTTTATAGAGAGATTTGATGTACTTCCATTTACTTTGGATCCCGTGGACTGAATTATCTGAAAGAAGAACTTGTCAAAGAGCATATTTATTATATGCAAGATCAAACACAACCATTGTTCACGACATTACCACAAAATGCAAGGTCCTGACTGAATTGAGTACATGCAGTTAGAAGTCATTACCACAGGTTGGCGCTAGTTTTACACTGATGGAGACTGGCTTGTGTTGAGGAACAACAGAAGACTGCATTAAAGACCAAATAAGTATATGTTTTGTGGCTTTTAGTCCATATCTGTCATCTATATGCTAATGCAATCCAAAAAGTTGACAAAAGTAACTCTTAGCATAAGCATTTAAAAAGTACTGTCTTTCTCTTCCAGAAAAAATGGCATCTCCTTTTAAGGATGTACTCACAATATACTCTTCTTAGGGATGTATTCAAAATATACTCTCTACAATGTCTATAAAAACTATAAATACAATCTGTCATTAGTAAATCAGGTTGTGTCTGGCTGTGACCTAAACTAAATGCAACTGGCTATTTAACAGAAATATGTTAGTGCATGAAAGAAAATGGTGTTCGTCAAATCATTTCATGGGTTTTTTTTCCATTTTCCCCTTCAATAATTTCAAAAACTATTGTTTTTATTTAAGAACATACAGTTCCTGAAACTTCAGTAATCACAAAATGATTGTGGCTAATTTAATATATATATAAAAAAAAATATATTGGACAATCGAGTCTTTTGAGGCAAAAGATTATCCAAAAATGATCATCATTTCATCATCATGTCATTATTTGCTCCCCCTCATGTCGTTCTAAACCTGTATGACTGTGGAACACAAAAGATGATATTTTGAAGAGCGCTGGTAACCAAACAGTTTTGGTAACTATGACTATTCTTGTATGGACAAAAAACATCTCTCAAAATATCTTCTTTTAAGTTCCACAGAATACAGTATGTACATGTAGTCATGTAGCCTATTTATATGTTACATGTTTTAATTTTACTTAAATACATTAAGGCCACGTTCATACAGCAGGAGAATATGGTTGTCAGTCCTTAATACGGTTACGTTCACACACAGTTGAGTTGTTTACGGGAGTAACAACTGCATTCTAGAACCGAAATCACAACTGTAAAATTTCAGGACTCACAACCGCATTCTTGGAAAGCTTGTGCTGTGTGAACGGAACTGGACTGGACTGTGTCATGTCTCACAGTGCGAGAGAGACGATCTGCTCTGTACAAATGCACATTTACCGTGTGTTTTCATGTGTGGCTTCGCTTTCGGTAACTATGGCTGTGTTCAGTTAAATGTGGCCCAAATTGCTCATATGTGACTCAGATCTGTTTTTGTCATGACAGTGTGAACAGCACAAACCACATGGAATCTGATTTCGATTCTGATTTGGGCCACTTCCATATGTGGTCTAAAATCCGAAACAAGTCAGGTGTTTTGCAACGCGACCTCAATCCGAATTCATGCAACTTTTACGTCACTCTAGATCAACATTCATCACAATTCTGCACTCATGGGAGTCACTTCAAAGATTTTTACATACCCGAAGTTATCAAGACCGCTGCAAAAGGTAGTCACTGAAGGACAGTGATGTGTCAGAACTCATTACACAGAAAAAAATTATTTTCATGATTTATCGCAACATTTTTTCTTTTGTCAAATCAACTTAATGTGGTTCAGATAACTTAATATTTTAAGTTTCTGTTGATTAATTCAACCGGCTTCATTGTATTAACGCAGTACCGGCACTTATCTATTTTTACCTTTAGCATACCGCCAGTTTTCCTTGCGTACTGGCATTTCCTACATGTTGCATGTACGGAAGCCCGCCGCACCCTCCCTTTTTCAGGAATGTGTTTTGAACAGAGCATCGGGAGTACCGACACTTTTACTTTTTCACTTCGAGCACTGAGTGTCGGCCAATACTGTGCTGGCGTTCAGTCAACTGCATAGGAGAATGACAGAGGAGAGAAGAAATTGTTGAAAAAAGCTGTTTTTTTTTTCTTTTTTCTCGCACTCTTCAAAAATAACAAAATAGCGAATTTATTCCACAATATCAAGTGATGGGCGATTTCAAAACACTGCTTCTTGAAGCTTCAAAGCAAATCATTTGTTTCGAATCAGTGGTTCGGATCGCCAAAATCCCATGATTTCAGTAAACGAGGCTTCATTACATCATAAGTGTTTTGAAACTTCATTAGTTCACGTGACTCTGGCAGTTTGATATGTGCTTCGAAACAAATGATTTGTTAAGCTTCAAAGCTTCATGAAGCAGTGTTTTGAAATCACCCATCATTAGATATTGTTGAATAAAGTCGCTATTTTGTTTTTTTTTTTGGCGCACAAAAGTATTCTCGTCGCTTTATAATATTAAGGTTGAACCATACTCACATGAACTGATTTAAATATGTCTTTAGTGGCTTTCTGGGCATCTGAAAGTGTTAATTGTCTTGCTGTCAATACAGGCCTCACTGAGCCATCGGATTTTATCAAAAATATCTTAATTTGTGTTCTCAAGATGAACAAAGGTCTTACGGGTGTGGAACGACATGAGGGTGAGTAATTCATGACATAATTTTCATTTTTGGGTGAACTAACCCTTTATTAACAGAAATTTCAATTTTGGGTGAACTAACCCTCTAAGGTTGGACCACTGTAGTCACATGGTTCAAACCTCTCGGATTTCATCAAAAATATCTTAATTTGTGTTCCCAAGATTAATTAAGGTCTTACAGGTTTGGGACAATATTAGGGTGAGTACTTAATGATAGAAATTTCATTTTTGGGTGAACTAACACTTTAACTCCCATACAGACGGCATTTGAGGCACTACTATAAGTTGCTGTTTGAACGGGACATTTCAAGACTCACACCTGTGGGTAAATGCAGTTGTCAATCCCAAATGACAGTGTGAATGTAGCCTTAATGTGGGAGGGCTGATGAAAGATTCAAAAAACTTCAAAAATTAGCTTGAGATCAAACCATAATTGGCAGAATCCCAGCAGGAGGTTGATAATTGGCAGAACCCCCGTTGAAGACACATAGTCTTTAGCATTGAACAAATAGAGGTCTGCATCACTGAAGAATAGGTTAAATACATGAAACATTGTTCAAAACCCCTTTATATGTGCATAATTTGACATTTTCAAGCAAAATGATATTTCCTGACAAAAAAGAGAATGCATTAAGAAAGGGTCAATTTTTGGAAGATTCCTGCCTTGCAGAATAATACATTAACCAGAGATGCAGACTTGTTTTACAGCCCAGATAAAGCAGAATGTTTTCATTTCCCCTCCAGAATAAAAATACAGATACAACTCTACCATGAGTCATAGAGTACTGCAGTGTGAAAGAGACACGGTGAGATACGACAGCACAGGAGGTGAAATGAGGAAAAGCGCAACGGAAATATAGAACATGGGGAATGAGTGTTTGATGAAAAGATTCATTAGAGGTCATGACAGCAGACGGCCGCGTGGACAGGCATGACGCGGATGACAGGCGTGCTGATGGAGTGATGGATGGAGAAGGCAGGACCCTTCATTTCATATATGGAAGCTGTCAGACCTACTCAATCAGCCGCTATGAAAGATGTCACACAGGTCATGTGGCTTAGCACATTCGCTCTAGTTTTTAGGGCTGAATAAAAAAAAATATCGATTTCTTGATTTTAATCGATTCTTATTTTTACGAACCAATATCGATTCTTAAATCCCAAGGATAGATTAGTCTATCCTGTTTTCAGTTGAAGAATGAACAGAAAATGTAGCGCGCCTCCCATCCAATAAATCACAATAATCTTTGTGCTTTGTTACTTTTGATATGAAGCAAAGTCTCAGATTTCAAATCACATCCATCTTATTATGAGATTCAAAAAATAATAATACCATTTTGGCGCTGTAAAATGTGGCGTGACAGATCGCTGTAGCGCCTCAGTTAAAGAGAAGCGGCAGCACAGAGCGCATGTGAACTTATTCTCTCCGCTTTAACGCCAGTTACAGTGCGAAATAAACATGAATAAACATCTAAAGGTATGGTAAAAGATGCAGTATACAACTTTCCAAAATCTGTATCATGTCACATACAATCGCTCAATCAGTGTTTCAACCGCGGAAAGACGCCAATAAACAGCAATTATTAACAGCTTGTAAACAATGTCACGTAACGTCACATTTACCTCAGAAAAACCATATTCAGTGACCATAAACTTGTTAGTCAGCTAGATAAATTAACACTAGAAAGAAGAATTCTGATAAATATATGCACCGTTACATATTCATTATCATTTTTAATGTTCTTCGATATTTAATGCATGTTTGATTCAATCAGTTATGACAGCCGTGATTGAAATGTTTATATTTCAAAACAACGAATCGGAGTAGAAATATGATTATGTAATTCTAAACTTTATTTATTATAAAAAAAACATCATCATCATAAAATGTATCTTAAGTATTTGTAAGATACATTTTAATCTTCAATATTATAGTAATGTAGTACCAACTGACTCCCATGTTTAGTTTACAGCATTAGTTGAGAGATTTTTTTTGCCATTTTTAAAGAAAATTTGCCATGTATTGTATCTGATATGCATCCAAAATAATCGATATAGAATCGAATCGGAATCGGAATTTAATCGAAATCGCTAACATGTGAATAGAAATTGAATCGAATCGTGAAAATTGTGTCAATACCCGGCCCTACTAGTTATCGATGGAGACAGTGCTGCACGGTACCTATTCTGGTGCCGCAGTAAGATTTCAGCACTATGCCTTGATTATTTATTACCATACTGAATATTCAAGTAATATTCATCCAAAAGCATGATACACTACTATTCAAAAGTTTGACGTTAGTTTGTTTCGGAGTATAAAAATGATGATACAATGTAAAGTATTTGCTCTGGCTCTTATTTTATATGATTTTGTTCCATTGTGCTCATTGTTGTCATCTGTTGCCATTGTACAAGCAGGATGTGGCGGTTGGTTGGTGTGGTATTTGTCCCGCCCCTCCACCGCTGTAATTGGACGACTAGGTAAAAAGTGAAAAGTGATGAGTACTGTTTGGGTTTTACCCAGGGTTGAACATTTTTCAACTCTCAGCATCCAGAAAAAGACGGCAAGCGATCAGCGTGAAATAGATGCTTAGCACCTTAGTCACGCTGCATGCTGCTGTTTTTAAAAATGTGGCGCTCTTACTGATAACAATTGAAACAAAATATGCTGGCCTTAGGAAAAATGCTTAGGTGGACACATAGCCTATACTTTTAAAAAAAAAATCAGAACACAATGCAGACCAATTTTGAAGCAGCATCATCTCTCGCCAAAGGGAGGCTACAGTTCCAATAACATGTTACTTTAATTTGGAGAATAAGAAAAACTCACTAAAAACAGCCGTGTTGCACTCTGGGACATGCTGAACCAGTCCAGCTCAACCTTTATTATGACACAAGGTACATTTCTCTAACAAGTGAAACCGAAGACACATGTACCGCAGGGAAATTCCAGACACAGCTATTGTTATGCTTATGTTGCTGTCAACACTATCATGAATTCCTCCCCACAAAGCAACAGCTATTCCAATGAACTGCTCATCTACAACGAATACCCTTACAAAAGCACATTAAAGCAGTACTTTGATGTAAATAAATTAATTATTCAGTGTCATGATGTGTATCATGTACCATGGTAATTTTTAGAGAATGTTTTTGAAAGAGCATACTTTCCACCCAAATACCATAGAGTTGCATTTATTGTTTTTGAAAACTTGGTATTTACTCTCCAAGATCCTGCAGTATCTAATTGACGGAAACCTCCAAAAGTGTTTGCCAAGATGACATTTCAAAAGAAAAAAAACTTGCACAGCTTGCACAGCATGGCATTAAATATAATGTGACATTAAGACATTACCTTACGCACCTATCAATTTTTGCGTCGTGTGAGGGTTTTCCATTTATTGTCAATAATATATTCCAAATCAGCAAATGCATCATAAAATTTGGCTTATTTTGCTCAACGCTAAACCCCTAAACTCTTGTTTAATTTTTGACCATTCCTTCTGCATCATCTTTGGATTAGGCTACAGCTTAATTATTACTACTAAACTAACCAGTTACTAATCAATAAGTTAATATAAGCCAGCTATAGAAGGAGCACTTTTAATTTCAGTTGGCAAATGACTCCATAAGCATGGAGCAGCAACTGCAAAGGCTCTGTCATTCTTTAATTTAAGACGTGACCGTGGGACATGTAGGAGAGCTTTATTGGCAGACCTGAGAGACTTTGGAGCTGAATTCAAATAAATAACAGAAATATAAGATGGGCTTGTCCATTAAGAGATTTAAAAACAGTCAGCAAAATCTTGAATTGAATTCTAAAAAAAAAAAGGAAGCCAGTGAAGATAAGCTAAAATTTGCACTAGTTAACAGTCTATCTAATGTGCTCTGAACCATCTACAAATGTGCCAGTGAAGATTGGGCAAGACCAAGGTATAGAGAATTATAATAGTCCAGACATTATGTAATAAATGCATGAATGATTCTAAACTGGTAATAGCTGTTTTTAACAACTGAGCTAATTTGTTTTTCAAGACAAAGCTCAGAGTCAAAGAAAACACCTACATTTTTTGCATGTAACTTAACATATGGAGAGAGATTGTCTGAGTAAATAGTTTCTTGTTTTGGAGCGGCCAAAAGATAATCACCTCAGTTTTATCATTGTTGAGCTGGAGGAAATTATTTGCCATCCAGCATTTAATATCCTCAAGACAGTCCATGAGAGGCTGCAGAGAGTCTCTAGATTTTAATGAAAGGTACAGCTGTGAATCATCAGATTATATGAAAAGAGATTATATATTTTCTAATGATATTTCCAAGTGGAAGCATGTACAGATTGAAGAGTAATGGCCCCAGAATAGACCTTTGAGGAACCCCACAGAATAGCAGAATCGAAAAACAGATGAAGAGAAGAACTGGGCAATAGCCACTGCAAATGCCCTGGATCTAAGATATGACTCGAACCAAAGTAGTGCTGTATCCTTAAGGCCTATCCACTGTTCAAGGCGTGACAGAAGGATATTGTGATCTAGCGTGTCAAAAGCGGTGCTAAGATCCAGTAAGACCAAAACTGCAATATCACCAGAGTCAACTGCAAGTAACAAATTGTTCATCACTTTTAACAAAGCTGTTTCAGTACTGTGATTTGTTTGGTAAAGACAACCCTTTACCTATTCTACTTACGGAACGAACGCAGCACCAGTTACATTTTTTCCGTAAGTAGAATAGGGAAGGTGTAGGACATACATCGTAAACTTTTTGGAGAATACGGAAATGCGGTTTTGGCGGAAGCACTTAGAAGGCGAACATTTGTTTATATAAAGCATATACATTTACATTTTTTTCGAAAATGACCGATCGTTTCACTAGATAAGACCCTCGTCTGGTATTGTTTAAAGCCCTTTGAAGCTGCACTGAAACTGTAATTTTGACCTTCAACAGTGGAGGCCATTGAAGTCCACTATAAGGAGAATAATCCTGGAATGTTTTCATCAAAAACTTTAATTTCTTTTCGACTGAAGGAAGAAAGACATGAACATCTTGGATGACATGGGGTTGAGTAAATTATCAGGAAAAGTTTATTTGAAAGTGAACTAATCCTTTAAGTACCTGAGTCAAGTCCAAAACAGGGAGCAACAACTTTTTCCATAATTTTTGAAAGAATCGCTCATTTTTAATATGGGGAAACACTTTGCATCAACATTGGGCTTTTTGAGCAAAGGCTGGACAACTGCGTGCTTTAAAAATGCAGAGACAATACCAGAGACTAATCATGAGGCAAAGTTGCAGATTTCATCTGCATCACTAAGTCTCTCAGCTCAGAAAAGGACACTGGCTGAAAGCTGTTCAAGGTAGCTGCATTAATTGAATAGTCAAGCAAAGTATTAGAGTGAAATGGAATAAGGGAGGATTGAATGCCAATCTATCTTTTCAATAAAAAACCTAAAATCTTTCACAAAAATCAGGAGATGGTTCTACTTTATAAGAGATGCGAAGATTAATTATTGAATTTATAGTGCTAAACAGGATTTTAGGGGTTTGACGATATTTACTGATAATATCAGAGAAGGATTTAGCTTTTTTGGCTGTTTTCTGAAAATTCACCTGGCAAGATTTCAAATGAAAGTTGATGATTTACTGTTTAGTAAAGACAACTCTTTACCGTCTGCCATGTGGTTGAGGACAATGCCAGCCCCACTCCAGACCCAGAGCCCAGTCAGCCTTCAGCCATGTCCACAGTGAAAGAGCCAGAGCCCACCACAGACCCGAAGCCCGATCCCACCACATAGCAAGAATTAGAGCAACCGCCAGAGGCTACTTTCGTAGACTCTTTACTTTTCGAGCCCGATCCCAATGCAGAGTCTGTCCAGGTGTGTGAGCCGACATAAGTATCTGTGGATCCCTCAGCTCCACCTCAAGCCATCAAGCCCTGGACTCCACCTCGGCCCACCGACCCATTTGCTCCACCTTGACTCAACGCTCCCTTGGCTCCACCTTGGTCCGTCATCCCTTAGGCTTCGCAAGGCTCCCTTGTCCCTCTGGCTCCACCTTGGTCAACTGTCGCACTGGTTTCGCCTTGGACTTCTGAGACATCAGCGTCTCGACTCTCCACCTTCCAGATCTTTCAGTGTGTTCATGTTTTTACTCACGGATGTCTGACCTTGACAGACTGAACCAAAGAAATGAACTGGTGAAGATTTCCACATTCAAGAAGGTGGAGCTTCAGAGCCACACCTACCTATTATGCAATTGCCATGGACCAAATGGTAGTTCAAAGGTGTTTACCATCTGGTTTGAACTACCGAAACAAACTTTGTTTAGGCCTGATTTTGTTTGAAATGACATCACACAGTTCGTTCTTTGGTTATCCTTTAAGTATATTGGGGCCTTAAAGCAGTGGTTCTCAACCACAAACTTTAAGACATCCACGAATAGTGTCGGTCTTAACATAACTTAAATTTAGTTATAAATGATAAATTTAGTATAAACATAATCTTAATTATAATGCTAAAAAAAAAAGATGTATAACATTAAACTAAAAATAAAAGTGCCAGAGGTACCAATCAGCTTAGATAGGGTTATGTAGCGGATATCATGTGTGCAACACCAATGATTCAAATTTAAAATAATTAGGATTTGACATTTTTGTTTGTTGATTTTGTAAGAGGAGGCACACATTATTATAATGACTTGTGCTGTTTCCTGCAAATATTCAGCTAAATGATTCCTTATTATGATTTTTTTTTCGTAAGTAGTACATATTCATAAATTAGCCAGCATTTGAAGAAAAGTGTTTTTTGGACCCTGGCTGTGTGCTGGATGGGAGGTGGAATCCCTCTATGTCTAAAGCAACACTCACGTGCTGTAAAGTACAAAGCCCTCTCTAACTTAAACACTTCCTGCTGCGTGTCCCGCTGCGTCAGCCTGATATAGCCGCAGCTCCACTCGTTCCTCTGACATCAGCAGTCCTTCATCCTGTGGCACAGCAGCTTCCTCTCCAGCCCAGTAAAGCAACAATCCCTGGCTCTCTCAGGATAATTCTCACATGTGCACTAACAGCGCATGCAAGTGTTCTTCTGTAGATACTCTTAATTGCTTTCCCTGAACTCGCTGAAGAGTCCACACCATTCAGAAGCATGACATGTCTGTTAACGTGTGATATTACAGCGAGCGTGAGCGCCGTAGACCTCCGCCGAATCTCATATCCCTCCCGCTGTACCTCAGACCACTCTACTGAACTGAATAATTAGCTAATTAGCATCTTCAGAGGGACTTCAGCGACTAATTATTTCAGCAGCAACAGGAAGAAGAAAAAAAAAAAGAACAGAGGACGGAGGTACAACAGAGTTGAGAGTGAGAAAAACAAAGTGCATAAATAGTCGTCTGAACACGCTCAGACAGAGCAGTCAATTCATGCATTTTCATGGAGCTTTTCCAATGAATCACAATCCGTGAACCTCCAAACCACCATCACTCTAAGCAATACCGGTGTGATTTACGGTAATATGGATGAAGTATCTGCATTTATGTGTGTGCGCACTCAGACTTTGCTTTATGCTCCCCTGCGGCTCTCGACTAAATCAGTTGACTTTTCCTGCTCTTGCTCAAGGCCTCATTTCCATGAAAAAGAGTCTGAGGTAGAAAATGAGAGGTGCTCTGTTCTTTGGACTGAAGTAGGTATTGAGAAGCTCAGAAACATAAAATAGCTCATAATATGTCATCTAAATGCATAATTATACAGCTTTTAATCTGATAAGCAGTGGTCATTGTCGTTGTAAAATGCAGACACACGCTTGTGACCAAACATTATATATTATTGTGGCATGTGACCGTGTTGCTTGGCAACTGTAAGGCCCGAAACTCTGTGCAAATTATTAATATTAATACATCAAACTACTTACTGAACATCTGTGACTGCTGTCATTTTATTAAAAGAATAAGCTATAGTGTGTTACGGTGATTTTACCATGGGTATAAGGGATTCTTAAACATGACACTTATTGCTTCATTATGTTACCGATCTGATTGGATGAGATTGATTGGATTTACTTTAAGTAAATTAAAGTAGCTGTAAAGTCAAGTCAAGTAAAATAGCTGTGACTGTACATAAGTCGAGTTCTAGAGAGAAAAAAAAAAAAATCTGCGGCAACAATTTAAAAGTAGCCCAATTCCGCAGGAAAACCGTGGACTTGGCAACACTGGTCACATGATCCTTAAGAAATCATTCTAATATGCTCAAGAAACATTATTCTGATTATTATTATCAATGTTGAAATCAGTTGTGCTCCCTGATATTTTGTGGAAACCATTTTTTTGTAGATACTGAAAAAAAGCAGCATTTGTTTGAAAAGGAAATCTTTTGTAACATTATAAATGTATTTACTGTTTTTTTTTTATCAATTAAATGCATCCTTGCTGAATAAGTGTTATTTCTTAGTATAAGAATTGTTGCCAGCAATGTAATTCATTACCTTTTCAGTGTTGCCAAGTCCGTGGTTTTCCTGCGAAATTGGGCTACTATAACAGTGTTGCCACGGGTTTGTTTTTCATGTCCGCGGGTTGAAGCAACCGCAATAATGTGATTTGGCCCCCGGAACGCTAATTTTACCAGGGCAACCCCGCCAAAAAATGCGGATTTTACCCCACAGGATTTTTACCAGGTGAATCCCCCTGAAATGCGATTGGGCTAATTTTGAGTAGCAATTGGGCGTGTTTTGTTGTGAAAACCTGGCAACCCTGTACCCCTTGTAGCTTTAGTTTACAAAATCACAAAACTCTAAATATTTGCAGTTCTCTAAGGCGAGTGAAGCTCCACCTATCCTGAGCTCACTATCTGCAGGGCATCTGGCAGTAGACTGACACATTTACTGTATAAACTCCCAGCAGCACTGCATCTCAAAACAGCAGTCACTGACAGATACCTGCTCCCACACGCTCACGGCCCGAGGGCAAATTCAGCCCTACATCTGACCGCGCTAACACTCAAGCAATATTAACTTTTGCTAATACAACCTTTACCTATTATGAAGACTTTTGTATACAGTTATTTTTATGAAAATGAAGAATGAATTTAGGGCTTTTTCCCAAACAGTGTTGGATGGTTTAAAGGGTTAGTTCACCCAAAAATGAAAAACATGTCATTAATTACTCACCCTCATGTCGTTCCACACCCGTAAGACTTTCGTTCATCTTCAGAACACAAATTAAGATATTTTTGATAAAATCCGATGGCTCAGTGAGGCCTGCATAGACAGCAATATAATTCACACTTCCAATGCCCAGAAAGCTACTAAAGACATATTTGAAACAGTATTTAGTGATGGGCGATTTCAAAACGCTGCTTCATGAAGCTTCAGAGCTTTATGAATCTTGTGTTTCGATTCAGTGGTTCAGAGCGTGTATCAAACTGCCAAAGTCACGTGATTTCAGTAAACGGGGCTTTGTTACGTCATAAGAGTTTTGAAACATTTTGAAATTTCAGTGGTTCACGTAACTTTGGTAGTTTGATACACGCTCCGAACCACTGATTCGAAACAAAAGATTCGTAAAGCTTCATGAAGCAGTGTTTTGAAATCATCCATCACTAGATATTGTTGAATAAAGTCATTATTTTGTTTTTTTTTTGGCGTACAAAAAGTGTATTTGTCACTTTATAACATTAAGGTTGAACCACTGTACTCACATGAACTGTTTTAATATGTCTTTAGTAGCTTTCTGGGCATTGAAAGTGTTAATTATCTTGCTGTCAATGCAGGCCTCACTGAGCCATCGGATTTCATCAAAAATATCTTAATTTTGTGTTTTGAAGATGAACGAATGTCTTACGGGTGTGGAACGACATGAGGGTGAGTAATTAATGACAGAATTTTCATTTATGGGTGAACTAACCTTTTGATTAAACTGTGCATTGTGTCAGATAGAAGCAAATAAGTCAAGAACTGACCATCTGATTGACAGGTGAACCAACCATGGGTCATTTTACTCATAAGGTATCACATGCATTATTTCAACTTAAAGGGATAGTTCACCCCAAAAAAATAACATTTTGTCATCTTTACTCACTCTCAAGTTGTTCCAAATCTGTATTAGTTTCTTTGCTCTGTTGAACACAAAAGAGGGCTAATATAAAGAATGTTGGTAACCAGACAGTTGACGGTAGCCGTTGACTTCCATAGAAGGAAAAAATACTCTAGAAGTCAATGGCTACCGTCAACTGTCTGGTTACCAACATTCTTCAAAATATTTTCTTTTGTGTTCAACAGAAGAAAGAAACTCGTACAGGTTTGGAACAACTTGAATAATGAGAAACATTACCCATAGTTCTGTAAAGAAATTAGCAAATCATGTCAACTCTAGCATGCACCGCCTTCCATGAAGCACTGCGAATAACTGCATTAGAACTGGGAATGATATAATGGGAGTCAGTCTCCCTACACTCTCAAACGTCTGTCAGAATTTGTATATATAAGCAGCTAAATGCATCTGTTAGCTGTGCATTTACTGAATGAACTGAATGAGTCATACTGATTTCACTTATTTATGCATTTTTCTCTTTTATTATTATTTTTATTTTATTTAAAATTAGTTTATTATGCATCTGATAAGATTATGAATATTTTTAAATCTTTATGTAAAGCACTTTGAAAAAAATCTTTCCTCCCCATATTTTGCAATGAGCAAACTACATTGGTTCAATAAAAATCATCAATAGTTTTATATTCATCCAACTTTTTTTTTAAAAATTCGATTGTCATTTTCAGTGCTTATTGGGATTGTAGTCCATTGTAATCTCATTAAAGCACAGCCTTGTAATTTGTCTTTTTCCTCAGAATTTCAAATTTTTTTCCCTGCTTCAAATCAAAGTTTGTAATATTATGATTCACATTGTAGCTGGTTGGTGTGGTTCATGGCTATATTATTGCTCTTTAATGAAGTTTTTTTTGTAAATCCCTATGGGAAAAATTAATGGGGGAAAAATACTACTGCAAAAACTACAACTACTGTATCTGTAGTCATTTAGTCTTTTTGATAAAATAAAAACTAAACAAATGGAAAATCCAAATAAACAACAAACTAAAATAATAACTTCAACTGTTACTATAATAATAATAATAATAATAATAATAATCATTATTATTATTATTATTATTATTATTATTGCTGTTATCATACAACAATATTCTAAACAATCTAAATACAATAACATTAATGATTATAAAATAAAAACTAAACTTGGAAAATCCAAACAAAAAACAAACTAAAATAATAACTTAAATTGCGATATAATAATAATAATAATAATAATAATAATAATAATAATAATAATAATAATAATAATTATTATTATATTAGAATATTGTTGTTATCACACAAAATATTCTAAACAATCTAAATACAATATCATAAATAATAGTAATAATAATAATAATAATAATAATCATACAATAATATTCTAAACAATCTAAATACAATAACATAAATAATAATAATAATACAATAAAAACTAAACTTGGAAAATCCAAATAAAAAACAAACTAAAAATATTAACTTCAATTGTGATATAATAATAATAATAATAATAATAATAATAATAATAATAATAATAATAACTTGGAAAATCCAAATAAAATAAAACAAACTGAAAATAATAACTTCAATTGTGATAATAATAATAATAATAATAAGAAGAATAAGAATAAGAATAAGAAGAAGAAGAATGATTACTATTATTCTTATCATATAATAATAATAATAATAATAATAATAATCTACCAATGATAATCTAAATATAATAATAATAATAATAATAATGATTACTATTATTCGTATCATATAATAATAATAATCTACCAATGATAATCTAAATATAATAATAATAATAATAATAATAATAATAATAATAATAATAATAAACTAAACTTGGAAAATCCCCCCCCCCCAAAAAAAAAAAAAAACTGAAAATAACAACTTCAATTGTGATATAATAATAATAATAATAATAATAATAATAATAATAATAATAATAAACTAAACTTGGAAAATCCCCCCCCCCCCCAAAAAAAAAAAACTGAAAATAACAACTTCAATTGTGATATAATAATAATAATAATAATAATAATAATAATAATAATTATTATTATTATTATTATTATTATTATTATCTTAAAATAATATTCTAAACATAATCCAAATACATTAACATAAATAATAATAATAATAATAATAGTTGTTATCATATGATAATTTTCTAAACATAATCAAAATACAACAACAACAACAACAACAACAACAACAACAACAACAACAACAATAATAATAGTCATTGTTGTCACAATCTGAAAATAAAAACTTTAAAGCTAAGAACACACCTGCAGAGCTACATTTAGAGGAAGTGTGATCAGATCAGGCATATCATGACTCCATAATGGGGTCAGGAGGAGCGTTTTTTCAGACCCGGCAGAGCGCGTAAGCTTCCGAGAGCACATGCACTCTGCTTATTGATCTGTGCCGGGTCTCCACAGCCCCGCTGTCGTAGTGTAAGACTCCTCTCAGCAGGCTAGCATTCACACACCGCAATTAATACAGTAGGGTTGGGGCCTGGTCCACTCGCATGCTTTCCACAGACAGGAAAGTTAGTAAAAAACAGCTGTGATGTTTGCGTGTGTGTGTGTTCGGCGCAACCTCTTAGCTGAAATGCTGCAGCGCTGTTTGTATACACACCTACGGCTTTCGCCCACCCATTGTGTTCTCACTGCCTCAAGAGGCTTGCAGCACTTCTTACATTCAGACGCTGTTAAAATCATCTCAGCATTAACATGATGTAGGTGGTCTTGCTGAACCAGAGCCTATCCATCCACCTCCGTCCCTTTCAAAGGTCTTGGACGGAGCCCACAGCGACACGCTAGCTCTGTTCACGACCTGCGGCAGTGTGGGGGCTCACCTGCAACTCCTTCTCGCCGTACTTAGAGGGGTTTTTGCTGCCCTGGCTCTTCCTCCGCAGTTTCTTCAGCTCACCCTGGCATTTCTCCAGACTCTCTCCTTTGCTTTTGTGCTCCATCTGGTACTTCTTAAGAGCCGCCTTCAAGAGAAAAAACACAAGAACATTGTTAGTAAATGCAGAAATCATCAGACTGTAACTACTGAATTGAGAAAGACGCGGGAGTCAAAACCCACTAGTCAAAAGTCATGTTCAAAACACTCGCTGTCTGCAGTCTACACAAGCAGCTGCCCTCCTCTAAGGCAGAGTCCTGACTGCATCCGACTGACTGTCAATGACCTACATAGACAGGATCTTTCTTAATGGTCACTCGTGTGCAGTACACAGACACACAGCGCTCATGACAACAACACACAACTGGGTTGAGCCAACGACCTTCTAATACAATATATGTTACAACACATATGCAATGATTCAACAACAATAATAATAAAAAACATGCATAATAATGTTATTAATACTGTTGTTGTTGTTGTTGTTGTTGTATAAGCATTATATCACAATTAATTCTGACATTATAATTGTCAGTGTCTGTAGGACTGTGCCACTAGAAATCATAATTGTGATATTTTGGTGAAATAATAATAATAATAATAATAATAATAATAATAATAATACAAAAGTTATGATGTTAAATTATCATCATCAGCATTATTAAATGATGATGATGATGATTATTATTATTATTGTTATTATTATAAAATGAAAATGAATTGTTATATTATAATTATTAATTGGGATAATAATCATACTACTACTAATAATAATTATTACTATATTTTGATCATAATTATTATATGATAATATTTATATAATAATAATAATAATAATCATTTATTATTATTATTATTATTATATAAAGTGTATTATGTTAGATTATTACATTATTCATCATCATCATCATCATCATCATCATCATCATCATCTTCATCATCATCGTTATTAGATAATTATTAGATAACAAATAATAATAATAATAACAATAAAATAACAACAACAACAACAACAACAACAGATCACAATTAATTGTTAATAATTGTGATAACCATACAAATTATTAATAATTGTGATAATAATCATACTACTACTATTAGTAATTATTATTATTATTATTATTATTTTTTATATGTTGATTGTAATATTACATGATAACATTTATACAAAAATAATAATCATTATTATTTTAAAGTTATTATGTTTTATTATTATCATCATTCTTACTGGATAAATATTGCATCACAATTAATAATAATAATAATAATAATAATAATAATAATAATAATAGATCACAATTAATTAATTGTGATAATCATATAATTATTAATAATTGTGATAATGATACAGATACTACTACTACAAAGCATTATTATTATTATTATTATTATTATTATATTTTGATTCTAACATTACATGATAACATTTATACAAAAATAATAATTATCATCATTATTATTATTATTATTATTATTATTATATTAAAGTATTGTTTTATTATTATTATTATTATTATTTATTATTATCATCATTCTTATTAAATATTTGATCACAATTAAAAATAACAATAATAATTCACAATTATTATTAATTGTGATAATCATACTACTATTACTAATTATTATTATTATTATTATTTGTATTATAATATTACATGATAACATTTATACAAAAATAATAATCATTATTTTAAAGTTATTATGTTTTATTATTATCATTCTTACTGAATAAATATTAGATCACAATTAATATTAATAATAATAATATTAATAATAATAATAATAGATCACAATTAATTAATTAATTGTGATAATCATATATTAATAATTGTGATACTGATACTGATACTACTACTACTACTAAGCATTATTATTATTATTATTATTATTATTTTGATTATTATTATTATTATTATTATATTTGATTCTACTATTACATGATAACATTTATACAATAATAATTATATCATTATTATTATATTAAAGTATTGTTTTATTATTATTATTATTATTATCATTCTTAGATAAATATTAGATCACAATTAATAATAATAATAATAATAATAATAGATCACAAGTGTTATTAATTGTGATAATCATACTACTATTACTAATTATTATTATTATTATTATTATTATTTTATTATAATATTACATGATAACATTTATATAATAATAATAATAATAATAATAATAATCATTATCATTAGGCTATTATTATAATAAAGTTATGTATTATTATTATTATCATTCTTTTTTGTTAAATATTAGATCACAATTATTATTGTGATATAATTATTAATTGTGATAATAATAATAATAATAATAACAATAACAATAATAACAATAATCATACCACCACCACCACCACCACCACCACTACTACTACTAATCATCACCATCATCATCATTATTATGAGTAGTAGAAATATTAGTATTATTATATATAAATGTTGTTGTTGTTATTATTATTATTATTATATCATAATTATAATCAAAATATCATAATTGTAAATTGGTGACTTTTTCTGTACACTAATACTTGCTCAACTGAATCTGATGTTAGCATGTTGCTAAGCTAATGATGGCCTAATTTTGTCAGCATTTTCAGTACTGGATCAAACACAATTCATAATCAACATTTTCCTTCATCTTCATCTATAAACAAAAAAATAAACTAGTTTTTAACGTGACAGGTCTTAAAGTCTTAAAGTCGCTGCCTGCGCTCATGGTTTGAGATGCTGAAAGCTAAATGTGATGAAAGCCAGTCTCACACCGAATAACGAGGACACATCTGACTGATCGGCTGAATAATCATCATTTAAAATGACCAAAGAGCACATTCCTAATTCTGGGATTGTCTTCTCAACAAAGGACACGTGTGATGCTACATGTGAGACTGTTTAGAATGTGGCCAAAAGGTCTGGGAATTCAGAAAAAGTTCTGCCAGCAACTGTTAGGAACAGCCTTCAAGTCAGGCTCCTATGATGCCTTCAAAAGCCAGACAACTCACAGGGGTCTGGAAGAGAGCTGAAGGTCTGAGGTTTCAGGGCAGTGCGTTCTGATGACTGCAGAAGAAAGAAGCCAAGGTCTTCACTCCCAACTGCACAACATGGCTTACGGCCAAATTATGGAGGCTGATACACTTGGCTGAGAACATTTCTAGATATAAGAACCTTCACACATCCTACACAAGGTACGTCGAGAGAATGATCTCTAGACTACACGTCTATAAATAGTTTGGCAGCTCAACCAGATTCTTGCACAGCAGGAATGTGTCTACAAAGACAGCGTTACATGCGAGTGATGGAGCAATCGCTCCATCTTCGGCGAGAGAAAAGGAAGATTCTGCTTTGCCAGCCATGATCCCCTTTTCTCAGCACATGAATGATTCAAAACGCTCAACAGGAATAAATATAACATCAAGTCTGAAGTGTTACGGATCATGACTTCTCTTGGTATTCGAGGAGACGGAGCGTGTGGCTGGTTAACTTCAGTTAACTTCTAATAGCTAACCTCTCTCTCAAAGTATTTTAGACATCCTTGATTTGTTGAGGACAGGACAGAATATGCATTTGGAACCTGTGAAACATTTTCTTCCAACCAACAAGTACAAAATCAACCGTGTTATTTAACGGTAAATCAGTGCACCAGCACAAAATGAGTATCATAATAATCTTCCAGACCAAAATAGAGACTCCAGAGCAGAAACTCAACATGTTTGCACAGAATGTGTGGACTGAGGGAAAAAAAAAGTGTTTGGTTTCCAAGGGGAATGACTGCAGACCGCTCTCTCCAGAGCTGAATAAGGCAAGACGGCAAGGCATTAATTTTATCTGAATACAATGTGATGACAAGCAACGCCCAATCCCAGTCGCCCAAACCCCCCCCAATGAACTGCTCCACACAGCTCTTCTCCAACCCACTCACGGTCTAAAGATATCTCTCCCAGCACTGCTCCAAACATACTTTAATCTCCCGCAAATTGTGTACTTTCATTTGTTGAAAATAGTGGAAACAGGAATGACGGGAAAACAAGGCCTTTGCTATACAAGAAAAAAGCAAGATCAACATCTATAGTCGTAGATTTACAAGACCTATGGGTCTGTTTGGAATGGCATACTACTGTACATACTAAGAAAGCAGTATATAAAGTATGCTGTGTAGTGTACACAAATTTTCTGTAGACATTTTTCCTGTACACCCTGTTCCAAAATGGGGTTTTCCTAGCGATGAACCATAGAAGAACCATTTTTGGTTCCCCAAAGAACCTTTCAGTGAACAGTTCTTAAAATAACCATTTTTTTTCTTAGTGTGAAGAGCATTTTAATAACCTAAAGAACCTTTTTCCACTATAAAGAACCTTTTGTGCAATGGAAAAATTCCATGGAACCTTCTTCATGGAACCATCAATGCCAATAAAGAACCTTTGTTTTTAAGAGTGTATGGCGCTTGCAACACCAAGGTTGTGTTTTTGAATCAAACGGAACATATGTACTGATAAGTTGCTTTGGATAAAAGAATCTGCCAAAAGCATAAATATAAATTGTTTTCAAATTAGCTACTACATTTGCCTATACAGTATATGCAAAACAGCAAAAACAGTGGCAGCAAAGTCATCCAAATTGTTTTTACATATTCTTGGCTCAATGTTTCATCTGACTGCCAAGAGGCAAGGCAAAATTTGACTCAAAAAATGCTAAATAACCATATTTACACTACCGTTCAAAAGTTTGGCATCAGTAAGAAATTAGCAAAGATAACAGAAAAAAATGTTTACGTTGTTACAAAACATTTTGGTAACACTTCAGTATAGGAAACATGTATTCACTATTAACTACAACGTTTGCCTCAATAAACTCCTAACTGCATATTAATAGTTAGTAAGGTAGTTTTTGTAGCGTTTAAATTCATGTATTGAGTAGGATTAAGGGATGTAGAATAAGGTCCTGCAGGATAAGACATTAAAGCTGCAGTCTGTATGTTCGTCGCCATCTCTGTTTGAAACCTGCAATTGCAGTTACTTGCAGAATTATCATCTTTACGTGGGTTGTGCATTGGCATGGCTCCTCAGTGAGGATGAATCTAATGTTTGCTGTCAGTCTACACTGGTGTGGATACTGTACTTTAGAATCACAGATTGTAGTCTTGGAAGTATGACCAAACTAAGAATTTTCACTGGAAAATGTCATCTGAACAAGTAACAAATCTGCCACTTTTGTTCTGACCAACTGAGAAAAAAAAAAAAAAAAAAAAAAAAAAGCATTACAATAAATCACGTGCAAAGTATTATTATTGTTATACTTAGTTCTCAAATTGTTAATGTTAAAAACATCAGCATTGCGTGACTGTGTATTTAGTGTGTATTAGCGTTAACTGTAGATTTCAATTTCTGTAGCCACTCCGCAGACTGAAGTCTTTTGCTTTTGTCTTCGGGTTCATCTCCAGTTGTCACTGATTATGATTGTCATTTGGACCTTTCTGGATTACAATCCGCCATCAAAATGATAAGTTTAATTATTGCAGCTGCTGTGAGAAAAGGCTATAAATGATCCATCCACATCCTCCACATGTGATTTAGCCTACTAGCTGGGACTCCTTCTTTATGTAAACAGACGTGACGTAATGATGCAAAGATGAACGGCTGCATGTTCGAACTTCCCGCGGAAACCCACCAGTATCGATGTAATTATAAAACATTATTACAAGCTTACTGTTGTGAATTTGGCTAAGGTAAGGAGATAGTTTTGAACACTGACTGATTATGTACTTGCTCAAAAATTTATTTTGATTAATTTTAACCAAAAAAAAAAGTTACGGACTGCAGCTTTAATATGTGCTTTATAAGTACTATTAAACAACTGATATACAAGCTAATAAGCAACTAGTTGAAAATTAACTGAAAATTGAACCATAAAATAAAGTGTTACCAAAACAACAACAACAAAAATCTCACCAACCCCAAACTGACGAAAACATTGAACGGTAATATATGTCAGAAAAGATAACTGGGGGCCATGTGTAGCATTAAAGATACAACAGCGAAGTCAAGTGATAATAATAATATAGCATACTGTTTGAAACATCTCACTGGTCCTAAAACACCATTCACAATCCATATTACTTTCATAATCTGATGTATTCTTAGTGAAACAGAAAAATATAGAGTGGTTTTATTAATCGGCACTTCTGTTCAGAGTGTTAGTGTGCTCAACGTGTGTCTTGTCATCTGTAAGGAGTGGGATGAGGTGCGGACTCACAGTCAAGTATCTCGCGTCCAATTCCACCTTCTTCTCCAGCTCCGACAGCAGCTCGTTGTGGAAGCATTTCAACTGCAAACAAAGCAGAAACATTGAGTGAAATTCATTAAATTGTCTTTTTAGTAACCTGAAAGCACAGATATGTGCAGATTATACAATAATATATGGGTTCAATACACTATGGACAGCATTTGTAGTATAATGTTGAGCACAGAAAATAATTATCACTCGTCCCTCATTTTGTTTTTTTAAAGAAAATTGCGTGGGGTTACTTTATTCTAAGGTGCCATTGTTACAGTGTAATTATACATTTAAGAACTGAGTAATATTACTATACATGTACTCACTATAGAGTTTACACGATTACATTTTCAACTAAAAACAGACAACGCTTTATTTGTTTTGATCGTTCATTTACACAACGTGTTTTGGGGGCCTGAAAACGCATACTTTTGAAAACGTTTCAAAGTTTTTGAAAACTAAACTTTTGTTATCGTCTCAATGTAAACTACAATTTCTAAAAATGGTGACGTCATGCACATGTGTATTATGTGTTCAGTCTATAAGCGCGTAGTGTTTCTTTACAAAGTGACATCGCCACCTACTGGCCTGGCATGAATAATGCAGCATTTTTAGTCGCTTTGTTGGATCCGTGAGAACACGTTGTCGTCTGTATGTGAAAAACACAAAGGAAAAACGTTTCCATTTTTAGTACATCATTGTCATGTAAACATGCTCTTAGAATTAGGAATAGGGTTAGTAATTGATGTAATTAAGCATCATTTACTGTTATTACTACAGTAATTACATGTAACACATTGTAAACCCAAACGCTCAAAATAATAATTGGTTTAAATAGGACAAACTTAAATTAAACAAATTAGTTCAGTCAAATTAACTTTAGTACTATCTTTTTTAAGTTGAACATTGTTTTGAGTTTTGTTTTTTACTTATTACTTTTACAAACGTAAGTTTAACTGAAACTGGGCTGGGATTTCTATTTCCCAGCATGCTTTGCCCATGGCACCTGAAAGTGAGAATAAATACTAAAATGAAGTGTTATATAATGTTTTTTTTTCGGTGCAAGATTACATTTACACTAATAAAACTGTTTACATGATCATTTTAAGTTAAAATGTATGAATTAGTGTACTCAAACATTTCAAGTTCAAAATAATTCAAATGTATGCATACGGAATAATAAATCTGCCAGTTATGCATATTTAAACTTTACTTAAATTTTTTGAGTTTTGCCAACTTATCCTGTGCATATGTAACGAGTCACGTTAAAATGAAGTGTTACCTTCCATGGCTACAGTTTTTACAGTAGAAACATTGAGTTTTTATTTTGATTTAGCAGTTACATTAATTATTCAGTGAAACCATCTTTAATTTCAACTGCAAACTTGTAAATCCTCCTTTTGATGCAATTCCTATGGCTAGAGTTTGCTTTACAGCACAAGTTAGCTTGTATTGAACCTGTGAACATGCAAAAAAAACTTTTCTAATGCAATCTATGATAAATAGATCCTTTAATAAAGGGGAGAAATGGACGGTGGCTGAGTAGGGTACACACCATTTCCTCTAACTGCACTTGAATCTGCCGGTGGACCTCTGCCATCTGGAAAAGCACGTCCCCTGCAGAGAAGAGGGACAGATGTCCGTTAAGAGCGAAGACAACAGGAAATGGACTCATAATCATGTGATTCAAGTGAGAAAAATGTAGTAAAGTTATAGAGACTGATCGAGTTAGGGTGGAGGAGGAAGGAAAGAAAGAAAGAAAGAAAGAAAGAAAGAAAGAAAGAAAGAAAGAAAGAAAGAAAGAAAGAAAGAAAGAAAGAAAGAAAGAAAGAAAGAAAGAAAGAAAGAAAGAAAGAAAGAAAGAAAGAAAGAAAGAAAGAAAGAAAGAAAGAAAGAAAGAAAGAAAGAAAGAAAGAAAGATAAGTCCCAACGTGCATTAAACCATGCCAACACACTGAACACACCACAGACGGGCAAACATGGGGACAATGACACGGTCAAAAGACATTAAACACTGAGACAGAGAAATTAATGACAGGATGAAAGGGTGGAGAACAAACAAAGAAACTTGGATGAGCAAAAATACAAAGCATTTCAAAACAGGGTTTGAACATTTCAGTGTATTAAAGGAATATTTCAACGCAAAATGAAAATTCTGTCATTATTTACTCACCATATGCTGTTATTTTTCTGTGGAAAGCTATCATATGACTTCAGAAGACTATAGCGCTGTTAATGGTGGTTTTTGCGTGACGTTTGACTGGCACGGTCACTTTGAACTGCTGTTTTATGGAAAAGACTCCTCAAAAATTCTTTTTGTGTGCGTGTGTATGTTTTCCGCATAGAAAAATAACAGCATATGGGTTTGGTTTGGAATGACATGAATGTCAGGACAGGATTTACATTTGAGTGAAATGTTCCTTTAAACAAAACCAAAACCACTCTTGACTGTAAATTGGAAATTAGTTTCATTTGTCTTTTTTATAAGTGCATCTCCTGCAGGATGACTGTCAGAATGTTGTGAATCTTATTGCAGAAGAGTAAAGAAAACAGGAAGAAAAAAGAAAAAGAGAGGCCATGCAGCTGGTGGAAGTTGTTTTAATATACCTACATGCTGCTGCTTCTGAATATGCAATGCATTGTGAAGAAAGGAACAGACAGTGAGCAGAGCACAGAGGAGACCCAGTAAGACACTTTGAAAAGAACACACAGCAATGGAAGACAACAGCGAGCCGCCCTGACCTCCGCCCGTCTCGGCACACCAGCCTAAAGTTAGGTGGCACAGAACAGTGTTTGCGTGTGCTTGAACACTTCATACTTGACGATTTAATAGTCAGTCTAGTATAACAACACGCGTCGGATCCCCACACGGTTGTTTACACCACAGACGCATGATTGAAGAGCTCTCGCTGAAAAGTACAAGCACTGAGCCTGTTGATTACTCTGAGAGAGGCTCCTGGAGAGATTAATGATGACCAGTTCGCACAAAAATTAAAGGAGGTCATCAGTCATTCATCCTCATCATGTTTCAAACCTGTTTTCCTCACATGGAAAACAAAAGAAGATGTTTAGCCAAATGTTCACGCTGCTCTTTTCCATACAACAAAAGCAGTACTAGAGGTTAACCAATATAGATTTTTTGATGGCCGTTGCCAATATCTTAGAGAGTAGTATGGACGATGGTCAATATGAAGCTGATATACATTACATCTAACATTCGTGTTAAACTATTTAAAGTTAGTAAATAACACACACTTCAATATAATGTATATTTATTTTACACAATATTAACTAAATTAAAAATGAATCTATACAAAAAAATTATTTTGAAAGAAAAATAAACACGTAAAACAAATAAAGAAACTTAAAAACAAGAATAAAAGGGAAGTAACCACTCAGTAAGTTTGTGCGCACTGGAAATAATGTTTTCTCAAATGCTAATTTTAAATCTAGTGGCTGACTGGATATAGCGCAGCACAGTTTGAAATCAAAAATTTAAAGTTGCTATTAGATAGCTGTTAGACAAAGACATTAAACTAATGAAGACAGAGAATGGAAACTCCCGAATGGGCGCTGTCAAAATAAACGTCCTGGTATTGTCATAATAAAAGTCTGACACTTATCGGCCAAAAAGAAAAACTTAATGGCCAATGCTAATAATTTATAAAAAATACCAAATATCGACCTTCGACTATTAGTCAGTAATGCAAGACCTGATTTTACGTAATTATACACAACATATTTTGTTTATCTTGGAACATTCCCGTTAGGCATGTGACGGAATCAAATTTTCATTGCGATAATTGCCGAAGCTTTTATCACGGTATACGGTATTATCACGATGTTAAATTAACTTGTAAAAAAAAAATGTCATGCTATAACAGGTTAGATAACTTTTTTGAACAATAAAGAATCAGAATGTATTAAAACAATATATTGGGCATGTTGTAGTCCAGATTAAAATATAAAAATGTTTAAGTTTGAAGATAAATAGCCTTAAGTCTTTAAGTATTTGGTGCACGATACTGAATGGCTGTTTAAAACATTTAAATACTATACTAGCTGTAGAGCAGCTGCTTTGTTTACAGGGGTTTCCGGAGTAACCGCTGCATTTCTGCTGTTCCTGCCAAGACTTGGAATATAGTGAAAGAGTTGCGTTGACCATTTTTGTTCTTTTTGGAGCTTGACAGACTCTTGGCGTATGGAAAAGAGCGGTGTGAAGATTCTTCAAAATTTCTTCCTTTGTGTTCCATGGAAAAAACATAACATTTTTTTTTTTAGAACGATGTGAGTGTGAGTAAATGGGTGAACTATCCCTGCAAGTTTCATACTGTTACAGGTCACTAGTTTGAGTTTACCCAGGAATCTTAATTATTATCTCTCTGGGCATGTTTAGTAAACTGCCAGACAAAAAACACAGATGCATTTACATGAGCACTGCAGCCCAAAATCATTCAGCCAAGCAAACACAGTGTGAGAAAGCTGTACAAAACAAGAACAAAAAACAGGCTGGACTCAGAACAGAGGGAACAAGGTACTACTTTAATAAGACAGAATTGTTCATTCCTTTATTCATTCATTTTCAAAATGCAATATACTGTAATCCACACACTCCCATTCTCTTTATATGAAGCTTATTGGGAACATTATTATAACAGAGATAATAAAAAATCAGAGGTATATCATATCACAAAAATGAAACTGGTAACTATGTGGGCGGTTGATGTGCGATGCTTTTTATTTGCCTAGGGTGTTAATGAAATGCTGGGTAACACTTTACAATATTCTTTCATTAACATTAGGAATCTCTACCTAACTATTATCAATTTTACAGCATTATTAATGTACTAATGTTAATTTATAAAACTAATAAATGCTGTGAAATTATTGTAAATTCTTAGTTCATGTTAACTATTGTGTTAACGCTTACACATGGGGTAAAAATTCACCAAACAGAAATTTCCATCCAGACTTGAGCTGGCTTTAATTGTTTACAGTTGATCACAACTATTAAAATTTAAATAAGTATCTTAAAGTGTCTTTTGTAATATATATATATATATATATATATATATATATATATATATATATATATATATATATTTATATATTTATTTATTTATTTATTTATTTATTTTTAAACTGTACAAATCCGTTATTTTAGCCACACTATAACTTTTGAAAACCATAAATGCCACAGACATGACTCATGCTAGTTTTTGTTGTATTATACAGTAGGTGTTGCACGACAATTTAATGATGAGGAACAACCAATTATTTTTCCTCAGTCATTCTGTAATATTCAAAAAATGATTAAAATGACTTCAGTGGTAATAATAAGTGATTGAAACACATCAACATAACTTGCAAATCACAACACAATCAGAGGATTGATTAAAAACAGGTATATGGTGCAGAATGATGACAGACTTTAATCGGTTTAGGCTGCAGACTAATGAGGGAGCTGTGCTCACCAGCCTCAAAGCTTACAAACTAAAGGAGTTATTTTGACTGGTCTTAGTGCTGGGATCAATTAACACGCAGCACTACAGCCTGCCGGGAACACACAGATACACACAGGTCACACACACACACACACACACACACGCACACACGCACACACACGACAGCTAAAGGACAGTTGTCACTCTTCTTCTAGTCCTTAATCTCATTCTGTACACACAGAGTTCAGTTATTTATGGAAGTGACAGCCGAATTAACTCAAAAAAATTCAGGTCATCTGAAAAAATAGTTGTTTAAACTGCTGGCATGCAAGTTTCTTGCATTCAAATATTTAAAAAGATTTTATGAATCCTTTATGAATCTAGTTTAAAACATGATTTTCAAAAAACAAAAAGGTATTTTATAT